>CM060110.1:28287732-28847732 GCA_030522415.1 Channallabes apus
TAGAGCTGCTGATCACAGTGTGGCAAAGAGCAGGAATGGCCACCTCCTGCTTTTCCTCTGATTGCACAAGTCCAGGATGATTAGACAGGATGTTAAGCCCAGGGGAGCCGCTGAGCTGCCCTCCTCCCTTTCTCCATTCCTCCCTCCCTCTGCTCTTCTTTTCCCTCTACCCTCATGTTCCTTCACTTTTTATTTCTCATGTTATTCTTTAGTGCTTTCTCTCTCTTTCCTTCTCCTTAGCTTATTTTTGGTCCACCTGCTTCCACTCTTTCACTCAGTCTCTTCCTTTTCATCTCCTCTTCTCGCTTTTTGTCCACATCTCTCTATTCTTTTCCTTTTTGTTTTGCTTGCTCTCTCTCTCTTCGCGGTCTCCAGTGCAGTCCTTTCAGAGCGCAGCGTTTAATGTGATAATAAGGTGTGAAAATAGAGCCACAATGGCGGAAGGAGAATTGGGCTGGTGGAGATCAGGGCTGTAAGCAAGTGTGTGGCGCACAGGCCTGAGTCGAGACTCGGAGCTCTGCGGTCTTCACAACAGTCACAATGCCAACAATACCTGACGAAGTGCGCCATGATCTAGAGTGGGCGGAAATGTGACGGAAATATCGTATGATGAAGACATCGGAACTGCAGTACTACAAGTTTTATTGTTGGACATATTCAAATATCGAAATAATTTTAATCATTTGTTTTTGTCTGCATATTCCTAGTAAACTGTAGACAAAAACAAGCGATTTAAATAATTGTATATCTTAATATGTACAAAAATAAAAATTCGATTCTGTGAAGATAAAGTCTCTGAACCATTAAATGAAAAATATTGCTTTATGAATGCCGTAAAAGTGCATGCATTGCCACACTAACTGCAAAATCGATATAAATATTTTTTTAAATATATATTTTTAAAAAAGGGATTAAATATTGCTGTTCCTCTATACTGTAATCTACAGGTGGTGCAGTCTTAACTATTCACACACTCACAGAAGCACACTGTGATACTAAAAGAATCGCATGCAAAAAGAAATATTTTGTTCCTTACAGCACATTTAAATAATTGTTTTTGCATATCCCAGTTAGGAAGCAGGGGTCAGAGCGCAGGGTCAGCCAGGATACAGCACCCCTGGAGCAGATAGACTTAAGGGCCTTGCTCAAGGGCTCAACAGAGGCGACTCGGCAGTGCTGGGGCTTTAACCCCCAACTTTCCGATCAATAACCTAGTAACCCGCAGCCTTAACCATTCGAGCCACCACTGCCCCACAGATCAAATCGGTGCATAGGTATCGTGATATTGATTGATATTCTATCAATACTAACTAAAAGTGTTCCGGTGCAGTGCTAGTTGCAAACTAATGGAGAATTAAATTAATACCTACTTGTGTGGTATGACGGAAGGATTTTTAGTCAAGGAGGTAATGCAACTGTGGCATGGTGGATATACTGTAAGAGCTGTGAGCAAGTGTACACCTGATTTGCCTTTTTTTTCTTTCTGCTGATGGTTTAGTGGATGTACCAGCTCACACACACACGGAGCGCTAGCTGATTAGCACATTTTAAACACTATGGCAGAGTGTTGTGCGCTACATACATAAAGCATACAGCAACTGACATTCCGCATTTAATTTCCTAAAATCTATAACGCATAAACAGCCTGATTTATTCATATTTTTGTGACCGTGTGGAGTTTACTAGATTTGCTACAGCAACAGGGTTGAAAGAAAAACCCTTTTTATTTCAGCACAGTGTAGTCCATGTTAATGAAAGATGAACATTTTTTACTCAGCTCGTCTTTTTATTCGAAATACATTACAAATAAATATTAATTTCCATTCCTGCAACAGCGCGGCCACAGTTCCAGTCGTCGCTGGGTAACGAACCAGAAGACTGCGTTCTGTTTGTTACTGTTCGAGTCAAGTCATTCACACCTGCAAATTTGTTAGTGCTAACTCAGTTCTGTTTGTGTGTTTTTGCTGTGGAATTGTTTTCGTGTACAGGTGCAGACGCAGCCGTGCCTGAACGAGACTCTGAGGGGAAAGAGCGGGCCGGCGGTGAAGACGGCGAGCAAAGCGTGACCAGCCACGACGAGCGAGCAGGAGAGGAAGATCTGGACGACGAGTCCATCTTCACCTGTGATAACTGCCAACAGGACTTCGAGTGCCTGGCTGATCTGACGGAGCACCGCACTAACCACTGTCCTGCAGGTACACACACACACATCTCCTCAAGCATCCTGTGACAGTCCGGGTCCATTTCTGAATTCACCCAAAAACTGCATTTTTTGATTTAGGTCATAAAGATGTTGTAGCCTGAATGATTGGTCATATGTGTTCAGTGGGTTTAATACAGATAGACTAACAGATTTAACTAAAATACAGCCCATTAATTGTTAAAGTGCTATTAATACACGAGGGCCGTTCAAGTCAAACCAGGACTTGTATTAAAATTTCTTGTGAATTAAGGACTGACATTTACATAAGATTTCACAGTTCAGTGATGAGACCAAACGTACGTGTGTGAGTGATGATCCCAGCCAAGGTGAGCCCAATCCCAGCCAAGGAGAGCCCAATCCCAGCCATTGGAGCCCAATACTGTTAGTAAAAGGACTGTCTGATCCTTGAAAATCAGTGGTTATCTTGGTGCCGTACACAGAATCATCCATGAACACCACTTCCCGTACATTCCTGACCACGCTGCAAGCCATTTCCACATGTTTGGCTCAGGAGCTCCTTGGAGGCCAGTGTTTCAGACATGAAGCAGGTAGTCAGATCAAAGAAAACTGACAAGCAATCGTGAAACTGGTACAGTAGTGTAACAGGGGATTATATAGATTTTAAAAAATAGCTCTTACTGTATTCTGTTATCTTACACAATCAAAAGTCCCAGTTTGACATGAACACCCGTCATCATAAACTTGTCTCAAATCTACATTTTATACGGTGTAGCGGGCTTGGTTCAGATTCAGAAAAGTCGCAGGGATGAAAATAAATAACCATCTTGCTGTATCTTTGCCTAATATATAGGTATCTGGATTACGTTTATGAAATAAATCTTTGCAGTGATTGTATGAGGGGGTGTTCTTTTATACCCTGGAAAGGGATCCTGGCAGCAAAAATATTCAAAACCGTCCCTGCACAGATTAAATCACATGTTTTTCTATAGCTTTTTTAGTTCTCAGTTTGACAACAAGCCTTTTTAAATTTGAAAAATGATTTACATTTTCGAAGCTGCAACACAAAACCGCTCAATCCCGTCGTCAGTCAGTCTGTCCGACCGAGTATGTGTTTCACGAGCTGTTCAGAGAGCGTGCCTCTCTCACACTCTCTCACTACAGGGGCTGCCATGTTCATCTTAAGCCATTACAGTCAGTGAATGTAGACGGTGTGTGTCTGCGCTCGAGCCTGCCGTCTCAGTCAGACTGCATCTTCTATTCCAGCCTGACTCTTATCTCTCTCCACCATTTGTGTCAACATGTCAGTGTAATAGTTCGCAGTGGCTTCTCCACCGGAGAGGTGTGTGTGTGTCGTGTGTCATGTGCATGTGTGGAGTGGCTGCTCTCGGCTGCTCTGGAGTCAGTGGTGTCCCACAGGAGAGTGGTGTTTTAAAGCTAACACGCTGTACACAAACACAATGCCCGTTATTACAATCGCGGTAATTAATGAAACGCTGAAAGCGGCCCTGCAGGGGCATCTGCTTCCTCACAGATTAATCAAGGGCCTCTTCTTAACGAGGAGAAAGCATGCATGGTGGGGGTAAAAGAGAGCGCGACACACACATAGAAAGAGAGAGTGAGAGAAAGAAAAGCGTGCAATTTGATGGGCTAACAGCAAGATTTTTTTTTTTTTAAAAAGACTTTTTTTTTTCTCTTTTATATAAAACATTCAATCAGGCTTTGATTGAAAAGCTATTTAGTCATGGACATGACGTGAAAGCAGTCGTGTGGAGCATTAGCGGCCCTGGCGAAGCCGCCCAATAGCGGGAAAGTGTTTCTGGTGGGAAATAATATGGCGTGACACAGGCCTCCTCTCTTCCCCACCCCGTTTGCCTGTCTGGCGGTGGCGTAATGAAATCAAGGCCCCGAATATGAGACACGCCGCCTGCTCCCCAGCCGTCAGCAAGCTACGTGTTGCTTAGCAGAGGGGGAAAAAGAAGGAGAGAAACAAAATGAAATGATAAAACAGAGCTTCCCATGGGGGGGGAGTGCTGGAGATTGCGGAATAATCCAGAGCAGTGGCTAGGGGATCACATCTCTGCCTGCATCGTTCTCCCCCTTCTCCTCTTCCCAAACAGATACACATGCGCACACACACACACACACACGATTCAGGCTTTATTATTATTATTGAAAAGAGCGGTAAATTAAAAAACACTCACTGGCGAATCCTTTTACATTCTCTGCATACCACAGGGAGGCTGCCTAGTAAGGGAGCGCCACATACTGAACCGCAACTGCATCAGATAGGGGACAAACACGCCATTTTGTGAGTGAGTGTTTGCGCGGATAAGGTTGGAGGCCATTTTTTGTCATATTTTATGAGGAGGGTCATGTTTTTGGCTCCCCTGGCTCCATGGTGAGCCTGGCCAATAACACGGCACCAACATAAACTCCCTTTTGCTTTAGTATTATTATTGTGATCCTTTGGCAGTCAGTGTGGTCATATTCTCCAAAAGCAAACAACCACCACAAAATGAAATAAAATTCCTAACAATATTACATGAGCTATAGGATTATGGCTTGAAATCCCATAATGTGTGTGATAACGTGATCTGTTTCTTTTATATCTTTTTCTTTCTATCTATCATTTTTGTCAGGTTTTTTTTTTTTTTTTGCTAGTCCTACTTTAATGCGTGACAGTTTTTTATGACCATTTGGGCTCCCGCTGCACTGAGAGCTTTAACCCTGACTAGTGCTCAGTTACTGCTCTCTTTCTTTTGAGCACGTATGTCTGTGTGAGATTTACTAGATGCATGGACTGAATGTTAAATTTGATAGTGTGTAACGGATGTGATTCTTTTTGCCTCATTGCTATCTGTGTGATTACATCTGAAGGAATTCACTTCATCCTTATTAAGATGTATATATACTTGCTTGATATAGTTGCGTGGGTGGGTGTTGAACATGCAAACGATTGGGTGTGTGTGTGTGTGTGCGCATGCAGTGTGGGCCGAGTCTGGGGGGAATCTCTACAGGAGTAGGAATCTGGAGCACTGGCTCCCCAAGGAGTGCTTGGAAAAAAAGCTTAGATCAAATGGAGAACATTCGCTGCTCCACTCCAGTGCCCCAAGACCGGCCATGGTTGGACTCCGGCTGTTAACCGCCCACTCTCTCCTTCTCTTTCCCTATCTCCCCCTCTCAGCATCTCTCTATTCCTCTGTGGCCATGTGCAGCTGACCCCTCTCCCCATCTGCCCTCTGCCCCCACCCTGCATGCAGCCAAGGGCAGGAACTCGGGCCCTGTTAACCCCCAGGGTCTTGGAGGAGAGAAGCTCCAAGGTTATGCCATAGCAGCTCTGCTTACAGCCATCAAGCACCTCAGCAATCAGACTGACTTTGTGCGCTGTGCATGTGTTTCTACTAAAGTGCCTGCCAATTTTTTTCCTTTTACATTTTGTAGCAGTTTTCCTACTATTACAGTTAAATAAGAAAAAAAAAAAAAAAAAACTTTAGAATTATTATTTAAATGGGACCTTCAAGTGCCAACGTATTTTAATCGCAATGGACTCACAGTGAACACTGGGTGTGAGACGAGAACACATTTTTTATGAGACATCAGTCCATCACAGAGCACTAGCACACACACAAAAGGACACTCTGGATGGCACACACATACACACACAACACCCACTTATCAAGCTACTACTCATGTCTTTGTGTCATTGCACACAGACCATGCAGTAGGTAAGATGTGTACCTCCACCACTGGATGTGCAAGTGCTAACTACTAAGATGCTGCCACAAAGAACATAAAGAAACTTAATTTATACCTACCAATAGGAAAATATTATAGTGTACTATAGTAATTACTGCATGCTATACTAAAAAGTGTTTGATATATTAATTGACACCACGCTGTAATAAAGTGCAGCATTTACTATAGTAATTGACTACCTGCTGTACTAAACTATAGTATGTATTATAGTAATACTTGCTGTAGTAAACTGTAGTATTTACTATATTAGTTACAACATGCTGTATTAAACTGTAGTATTTACAAAGTCATATTTAGTACATTCATATGTCATATTTATCACAGTTTATTATAATAATTTTACTACAGCAACACTAGAGTATTATTCATATAGGAACAAAATATTTTGTTTATTAGGTTTAATGTTTCCTGACAAACACAATCAAATAGCCTTATGATGTTGACAAATTTTAATATCTACATCTACCGAAAGAGGCATAAATATTTGCTAAGGTTTACATTTTTATCCCTAGCATTTGTCTCTAACAGATTCTGGTATCCTCTCAGTCGCAGTATCAGCATTGTTTAAACCATCAGTGATTGTCCAACACTATGAAAACCACAAACTCCATATTGGAGTGAAAAAGCAATGATGAGTCAGTGCTCACTAATTATCTCCATTTTTCTCCATTGACAGCAAATCCATGAGCAAATTTGTTTGTCCTCCCTGTCCCACTGCAGCATTTTTCTAGGTGTAATTTCTGTTATACCAGACACTCACTAATGTGCCCAACAAAGTTCATTGACTTGTTTTCTTTATCGTATGATTCACTCTCTCAGCTGTTGGCAAGGTGGCAAGATATATTTGTGAAAAATAAAAGCCAGCTTTGGGTTACTGTATATCAACATTCACCCAAGACGCACCATATAATCTTGCATCTACATGGTTGTGTTTGTGCTACTACTTGTAGCAATACAATAATACACATACTGTATGTGGCAATGTCACAGTGTGACTGTGCTCAAGAATAATATAGAAAGAGTGTGATTTGTATGCATTTCTATGGAGCTGATATTGAATATTAATTGAGATTCAGAGTGTATTAAATCTAGTTGAAATAGAAGTGTACCAGTGTAAACAACAATATGAATTTTGGGTGTTTGCTCATGCTTGCTTGTGATGTATTTTGGCCTTTCATATGATATTTTGAACCAATGTAAAAGTTCTATCAACTAAAGGTCTAACTATGATCGATTGATTATTTTTGGTTCCTAATCTCCTTAACCATTACTTAAATGTCTAAGGCCTCCCTGAACAATGGATGGTTCCTTTGTTGATCAGTAGACAACCTTTGAACTTTGCTCTCTTTGACAGTTGTCACCAGTTAACAAACTAAAAAAGGTGTGTGTGTGTGTGTGTGTGTGTGTGTGCATGTACACTTGTATCCATGTGAAATAAAGGTCACAAGTGTTGAGAGACTGAGACAGGATGTGAGTGAGAGAAAGAGAGAGAGCTAGTGTGTACCAAAAGAAATAGGAGGAGGAGAAGAGCAAGAGAGAGAGAGAGAGAGAGAGAGAGAGAGGTGGTTGTGTGTAAACGGGAGAGCTGTCAGTCAGGTAGAAGGCGGGCACTCCGCCTGTCAGATACAAATAGGAGGCGAGTGCTAATTAACCCGCCTTCACAAGACTGAAGGGAACAGCCAGATCTCTAGAGAGGGAGGGGGAGAGAGAAAGAGAGAGTGAGAGAGTGGAGGGATGGCTCAGTCAGCAGGAATAGCTCTCTTGTGCTCTCTCTCTCTCTCTCTCTCTGATTCTCTCACCTCACACACAGATAAAGAGAGAGAAGCTGGAGCTCTTCTTAGTGCTGAGTCGCCATTCAGAAGCACACTTGTCATAGCACACACTTTCACACATATTTGTTGAACAGTGTTACATCCTGTGATCAAATGTGCGCTAATGTTTAAATGCTGTGTGTCTTTGGGTATCTATAAGCAACAGAGGGGAGTATATTCTTGGCTGGGTCACTGCATAGTTCCTTTTCCCTTGGGTGTTTCCACAAAAGCACACACATACACCCGCACACACACACACACACACACACACACACACACACACACACACACACACACACACACACACACACAAAGGGAGGGTGATATGACAAAAGTATCATATCCCTATACCTGAAGGCACATTCACAGTAGCCCACTGGTAGTTTAATCTCAACAATGCCAGATTTGTTAGGTACGAGCCAGATGCAGATAGATGCCTACCGGGTAATGTACCACCAGGGCAGAGTATAGGATTTATAGATTAAAAATAATCAACAGTTCATTATTAGATTGTTCTGCAACATTCCAGAAATAAAGTTCCTGCACTTTTCAAAAACATCTGCTCACAAGTTTTAGACAGAAAAAAGCATTATGGAAATGTTTCTACCAAATAAAAAAGGCACAGCAAAGCTGTTTTGAAATACATTGAAACATCCTGCTAAGCTAAAATGTTGTGCTAACCTGGCTACAACACCCTAATGTGTTAAAAGGTTGTGCTAACCTACAACATTCTGAAAAGCTAAATTGTCTAAAAAGCTAAAACATTCTTAAAAGCTAAAACATTCTGAAAAGCTAAATTATCTAATGAGCTAAAGCTTTCTGCTAAGGTAAAATATCATCCTAACCTAAAACATTCTGAGGAGCTAAAACATTCTGCTAAAATTATATGCTAAGCTAACTCATTCCACTAACTTGATAATGTCTGCTCAGTTAAAGAGTCCTGCTAACCTGAAATGTTCCGGAAAGCTAAAATATTCTGCAAATCTCAAACCTCCTGGTAAGTAAAATGTTCTAGCTAAAATGTCCTTCTGTCATAAAAATTCTGCTACACTAAAATGTGAAATTGCTACTTATTTTGATCCTTAACAAGTGCATTCACATCAAGGAAAAAGTGAAGCGAATAGTAGAATGATCTGTATACAGTTACTCATAGCAGTAATTCTAGCTGACACTGCTTTACTCACTGGTAATGAAAAAAAGTATATGGTGGGAAAAAAAATCATGATATCGGTATTATATTGTTATTATACACATACACACATGTAGACACACACAAACACATGTGTACGTTGTATTTCTTTTGTACACTGAATTTGGCCTCCACCTCATACTTCTGTCTGTACTTCTAATCCTTCCCACAACCCCCCACTGCTCCAAGAGCTCGTGCCTGTCGTCAGAGTGGCAGCTGAATCCTGGGAGGCCACGACTCTTATTAAAGCCACAGATCACTTTTCCTCCCTTCATCCATCTAGAGAGAGAGAGAGAGAGAGAGACAGACAGAAGGAGGAGGAGAGATGAGGAGAAAGAGCTGCAACGTGATCCAGCATCACAGAGAAAGAGAACAGGAACCCTGGACTCAGATAGACATTAGTGTTTCCTACTTTATAATGCGTGTGTGTATGTGTGTGTGTGAGAGAGAGAGATTGAGAGAGATCTGTAATTGTCAAGGAATTAATTAGGAAGTGTTCGATTTGGTTCTGCATTTACTCATTGAAATGCATCATGTGAATATGTGCAGCGCTGTGATGGATGTGTGTGTGTGTGTGTTCAGTTCTTAGTAGGGGAGGTGTGTGTGGGGGGGATATGAGGGGAGAGCAGAAGTGCATACTGTATGTTTGTAGAAATTAGACTAAGTGTCTGCTTTGTGTGTGTTGGTCCTCGCATACATCTAATTTATTTTTCTTTCTTTCATTTCCTCTTTCTTTCTTTTTTCCTTTCTTTTTACTCCCATCGCTCGCCTTTCTCTCACTCTCTTGGAGCCCGAGGGTGGCCTGAAGATTCCTCCACTAAGCCCTTGGCACAGATACAAATGCAGTCACAGCTGGTTGTAAACTCAGGTTTTCCAGGGAGAGCAAAGAGCCCTGCCTCTGTAGGAGAGAGAGAGAGGGAGAGCGATTGAGGGGAAGGTTGGGCGAAGGGGGGTAAGCACAGCATGGAAGGAGAGAGAGAGGGATAGAGAGGGAGGGGGGGGAGACAGAGGAGGGTTGTTTCGGAGCACACTGGAAGTCATTTTTCATCACAGGGTTCATTTTTCACGATGAAGTTCTCTCCCGTCTCTCTCACTCCCTCTCTTACTGTCTCTTTCTGTTGTGGTCTCCGTCTCTTTTTTTTCCCCGTCTCCATGCTCCTGGTGACTTCTCTTTTCTTCACTTTATGTCTCCTCTTGTTTTTCTTCACCTCTCTCTTTTCTTTCTCCTCTTCTCTCATGCCCCCCGCCCCCAGCTCTTTATCTCTCTCTCTCTCTCTCTCTCTCTCTCTCTCTCACCCAGCCCTAGTTTCCTGCCTGCGCTCCCCTGTTATGAAATATGGATGGCACCAGTTTGGGAAGCATTGAGAGTCTCTCTGCCAGGGAGCGGGGCTCTGTCTCTGCAGAGACCCGGCTTGTGCATGCACCTAAACACTTCACTGAGCAATCTGTCAACATGTCAGCAACACATGTTTTGTTAAAAAAAAAGTGAGGGAAAAAAAGCGCTTCCAGAGGGAGTAATGGTTCCCACCAGGACTGAGAAAATGCTTTGAATTCAGCAGATTTCTATTGCGGAGAGACTCCCCTGGGGTGACTTTTTTTTTTTTTTTTTTTTTACAATGCCTGCATTTCAGAAATTTGAGCCAAAGACCCCTGGGGGCGTCCTTTCATAATGCCTGAAAATGTAGGGTTATATTGTGTGCAGTTCCCCATGGGGGCTTTATTAATACCTGAATTCTGAGGCACTGCAAATTACACAGGGACTCGGCGGGGGCCGCGCTCGCACCAGGAAGGGAGAAAAACTCTGTGGGGACGTTTTCTCTTCTCTTCTCTTCCTCTTTTCTCCCCTCCATGTCTCTTCACTTCTTTCCACTTTTCTCCTCTGCTCTCCTCTCCGCTGCTCTCTCACTCATTTTTTTTGTGCTTCATGCAAGAGTGGAATAGAAGAATTTGCCAAAGGACACAAGAAAGGAGTGTGTCTACGTGAGAGCGTGTGTGTGTTGGCGGCAGACTCCTTGTATTCATCTTGCCTGCTCAGAGGGAAAAATCAGCCGATTAAAAATGTAATTCCCCGCCTCCACCCCCCCCCCCTCTCTCTACCACATGTGCTCTTGTGTTGAGCTTGCAGCCGTAAGAAGAGAGAGTAAATATTTGGGCTGTGTGTGTATGCCCAGGAAAAAGCTGAAATCTGTTGGAATATCTGCACAGACTTTTTTTTGCATAGTCTTTGAAAATTGGAAAGAAAGCGACCTTGCTCATTTGTATTCATTGCCTCGAACACGGCTATGTACACCTTACGAATAAATGCGGTGATAATAAAAGTAAACAATTACAAATTTACTTTCTTGTCTATATCTGTATGCATAATTAATGCATGGGACAAGCTTGAACACAACCATATGTCTTCATTTAAGAAACAGAAACAGAAATCACTACGTTATTTAGAACTTTTTTTTCTGTATCATCATTCCGTCTGCGATTCCTTTGCCGCATTAAAGCTTCGAACATAATTCACTCACACACCTCTGTATCAGACCGTGGCTCAGATAGCGGCCTAATTTATTACAGAAATTGGTGTTTTGAAATTGTCTGCTCAGGGTTAATGTCTCCAGTCAATAGTCTCATTAAGTGATCGTGTGTGGGAGATGGTGTGTGTTTGTCCACTATTAAAATGCCACCATTTGTTCGTTTTTGGCCAGGGCGCTTTCTTTTTCTCCGCTCTGTGGGCGGAGGAGGTCAGGTGACTAGGCAGTTCAATGGCACCACCAGTTACGATGTAAAACTCAGCAGTGGAGGCAGTGGAGGCTGTTGGTCAAATCTAATCCATCAGCTCAGGCCAAAAAGTCATAGCACGAGCCGATTTAATTATTTGCTGAGGGAAACGAATGTTATGAGTCTGCAGATTAATTTTTGCAGCTGATAGTTCCTGGCAAATAATAATAATAATAATAATAATAATAATAAAAAGCATTTTCTGTTTAAAAGAACAGTTTTAACATTTTCATGGCAAGACTTTATATTTTTATTTAATTGTAAGGCTTAATAATGGTGCCCTAACAGGATACACATAAAAAGATCCAAAAGTACAGTTACAAGTGTGAGTTTGACCTTCTGTTAGTGTGAGTGCTGATTGGTATGTGAGAATGTGACCTAGACACCCGACGTGACCCCGATGACCTTTGTGTTGCAGAATAGAGCTGTCACCAGTCCCTTTATGAAAAGCAGCAATAATGAGGAACAGCATGTGCTCTTGGATCCTTGCGCCCCACTAATAGCTTCCCTTGATGCAGATTCCCTTCTATATCTCCCTCTTTCTGTGCCCTTCTCTCATTCTCAAGCACCAAGGAAAGCGGATACTGAAGTACGTACTGAAACGCGCATGGTGGCAAACATCAAGGGTCTTTCATCAGTACCTTTGGCTTTATTCTTTTCAGGAAGCATGCAATAATTTGCGCAGGTTACATTACAAAAAAATCACTATGAACATTGTGGAGGAGTTGAATAAGTCCAGCAAAGAAAAGAATGTTTCTGACTGCTGGAATCTGAGATGCTGTGACTGGGCATATCTGCTCTCTTCTGCGAGAATTGGGAACAATAATATAAAATGCGTTCAGGTTCCAGGATAGAAGGACAGAGAAACAAGGAAATCAAGTAGAAAATGAAAATAAATGACACTAAAACAAGCAGCATGTGTCTAAAAATGCATGTGTTTGCATGCGCGCACACCCATGCACATGTGTGTACTGTATATACATGCTACTTATCCAACACCCAATATTAATAGTTTTTCATTTTAGACATTATTAAACAAAGAAAAGGACACAAAATGAATGCATGAATGAATAAGAGTAAGATGTAGAACTGAAAAGTAAAATCTTTAGTTCCCTACTTTCAGATTAGTTTTTAAAGATCAAAAGCCAATATTCGCTCCTCTCAACTGCTGTTGTATAGAGCCACCTTAACCTAAGTCTTCCTTCTCTCCCTCTCCCTCTCTCCTGTGGTTCCTTTTCTCCCACCATTTCTTTTCTTTCACTCCCTTCTTCCCTCCTGTCGAGCTTGGCCCAGACCTCCTACTCTCTTCCATTCTCTCTCTCTCTCTCTCTCTCTCTCTCCCTCAAGCCCCTGCATTATGTGCATGACTCCTTGGTGTGTCTCTTCATCCCTCACTGGCTCCCTATAGCCGGCTGAGCATGCCACAAAGTGGGTGAGGGTAGAGCTACTGTAGGAGTATGCAGGGATCAGGAAGACCAAGCTATCAATATGCTCTCCTGCTTTAACTACTACAGTCATATCACAGCGATAAAAGGCTCATTAAAGTAAAAGTGCTGGTACTTATTACAGTTACGACACAACTAGAAGCGAAGGTAATCATCTAAATAACTACGTAATAGTACGAATGTGGAAGCAACGAGTGGCAAAGCATTCCTGTACTGTAGCATGTTACACAGATGCAATTCCAATTAAATTCAAGAACATTAAAACCACTCATAGTCAGCGAACAGAGGCAATGAATTCAAACTGATATACAGTATATGTTACACTGTACAAAACATCGATCAGCTTTTAAAGAAGACAGCAATGCACATGGCGGTCTTGTCTTGCTAGCTAGGTGACAGCGCTAATGCTAGAAGCTAATAAGATTCAACATTTTCCCCAAATTAGCTTTCTCATATTTCCATATTTCTCAAAGCATAATGTAGATCTAACTAATATAGCTATCATTATATACCCTATCTATTACACATGGGGGAAATCAATTGAGTTTCATATCACGATTAGGGTTGGGTACCGAAACCCGGTGCCAATACGGCACTGGTACCTATAGAACCGGTATGTACCGGACCGAAACAGAACGCGAATTTCGGTGCCTCATTTCGGTGCCACTTAAATGCCTGAACTGTCGATTGAAATATTTGTTCTCTAGATTCATATATTTTTGTAGATGAATCGTTTATTAGATTAAATAAAAAAATTAAAAGCATAAATCATCCGGAAATGAGAGACCATCCGACATGCGCGTGAATGCAGCAACTAACGTTACACTCGCTCTGACGGCAGCAGGCGGTCTACCGATAGCTTAGCATGCTAAAGTAAACAACTCTCGTTAAAATGCCTAAAACTAAACGGTCGAAAGTGTGGCTGTATTTCACAAGAAAGGATTCCGACACCGCAACGTGCAGCGAATGTTTTACAGCAGTTGCGTGTAAAGAGGGAAACACGTAAAATCTAATGAAACATTCGAGGGCAGACGGAATAAAGTTAAAAGCAGAATAAATACACGGAATAAAGTTAAAAGCAGAGGGAGGCACCGTGTTTAACAGCTTGCGGACAACAGCTGGCGCTATCAGTGTGGACGACCCTCAGTCCCAGTCACACCAACTGTAGCAAAAAGGAGTCACCGATTATGATGACGTCAGCAGACTTTCCGCAGGTCAGTAGTAGGATAATGTAACGTTAATAGCAAAATGCAAATCTTGCATTCATGCTAACAAATAGTCAAACGATTTGTAAAAAACTAATGTAAGATGGATTCTGTTTATAATTATGGCTTTCCAGCCTGTACTAGTAGCACTACAACAGTGACCCCATTTACCATTGTAAAGAAGACTATACATGTCCTGTGCAGGGCAATAAGTCAGGAAAGGAGTCATATTTTGACAGAAAAGGCAAATATGGTGAAATTTCTGCAAAAGAATTGCTAAAATTTGAAGCTTACATATTCATATATACTTTAAACTTTTAATATATTGTTAAATTTTAAGCATAAAATTTTTTGTTCAATAAAAATTCATTCTTGAGTCATCCACTATAATTTTGTGGCTTAAAAGTATCGGTTCAGGCACCGTTTTGGCACCGGTACCGTTTTCAAAGTATCGATTTGGCACCGGTATCGAAAAAAACCCAAACGATACCCAACCCTAATCACGATTCCTTATGTACCAATACAAGTGTCATGTGATTGACTCTGAAATATATTTTTTAACATAAAATTTTTAATCTATATATGATTGCATTCGTTCATAATCCAACAGATGGGGCACTCTAATCTATTCACACATTGGTAGGCAACACATCATTCTATGTGGCAGGAGCAAATTCCTGTAGTGAAGATTATTTAGAACTTTAACAGAAAAATCAGGGAAAAAAAGTATTGGGATTGGGATATTTATAAATACTTAAAGAATTGCACTATGAATCAAATCGGCACCTAGGTATCGCGATAATATCATATCGGATGTTCCCTGGTGATTCACATTCCTACTTGGTGTTGTCTAGAGTGACGTATAATATTTGAGAGCTGCTAAAATAAAACTACTCCACCAGTTTACCCATCTTAGTAGTCAAACTGCCATGATGGAGCAAAGCAGAAAATATCGAGGAGAAATGAATTGAATGTGAATCAAACATTTTAAGATGTTAATTAAATTATAGGTCCAATCAAAGATTCTTAAAAATTCCTAGGCCCTTTTTGATTAAAGGTCATAATTTCTATGCTACAACTAGGAAACACCCCTTCAGTGCATATGATTTTATTTTGGTATCTGCCTTTCTGACTTGCGATTTTATCAATTTTAACCCGATTTTAAGTTTAGTAATTAATTAAATGTAGCCCATTCCTTCTAAAATTAGTTTTCTCACTTAAAAACCAAGAGCAGCATTGACACAATAGAAACTAACTTTAAATACGTTAAATTAAGCAAAAAGCTGAGCATTTAGCTGAGCAGCACATGTCTCGTTATCCGCCATAATTATTCTTTCCAAGCAAACAGCAAATAATTTCACACTAATTCACACACGAGATGAAAATGTGTAAATAGTTCTGAGTGCGCCACCTGTATGAATGTAAAGAAACTGCGAGGTTCTACCGCCTCAAATTCCTGCAAAGTCTCAAAACTCAACCTGGCAGTGAGCACCTGGTTGAGCACATGGACGATTGTCAACTAATTTGCGCTCTCTGTGTTCTTTTATACATTTTGTTTACAAATGTATATATATATATTTTTTTATCTAATCACCATACTTGTGATTCGCCATACAAAAGAATTGTGATTCATAACTTTCCCTCCATCTATCTATCTATCTATCTATCTATCTATCTATCTACTGTATCATAGTTAGCTAGCTAGCTTGTTGCCACGCCCCCAAATCATCCATGAAGAAGAGGCTTCCTGAACTGGTTGGTGAGATAACAGAAAGGCACACAGAGACTCCTCCTTGTCCTGATTGGTGATCCATATTTTTGTTTTTGTTTTCAAAAAAAAGTTGTCAAAAATTACCAAAACATTCTGACATCAAAGTCCCTGACCACACCTCTTAGCGCTGAGTGTAAAAGTCAGTTTCGTAAGGAAAAAATGTATTTCCATTAAAAATGTTGTTTAAGGTGATATATGAAAGAAGGTGTATGCGTTGAGTGTGGCGAGTAACCGTGTGTGTGTTTCACACGAATATGCTTTACTGAAACAGCAGATACACAAACACACACTGGAACCAGTAGTCACCTTACATTTCGACTTTTTCACAATCAAGAAGCCTAGATCTCTCGCTCTCTCTCTCTCTCTCTCACACACACACACACACACACACACACACACACACACACACACTGCAGCAGAGGCAAAGGGCAGAGTGCCAGGGGGAGAGCTGTTATAATAGTTTTAACCCTGCGCTCAGGTGTGGCTTGCCTTTGTCAAGTGAAATGTCAGGGAAAAGCACTGCCCCTGGGACGCACACGCCGAGAAAAAGCGCGCAAGGCTGTCTGCCTCCACACTCTTTTCAAAGAGCCCTGCCATGCCTCCTTTACGTACACACTCTCTCTCTCTCACACACACACACACACATGCACACACAAACACGCACATGAACATGCACTTCAGAGTCCATTAACCACACAAAGAGAGCTACACACATCACCACAATCACACTTGCTCTTATGCACACACTGGATTCACATCACGCCCGAACAGACACGTGCACACACACACACACACACACACACACACACACACACACACACACACACAGTCTTACGCTGTAGTGTGAAGTAGTCTCTTTGAGGGAGCTTGAGTATTTTTTGTGCTGTTAAAATGTGGAAGCTTAGTGCAAGTGTGTGTGTGTGTAACATTTTAATTGTGTCTGTTTCATTTATAATAGGTAGTAAAAGTGTGTGTGTGTGTGAAAATTCAGTTGTGTCATGGCCTATTTATTGTGTGCATGAAGGAAGCGGTAGGAGGTGATAGACCAGTGCCACTTGTGTGTGTGTGTGTGCGTAAATGTGTGTGTGGGTGTGTGTCCATGTGTCTGTGAGAGAGAGAGAGACTCTATTCTGTTCTCTGCATCTTCCCATGTGGAGGGTTCCCCTCAGGGACCTGGACCAGCCTCAGGCAGGCTCTCATACACCCATTATAGGCCTCTCTCTTGCTCACACACACGCACGCACACATACACACACACACAGTCTGACGTCATTGATGTGGCTGGTTGCTCCCCTGGGTGTCAGGAGCAGTCTTTGTTCCCCTCTCCCACTTCCTCTCCCTGTCCTTTGTCCCTAGAAATAGCTGTCCAGTGTAACTGCCTGATCGGAATCTTCTGCATCCTGGACAGGTCATGAGAGAAACCCGCCGGGACCAAAAGTGAGAAAAGTGAGAGAGGGATGGATGGGTAGATAAAGGGAGGAAGGATGTGAAGTGAGTGCCAATATGGAGGAGAGAACGATAACTGGGGAATGGAATGGGTGTAGGTGAGTGTTCATTGATTCGTCTGAGACGGTGACACAGGAGCCTCCCTGGAGAAAGCGAGAGAGAGAGAGAGAGAGATGGAGGTTTTTAGTGTTCAAAGTGGAAGGCCTGTGTATTGGGGTTAAAGATCTGGAGCATCCTTGTGCTGTTCTTCCGAGCTGCGATGTGCCGCCGTGCCACCAGGCACTGTGAAATATTTAAACCTGCTTTTCATTTGGGTGCAGACTGGAAAACACACTGAATAAGTCACTCGACTTTTCTTTTTTTTTTTCATGACGTGTTGGGGGGTTGGGGGGGGGGGGGTTTGTATGTCCTACGACCTTGTCTTTAAACTCGCCTGTTCGACCATACTCTCACCAAGTCTCTTTCTCTCCTCTTGCTTTCCCTTCACTTTTATCATTTCGCGCCCCTGTCTCTCTTTCCTTCTTTTTGTGGCATTTAATGAGAGCGTCTCCGTTGGAGCGCAGCGGGGCCATGGCGGGCCTGCTCTCTGACTGGCTGGTGGGAGCGCCCAACTAGAGTAATGAACTCCCCCGGGATGTGGCACAGCAATGCAGACCGCTTTCCATGCTCCATTCCCAGGGCGGCTTGGAACCGCTGCTGATGGAGAGAGAGAGAGAGAGAGAGAGAGAGAGAGAGAGAGAGAGAGAGACTCACCCCTCCTCCTCCTGCTCTGGCAAAGTGTGCGGCCTGTGAGCTGGTAGATAAAGTGGGAAGGGGGGTGTGGAGGAGAGGGACCAGGGGAGAGAGTGCATTTGTGTTTGTGTGTGTGTGTGAGTGTGGACAGGACTCTGACAGCTGCAGGGGCTCAGGGCTGACTGGTGTGTGCCTGATAAGGGGTCGGTGCGGATCGCAGACTCGGGGAGATGACTAATAATCCAGCAGCACACTCACACTGGCAATGTGTGGGAAAGTTAAGGAGAGCTAAAAGGATAGGCGAGAGATGCTATGTGTGTGTGTCTGTGTGATTGATTGGGAGAAACATTAGAGGGACACATATCACCTTAGGCGAACGTTTTGTCCTGCATCCTGTCTACTGCTCTAATTTAACACAATATACTGCTATTTTACCGATACCATAGTCACCGTAGCAGAAGCACAAAATGCAGTTTAAATCCCATTTTTGAAACCACACACATAATCTGGGACATGTTGGAGCAACACTATTTACCTGGTCGAAAATGATTGCCGATATAATACAGTATGTAGCTTAAGCAAAGCAGGAACGAACATCGTATAGAGAAACCTCGGGGAAGAACGAATAAAGAAACAATATCGACCATGTGAGTGCCAAAATTTATACATGATTTTGTTGGTTCTGTAAGAATAGAATGAGCACCGTTGTTAGAAATAAACAAACAAGTAAGAAATAAGCGACAGGAGGTGTATTCTTTTTTCAGCAACCACAGCAATTATTTTATTTTATTCATTGATACAGGGCTCTATAGGCAACAATTGATTTAAAACCATAAATTATAACAAATGCCTAAATTGATGTGTAGACACTCGTGCATGCGCTGAATACAAGAACGCCGAACCTTTCGTAATATATCAGAACTGATGTAGTTGCACACAGAGATAATTTCCTCCTTTAGTGGAGCGATTGTTCTCGGATGAGTCTGATAGACCGCGGACGCCGAGGAAAAAAAGTCAAGCCGTGTTACAGTAGGTCTGGTTTTATTCCATCTTCGGATGTTTGTTTCGAAGAACAATATTACATTTTTTATGTAAGGAAAAAGACTTCACCCTGTAGTTACATTATATATAGACCTCCACTTCTTATCACTTGTACTTTAATAGCTGCAACAAATCATTACGGCCTTTGTTTTGGAAATGGAATAGCATTAAATCTGAATTGTTTAATGTGGAGTGACTGATAATGTGGAGTGACCGTGTGGGTCGAACCACTGTCACAACTGCTGCTTATTCTGTAGAAATCAGAATAGAGAATCATTTAGATTAATTCATTAAAAACAATGCAGAATATACCGTCCTTGGTCTGGAATAAGATTCTATTATATTTAGTGTACTTTCTACAGTATACATTGTTCAGACAATAGTTTTTTTTTTTTTTTTTTTTCCTCAAGCAAAATGATAATGCTGTAGTTTGACTGGTATACACTACCAGGCAATAGTTTGGACGCACCTTCTGATTTTTATTACTTTCTACACTGTAAAACAGTCCTGAAGGCATCCATAATATCATTCACTCACTCATCTTCTATACCGCTTTGTTCTGTATTCAGGGTGGCAGGAGGCCTGGAGCCTATCCTGGGAGAATTTCAGGGACTATCTGACCATATTGATTCATACATATTCACATTCCATACAACTTAAAGAATTCTTTTGATTGTGTAAAGCTGCTTTGCGGCAATGACAATTGTTAGAAGCGCTATACAAATTAAATTGAATTGAACTTAGGGCACGAGGTGGGGTACACACTGGACAGGGTGGCAATCCGTTGCAGGGCACACACACTTACACACTACGGGCAATTTGGGAACGCAAATTAGCAGGTCTTTGGACTGTGGGAGGAAACCCACCAAACACGGGGAGAACATGCAAACTCCATGCACACAGTGACGTGAATCAAGCCTGGCCGGGAATCGAACCCGGACCCTGGAGGTGCAAGACGAGAGTTAACCACTACACCACCATGCATCCGTAATATGCAAAAATCTAATTGGAACAGTTGATATTGAGATGTCTACTACAGTATGTATCCTCTGTAAAGCCTTCACAACAGCTCCAATCTGAGGTGATGTTTGTTAATTGGTGATTTTTGAGGCTGGTTTTGGTCTTGCTTTCCTCAGATGGTCTTCATGAGAGCCAGTTTCATCACGGTGCCTGATGGGTTTTGCTAATGCACTTGACAATACTGTTCTTGCAAGAACTATTACAGAACAGCTTGTCTTCATGTCTGAAAATAACACCTGACTGTTGTACTTGTTAATGTTATTTCCTAGTTTTGAAAAAAATCCCAACTTGTGTGCAAAGCTCTGATTGGTACAGTACTGTACATTGAAAACAATTGGAACTCGCGTACTGTCCATGAGGCGTAACACAGCACACAACACCACTAGAACACATGGCACACTTTCCAACTGTGAAAGAAAACAGTAATTGCAAATTAAATAAGATTGTAAGTCTTAAAGTAAGGGTTGTTTTTCCCCTATGTAATATGACTCCATTGTATGTCCTTAATTATTCATTTTTAGTAATACAGCGTATTTAATAGCTTGAAACACTAGTAAGTAATAAAACACTTGGGGGTTTGATTTAATTTAATTTTTTTCATATTAATTTAATTTTGGGGCATGTGAGTGAGTGTGTGCTGCTACAAAAGCACGCCCTTCCTCTGTGACTGTCTACACTGCATGTGTGTGTGCGTGCGCATGTATGTGTGTGTGTGTATGTACGGGCTTAGATTTGAGAGTTGAGAAAGACGAGACAGACAGGTGTGTGTGTGCATATATATGAGGTGTGTGTAAAGTTATATGTTCATAACAAAATATATATATTCCTTCTATCCATGTCTAACCCATATATTGATTTCGAGGGGGGGCGGGGGGGAGTTCTCTCCTAGCCCTACACGCGGAATATTTCGTGTTCTGGAAGTGCTTTGCTTGTTCTGTGATTGTTCGTGTCTAATGGGAGAGTTTGGCGGCTGCTCTGCCATTAGAGAAGGGGCCACGGCGCTCCCGCTGCTCAGGGGCTCGGCCGGGGGGAGGGAGGAAAGGAGAGGCTTGAAAGCCGCTGCACGTCCATATTTGAAGCCATTTCCATGTTTCAGTTCTCCTGTGTTATTAAAAAGTAGAGGTGGGGTGGCGTTTGAAGTCGGGATGGGGCTGTACATTTAGGCCGGTCCCTCTGCAATCCTTTTTTCTGCTACCGAGGCCGAGCAGCTAGCAGCCGCCATTGATCTGCTGCTCCTGCCATGCCTGCCCTCCACCACACTCTGCAGGAGAGTACGATTATGTGGTGCTGTGTCTGCCTGCGTGTGCCAGCATTTGAATTTATGGGTTACATCCATGTATGTGCATACGTGAAGGTCCATGTGTGCTCTCGGGTTTGTGTAGTTTCTGTTCCGTGTGTGTGTGTGTGAAGGTCAGCTCTGTTTCTCCTTCCCAGAGAACAGCCCCTGGGGCGATGCCAGAAGTTCCCAACAAAAGTTTTTTTAATTTCTGTCGGGCAGTCACAGTGGACAGCCATCCCCCTTAGGGCCAGCGGGAGCGCTCCCTGCGTGGGCTGGGGCCTTGCTGGCGGAGGGGGAGGGCCAGAATGAGATCTGGCAATGTTTGTACGGCCTGGTGGGGGTTTGGGTTCTGTCTGTGTGTGTGTGTCTGTGTCTGTGTGTGTGTGTGTAAGACTAGTGCAAAGGCAACCCCAGGAGCCAATGGATTGGAGAAGTTTTCCACAGAGGCCCCGTCCTCGCCCTCTTTCGCCCCATGCTTTGGCGGATGTGGGCCGTAATTACTGGACCCCCTGGCCTCTTTCTTTCTTGCAGTCCCAGCCTTTGATCTGTTTCATGTTGAGCACATTTTTCCCCTGCTCGTTCTACCTTTGTCTCGTCCTCTGGTTCTTTTCTCAGCCGCTCCTTTCTTTCCTGGATGACCCCCCCACCTCTTCTTTGAACACAGACACTGTGCTTTCTTTAATACACAAAGAGACTGTACTTTTTTTTCCCACCCCCTCTATCCTCATTTAGTATTAAAGTTTGCAAGAAGTTATCTCCTTTTGTTGACGGTCATGTTAAGCTTTATACAGATTTTTTTTTTTCATTCTTTTCCCGCTATGGCCTTGACCTTGAAAAGTGGCCTGCTTCTTTATCGCCGCTCCACCGATGTGCACGAGAGCAAAGGAGAAGCGCACAAAGCTAATGGCCGGCCACTCCTCAGGTTGTGCTGTTGTTTAGCATCGCTTCCTGAGTTTCAAAAAGTCCTTCTCGTTTGAACAGCAAAAGAAAGAACAGGGGAAAGAAGCGGCGCTTGTGTGCATGCGTGTTGCCGAGCGTCTCGGGGTGAGCCTAGGTGTTTGCAACAAAATAATAACGCAATTATGAAAACAGACCAAAGTGAGTAAGTGGCTCCCACCTGTTGTCGGTGGCGCTGCGTGTTGTTTAGCGCGCGTCCTGCGGGGCATTGATCCGTAGCCTCCCGCATGTGTGGGGGATTGGGGCTGCTTTTTGTTTGCGAGGTAATGGCATTGTTAGCATAATGCTCTGTTGATTTGCTATTCACAGTGGTTTGATACAGCTATTCTTTTGGGCTAATTGCCACACCACATAGCGCTCTGCGCTGTCGAATGCTCACATCTGATGGCGCTATCAGGGCACGGATGTGATTAGCTTTTGTTAACAGCGACCTGGTGGCATTTTCTGGCAGGAGAAAGGAACGTATTTGAAAGAAATCTATCTGCGACCTTTTTCGCTCTTGATCTGCTCCATGTCCAGGTTGTTAGTAGTGAGTATAGGACGCAAAGACTCACTAAACTAATAATATATATAGCAAATAGTTTTAGAATATCTGGTGCCTGCTGACCTAATGACATCATTGTATTGGCTTTACAAGTTACTTTGTACTTCCTAATACTGAAGGGGTTTGAGGAAAATAAACACTAAATATAATATAATAAAGAACTTCTCCGAGGGCAGAACTGGGATGGCAAGGCTTATTGCAGGGACGTCAGCTGCCCAGTAGCAGAATCCCGAGACTGACAGCTGAGTATGAGTGCAGAGAGGAGAACGAGCCACGCGCACACTCTGTGCTTCATTAATAACAGTGATTAGCTGGCTCTCCGAGTGTATGAGCGAGATCGAGAGAGACAGGAACGAACGCTTCTGTAATAACAGCGTCGAGGTGGAGCTCTTTCCATGTCCTTGAACCTCAGCTGGGCGTTGTGGTGTACCCCTGGGGAGCGCGCTGTTTAATATCACAGTAATTATC
The DNA here is from genome assembly GCA_030522415.1 of Channallabes apus. Lineage (NCBI taxonomy): Eukaryota > Metazoa > Chordata > Actinopteri > Siluriformes > Clariidae > Channallabes > Channallabes apus. Next base: position 28,311,330 of record CM060110.1, read on the forward strand.
CTCTCCTTTCTCAATGCTGCCATCCAGGTGTCTACTTCACCCAATATTATGTGTGTGTGTGTGTGTGTGTGTGTGTGTGTGTGTGTGTGTACTTTACAGTAAGCATATTCAGTATCGTACTTTCTGTTAGTGCAGTCTTTAAGGTGTCTTTCAGTATATATGTGGATAAGCTTGCCATCAGGTGTGTGTGTGTGTATGTGTCTATCTGTGTCACTAATGGCAGGTCCAGGTGTTCCACACAGCTCTAGACTCCCATGGGAGGGCAGAGGCTCCGGGGTGCCAGTCTGGGCAGAAGCATCACGCTTCTGTCTGCCTGTGTAGGTCCTCTCCAGGGACCCTGTGGCTCCTTTGGGAAACGGTTGCAAACCCCTTATCCTTACCCCTAACCTCCATCGCCTCACACCAGCTCGATTTGTTTCTCCAGCTGCCTGTGTGACTTATGACTTATTTACACTGACAAAGAGAAAAACGGAGATGTAGTTCTCCCGATCTTGCTGTAGGGGGGGGACTTAACCCAAATGGGACTTAACTCAGGCACATACTGTAGAACATGATCTGTGAATGCACCCTTATTTAGACAGTTTATAAATCACGTCACCGCACACGAGCACAAGTGTTTACTTTCTGCATGACCTGCTCCAGTCATGTGGGTTGCTCTAAACTGTATTGGAAATCCGTGCATTGAAAGAAAATGGTTATGTGAGAGTGTGACACGACACCAGATGCTGTCAAGTCTTTATATACAGTACAGTATGTAGTCCAAAGACATGCAGATTCGGCTTATTGGCGTTCGTTCCCAAATTGCCCTGCACACGTTAAGTGGTATAGAAGATGGAAGAACATATGTGTATATATATATATATACACACACACACACACACACAGTTATTGTATTATATGTATATACACATTTATATACGCATACTATATATATATATAGTGTGCACGTGTTGAAATGAGGTTATCAGTAATTTGTGCTGAATTTGCGGTCTTGACAAATGAGAATTTTTTAGGTACTGTGAGGGTTGCCCACTAGAGGGCAGTGTTTTTTAGTTGTAGTTTTTGTTCCTAGACTCAGTTTCCCAGAAGCCTCCTCGGTCAGGTGACGTGGATGCTCACCTGAACTGAGGAGGGTCATTAGCACTTTTATAAATACCTGTTTGTTCTGGGAAACTGGGTCGAGCATTGATTTCTGTTATGTGGGTTTTGTTTTGTTCTTTTCTGTTTTAGTTTAAACAGTATGGTTGGCCTTTTTGTTTCAGGAGCATTTTAAGTTAAGTTTGTATTTGCTTTGATTTAGTTTATGTCTCTTTGTCTCTGTGTCTCCTAGCAGGATTAGCCTCTAGGAGAATTAGCCTTTTGTGTTTACCCTTTTGTGTAAGTAACCCCCATTGCATGTTTAGCTAGTAGTCTGTTTCAATACTAATGAGGGTGATACTAACATGTCTAGATCTTAGCCTGTCTAGTCTCCGTTTATGTCTAGTCTCCTTGTCTGATTAGCTCTTAGTCTGTTTAGGTACTAACATCTTTAGCCACTAACCTTTTAGAGTTCTTAGTCTGTTTCATACCGAGTCTGCTGTGCACCTTGTCTGTTCATTCCCTTGTGTCTCAGGCTACTGGCCTGTGTAGCCATTAGTCTGATTAGCTATGAGCTAGCTTAGCAGCTAATGTGCAGCTCAGCCAATAGACCTAGCCAAGCCTGTCTTGTGTTTGTTTATCCCTTGCATGCATAGTCCCTTGTGTTTAGTCCTCTAGGCTGTTTAGTATGTCTTGTCTCGTCCAGTTAGTATCCCCATGTCTGTACTGTATTAGATCATGTCATCCCGAGTCTGTTTGTATTTTGAGTTCTTGTTTGTTAGCATGCTCCATGTTTTTAGCCAACCTCCGTGGTTCATGTTCATGTTTGCTTTTTGTTTGTTTGATTATTAAAGACTCTTTGCGTTTCACTGCATCCCCTCTGCATCTATGCCTCAACACCAAGCCCACAGTCCAACACCATAGCAGAACGTGACAGGTCCTTTATTTTACACCCCATTGTGTGGTCTGACGATGAGTCATCATTATAACTAGGAAAGCACACTTATGCGATTCAAATAATAATAATAATGATAACTCCAAATCAGTGTCCTATACAATTACTTCCTTTGTGCTTTACACCTAGGGAACTGTACAAAAAGGCTCTATAGTTGTGATGTCATTGGTTGCAGTTAACTACACCTACATTGTTACACAATTAATTAATTAACCTTGCGTTAAAGTGTGTGTGCAATCGCACGATACATGACAAACACACACACACACACACACACACACACACACATCTAAGTCAGTATGACACTTTCTCTATGTGTTTCTTGCCCCTGTAGTGTGGCAGCCTGCAGGCACACAGACTATTTTTAACAATGAGGTTTAGCTGATTGAGTTCAGAAAAATGAGAGATGGTCAGAGACAAGCGTGGTCATTTAGCAAGCGAGCCAGGCTACAGACCAACACAAAAACATACACAAACACACACACGCACACACATACACACATCAAGCAGTGTCAGCTGGGATTTGTCTCTATTTTAACGAATCTATGTCCTATTGCGTTTGGTGCTAAAATAGTCGAGTTGTGATGCGGGCTTAGGTTTTAAGCTCACTTTTTTTTACACACCCTCAATAATAGGTGCGTAATGTTTAAAGATGAAGTACTATTATTTTTTCAATAATTACAAACCCCTATTGTGTCCATACAGTATGAGGACATCACATTTCTGCACTGCGTGCATATCCTTGTAAGATCTTTATTCAATAACTATCAATAGTTAAATTATGACGAAATATTATAAGGACAATAACCTTTGAGTTTGAGTAGGTTAGTTTGTTAGACTTTTCTTTACTAGGAACTTTCAGTTATGTAAGGACAAAGTGCCTCAGAGGACACCTGGTATGGTAAACGCACTTTTTCTTTCTTTTTCTTTTGAGTGTGGAATTGCTGTACAATTACAAAATGGATGGATAACAGTGCTTACTCTCCGAAGGAGGTTCTGCTAGGAGCCATGTCTCTGTGCTTTTTTTTTTTTTTTTTTTCAAATTCATGCTGAACCAAAACGACATAATGCTTTGGCGAGACATTCTCTGCTGTTTGTTGCATCATAAAGCATTCAGTGGTTAAACATTTAACATTCTCACAAAGAAAAAAAAAAAGCACTGGAATTGTTTGCTTGAATTTTTTATTTTCTTAGGGAAATTATATTAGCAATCACTGTTTATTTACTTGTTCTTACAGACCCCAGTATAAGCCTATTCCAAAGTATTTAATACTAAAAAAAATTAAAAGAATCAGAACAAGTCACATACTGTAAAATGTAAATGTTGTGTGTGGTGGTGTTACAGCCTTATATACTTGGGCATTAGATCTACTTTATTTTTTGTGGTATGCTAAAGATCAATTGAAATGGAATGCGGCCATGTCTTTGGCATATCATTTCTCAACCGATTGGTAGAGATGACTAAATCAGGCTTGATTGAACAAAAGGATATAGTGACTTACAAAGAGCTTTACCAAAATGTTGAGTAGAATATCAAAGAGTAATGGTATAGGCCACACACTCCACACTGGGGATTGCAGGACACCCTTTTAGTGCCAGTCTCAAGCACGGAATAATTTTCCTCATTTCAGCATTTTCATGTAACACAAGTTCGCACGTGCACCTCTGGCCAGCGGTGATTTGGTGTAAATGCACTGGCTGAAGCTGCAGCTCAGTGTTTCAGTGTGTTCATGTGTGTGCTAAAAGGCCAGGGCAGAAGGAGACAAGCAGCGAGTGTTAATAGGGGAGCAGGTGAGCCTTAACCTGATGCTTTACAGCTTCTTTTTGATCAAAGAAGTCCAAGTGGCAGACAAGACTGTGTGATCTCAGCCGAGAGCCTTTGCTCCAGAGCACACGCACATCAGAGAGACTATGACATGTTCGGTGCTGCATGTTTGCTCATTTCAGGGGTATGCTCTCAGACTAAGAGAGGTGAGGGTGGGGGTAAGTGAGGTTGTTCCTGCCCTGATTTCCTGCAAGGCTGGTACGCAGCTGTTTCCCATTGACTCCCAGAGAAAACTCCCAGAGACACTCACATGAGAGAGTCATCAAAGGCATACTGTATAAGATGAGGGCAAACAAAAGACAGAGGGCAGTTTGTGTCAGAAGGGGGAAAAAAAACAAAAGAGACTGAGCACAGAAAAATGGGGAAACAGCGTGATGGAGTGAGTGAAGGAGATGCTGAGAAAGATGTGTGGTAGAAAGCGGGAGCAGATGCCAGATGTCTTGGCCTGCTGACGCTGGAGCAGCGGAGAGACTTGTTTTGGTACACTTCACATGTAATTAATGTGCAGCTGTTTAACGGTGCAGGCCCCCGCCGCTAACACACACCGTGCTGCATTGGAGTCAAACGCCTCTTAACCACTGCCAGTGCCCCTGTCGTCACGCAACCTCACCTCCGCTCTTCTCTGTCCTTCAGACATTCACTGTTAACTTGTTCTACCACTGAATATCGCTAATGCAGGTTTAGGGGGTTTTGATAAAGAACTTCTTATCGCTAAGTAGTTCTTAAGTTGTACCTTAACCTCTCTCTTAACTTTATGGCGCATTTCCCAAAGCGTTCTTACGCTAAGTATCTCTTAGCTAAGTCACACGTTCGTAAGGTTGGTCTGGACCAACCTTAACTCATACTTAGCGTAGTTTCAGCTCAAGACGCTAGTCGCCGCCACTGAGCAGCAGTCTTTATAAATCAGCGGTGTATGCAAACACATTATGGCACGTTATCAAAGTCGTATTAATGATGGAATATACTGTAGACCTGTTTAAGAATATTATTTTATTTGATATCAGAACTAATAGAGGTGACTTTTAGCTTTGTTTTAAAAATTTTTCTTCTATTCGTTATCTTTTTACTTCCTGTATTCATAGAAATGCTCATGCATATAGTGCACTAGAAAGTTGCATCACCTGCACAGGTTTGCGTTCGGTTCAAAAGTCATTTTAATTAGCCTATTTCATAATGTGACTAACGCATTAAAATTGGCAATCACTATTAATATTAAACAGGTGGCGAACAATTTGGCAGCGATACAGCGTGGTGTTGTGTTAAACTGACGACGTTGTGAATTGTTGTGTTAAAAAGACGACGCGGTCCGTGGAGCCGTGTGGGTCATGTAAATTTTTCCTTTAGACAAAACTTCAGCCCTTTTCATATTTTCCCCGTGGTCGTTATAAAAAAAAAAAAAAAAGTTTTGCTTTCCAAGGCAACAGATTATGGAGCTTCTTGAGCTGCTCAGACCTGCGCGTGCCAGACCAACGCGTCGTACTTACTGTACGCTCTACGTCCCGATGTCCAGCTGCTCGCTGCTTTTTGTTTAAAATATGTTTCATTGATCATTAGCCATTATCCATGACTTTATGGGCTTTTCTTTATGGACACGTTTTATTTTTATGAAATTTGATTTAGTTAAATGAGAAAATAACCTTGGGAGTTTCAGACAGCGCATTTTTCTGGGTGATTGTAATGTTTAATACCCCTACAGTATTCACTTATGTGGTTTGACTCGCTATGAGATGCAGTGTTACCCCTATCTCACCTGCACGGTCTCGCGCTGTGGCCGTAGGCTTGATCATGATTCACCACGAGTTTTGCGCTGTGATTCCGTTTCCATCTTTCCGCGTGAAAAATTCAACGTTTAATTTTTTGCTGGTCCTCGCGGAAGCTTGCAGAACTTCGCGGAACGTTAAAGGAACGTCGTGGGCAATCACGGCAGCTCACGGAGATGAGTCAGGCCGCACAGGTGAGAGAGGGGTATTAGACACCACACAGGTGAGAGAGGGGTATTAGGCACCACACAGGTGAGAGAGGGGTATTAGGCACCATGATCCGCCTCGAGTGGCCGCCGCCCAACGATCCGCGAAGATCTACAAGGTCCGCAAGCTTCCACATGTTAAACATTTTTATTTTTTTTGCGTGGTAAAATGGAAACGTAATAACAGCACCAAAACTCGCGCTGAATCATAATGAACCGCACTTACGGCCCCGCGTAGGTGAGATAGAGGTATTAAACCTCCACTCTGTCATCTCATCGTATTCATTCCATAAGTGCACTATACAACCCCAACAACTGACACTTCACATTGTTTCTGAAGCTGGTGAAGAGTGTTATCAGCTGTTTGTCCATCAACTATGATTGTATACCCGGTTCGTTTCACCGCCACATGTTACATGAAAATATTAGCGACAGTTTGGTGATTTTATTTATATATTTGTCTATTATGGCATGTTATTGATAAGTTAACCCATGTCGAAATAAACGCTATTAAAAGAATTTAGTGCAATGTTTAATTTGCATAGAAAGTGCCGTCTTTCTTAACGCTGTCATGAAAAAGGAGTCAAAAATCGATTCCTGAGCTACCGATGTCCGCTAATTCAGGACCTTCACTGTAGACAGCGCCGCGTAACGTCGGACGTAAGAGGCAGCGACTTAAGAAGACTCCTAAGAGACAGTTCGAGAAATACACTTAGAAAAGTTATCACTTAACGTAAGATATATCTTAAGAGTCTTCTTAGCGCGCGAATAGTGTGCGTTATCGAGAAACCGGGCCCAGGTCCTTGTGGAGGCGAAAAGATTTTTGGGAGGGAGAACCAAAAGCGACAACTTGTTTGTTTGTTTGTTTGTTAGTTTTTTGCGCATTTGGAAAACATACTCAAGAAGTCAGCTTCCTGCTCATGGTGCACACCGACATGCAAGAAGTAAATAGACACCCATAGTTTCATGATAAAACCCATGCAGTAAGTGTACTGTATGTTTGTTGGATTTATTCAGTCTGTGATTTGCTTCGTTCAGATTGTTACGTTATCATTTTTAAGTATACCTAGAAGGAACAATTCCACAAAAATGTCTGAACTTCCAAATGTCTGGTCAGTCTAAGGGTGGAATCTCCCAGAGACAGATATCTACATAGGAATCTTGAAATACCCATTTGTACCATTAAAATAATTGCAGTTGAATTTAAAGAAAAGGCTAAACCATTAATGTTTTGTGCAAACAACTGAATGGCATCTTCAAGCTGTTTGAAGCACTGTTGTGTATGTTGTTATCCTAAAGGCCACTAAAAGAATTTCCCGCTATTTTTCTCCCTAATTTAGTCGTCTCGAATTCCTCCCAGCCACTAGGGGGCTCCCACATTAAGCTACTACTACTGCTCAGTCGGGAGAGCCGAAGACTATCATGTGTTTCCTCCAAACCATGTGACGCCAGCCGACAGCATCTTTCGGAACTGCTCGCTCACGCACCGTTGGGGGCGGCGTAACACACTCGGAGGACAGCACTATCCGCTCCTTACGCTTGCGCGAGCTCATTGTGCCTAATTTAAACCTTTATTGAGATGCACTGATGCACTCTTATCATACTCTTGGGGGAGTGATTTTTTGTTTGAAGTTTTACCTACGTTTATTTGCTATACGTTCAGTGACACTTAAATCCTGTAAACACCATCATGGCATGCTGAATTCTAAATATGGAAATTATCTAAAGGGGGTTAACATCACCCTATACCATGTCCTCATTCTGACTTGGGTGGCGGGGGGTCTGTGACAGGGAGCTCGGGGATCGTGGGACTGATTTGATGTTGGCCCCATGTCCCCGGCTTCAGGCCTCCGGCCCCCTGCCCTTCACCTTCTGCCCTGGGAATGAAGCCGGCTGCCTGGACACTTTTGGGCGCCAACTGCTCCATATGGGCTGTGGGCAGCGTGTGTGTGTGTTTGTGTCCTCCAGGACTCAGGCCCCTGACAGACCGCCTGTTTTGTGTGTGTCTGAAAGTGTGTCTGTAGCTGAGTATCCTCCACAGTTCTGAACCTTGACAGATTTTGTATTTTTTTTTTTTTCGTCCACTAACAGGAGGAGCGTGTGAGGATTTGTGTGTTTTCACTTGAGGTCTTCTGGGAGAAGTGTCCAACTGAGTTCACTGGACCTCCTGACTGGAGTGTGTCAGCTTTATCAAGCAGGGATCATCACTGGACAGTAGTGTGTGTATTAGTGCTGCTCCACCAAACAGCACGGCTCACCACAGTTCAGCAACAGATTAGAAACCTGGGTTATCCGTATCCCAAACAAGTGTGTGTGTATCCCATTACCAAGTTAGGAGGACTTTCTGTGTAGTGACTTGATAGGAAAGATGAAAAAAAAAGAAAAAAAGAATGAAATCAGATGCTTCTTCGTTTATTTTTTTTCTTCATGACTATACAAATGAGCAAACCTTTTCGTCATGTCAGCCCAAGCACGCAGATACTATGTACAGTATCGATGGCAGAACCACAAATTGCGAGGGCACTGGCTAGGTCATTTGACTTCATTATGTTATATGTAGGACACAGAAAAAGAGAGTATAGGAATCATTTGAGATTTGCCTTAACTAGAAAACAGTGACGTGAAATGGTGAAATGGTGAAGCAATTCCAGCCAGTCGCAATTATAAAGCTGAGTCTGTGCTCATGTTTTTGATTAGTTAATGACGATCACTATTTTTCTCTCGACTTGGATGTCCAACTAGCTTGAACAAAAAGCATACCCAAATTCAGTACGTGTACTTAAGTACAGCACGGCTTGTGTGGCAGTAGAAATAGCAGCGTCTTGGAAGATTATGTGTAATTTGCAGAGCTGGTTAAAAAAAATGCACTGTACAGTGTGTGTGTGTGTGTGTGTGTGTGTGTGTGTTTGCCCATTAGAGACTGCATCTCTTGAGAAGCAAAGGGGCACAGAACAGCATGATTTTGTCAGCATGGTGTCACAAGGGGACTAAAAGACTAAAAGAATATGTAGAACAGTATGGAGGTGCAAAACTGGAGTGAGAAGATTTTTAAGTGTGTGTGTGTGTGTGTGTGTGTGTGTGTGTGTGTGTGTGTGTGTGTGTCTGTGTGTGTGTGTGATTTTCCAGGGTTTTTCATATTTCAGTGTCCTAGAACAGGTGTTTGGTCTCAGAGACCGCTCTCAAAGGACTGTTGACCATGCGGCCAACTCTTATGTGATGTGCCCTCCTGTCTCTCTCTCTGGGTCTCTTTCTCTTTATATATCACAGTGTCTGTCTGACTTTCAGACAAGTTTTGTCCTCCGTTATGTTTGTTTGTGACTGTTCTGTTGTCTAGAGAGAAAGGAAGGAAGGAAAGAAAGAAAGGAGAGAATGAGCAAAACCTAACTAAGGAGAAAGTTAAGAGAGAGTCAGAATATGACGATGTGCTTACAAACTATAGGGTAGCAAAGGTTAAAACATAAAGCACCCATAGAGCCAAGGGGGGAAAATGAGAGAGAGTCAGAGAGAGAGACAACGGACCCTCTTGAAAGTTGCTTTCCCCTGGCCGTTGCTCCAGGCTTGTCTGCCTGGCATGCTGGGCGACCATGTGGGAGCTTGGGGTGGAAGTTGTTTTTCTGCCCCCTACAGTGCAGCTCTCCAGCCCGGGGCAGTGGGCAGAGGGCCAGGGGGAAGGGGCTGAGAGCTGAGCAGAGACCTGCTGGGAAAGGTGGAGGTCTGGGCAGGGGGCCAGGCTCAGAGTTGGGGGTGAGGAGCGGCACGAAGGAATGTGACTAGGGGAACGGAAGTGAAGGGAAAAGATGCAGATACTGAGTTTCCTGTTTAAACCTAAGGCTAAGGTGTCCGCATGGCTTTGTTTCACATGGCTGTATGGCACAATAGTCATATCCTTATTATTATTATTAATAATAAATCCTTATGATAATGTCACATCGGTGTCTTCAGCACTTTTGGTTTTAAACAGCGCAGTGTGTTTATTTGATGTGATTTAGTTAACAACTTTGACAAATTTTCTCTCATTAAGAATGTTTCAGATGTTTGGCCCGGCCAAGCTGGCTCAAAAGTAACGTAACATGCCAGAATAGAGAAACGGAAATGGGTTGCTGTGCAAAAAAACAAACAAAAATTAATCAGTGTACAGGTGAGGGAGAGAGCTTTTCATTATACAGAATTCTATTGCATATTTTATTTTAATTGGTTAAAAATGCTGTCGTTCTAATGTTGATGGATAACTCTAAACTAGGGCTGCAACAACTAATCAATAAAATCGATAATTATCGATAATGAAATTAGTTGTCAACGAATGCCGTTATCGATTAGTTGGGCTGCTCACGTTATTGAGGAGCGCTACCACAAGATGCACAAATACACACACAGATACACAGTCGCTCACGCAATGGAGGTTACACAAGCGTTTGCAGGAAAAAGCGCACGCCCCAAGTCCTCCCAGGTATGGAAGCAATTTACATTAAACACCTCTTATCGGGCGTTAAAATCGAGCGGTTTTTAATCTGCCGTTTTCGTAGTGTCCGGTGAGCGCGGATGAAGCGCAGAGGGTTTTCTACACATAGGAGTCAGTGAGTGTGTTCACACGGGCTTTGGTGACGTGCGTTTGTCCGGCTGCGCGGTTTTACAGTGTCAAAAAAAACGTTGCATGCAGCTTTTTCTTGGCGCTCAAATCCCAACGAACCCAAGGAAAATACTTCTAGTGCGTTTTCTTCACGTTCATTTTACACTTCGGAGGTCCGGATATATCCCATGATCCTACACGCTATACATGTACCCATGAGGGAAATGGGAAAAGGGCAAAAACAATAAGATTAATGTCTAGTATAGTAAAATTGTCTCTCTCTCTCTCTCTATATATATATATATATATATATATATATATATATATATATATATATACATTATGCCCTGCGATGGATTGGCACCCTGTCCAGGGTGTACCCCGCCTAGTGCCCGAAGTCTCCTGGGATAGGCTCCAGGTCCCCCGCGACCCTGAACACAGGATTAAGCGGTATAGAAAATGAATGAATGAATGAATATATATATTATTGAGACAACAAAAAAAGGATAAAATACACGAGAGAATCTAAATAATGTAGAAACCGAAGTCTAGAAGTCTAGAAGAGAATTTAAAATTGAGGTCATTCTTAATAACTGAATATGTCAGTGTATTTTTTAAACTATATATATATATATATATATATATATATATATATATATATACAGTGGTGTGAAAAACTATTTGCCCCCCTCCTGATTTCTTATTCTTTTGCATGTTTGTCACACAAAATGTTTCTGATCATCAAACACATTTAACTATTAGTCAAAGATAACACAAGTAAACACAAAATGCAGTTTTTAAATGAGGGGTTTTATTATTTAGGGAGAAAAAAAATCCAACCCTGCATGGCCCTGTGTGAAAAAGTGATTGCCCCCCTTGTTAAAAAATAACTTAACTGTGGTTTATCACACCTGAGTTGAATTTCTGTAGTCACCCCCAGGCCTGATTACTGCCACACCTGTTTCAATCAAGAAATCACTTACATAGGAGCTACCTGACACAGAGAAGTAGACCAAAAGCACCTCAAAAGCTAGACATCATGCCAAGGTCCAAAGAAATTCAGGAACAAATGAGAACAAAAGTAATTGAGATCTATCAGTCTGGTAAAGGTTATAAAGCCATTTCTAAAGCTTTGGGACTCCAGCGAACCACAGTGAGAGCCATTATCCACAAATGGCAAAAACATGGAACAGTGGTGAACCTTCCCAGGAGTGGCCGGCCGACCAAAATTACCCCAAGAGCGCAGAGACAACTCATCCGAGAGGCCACAAAAGACCCCAGGACAACATCTAAAGAACTGCAGGCCTCACTTGCCTCAATTAAGGTCAGTGTTCACGACTCCACCATAAGAAAGAGACTGGGCAAAAACGGCCTGCATGGCAGATTTCCAAGGGGCAAATCACTTTTAAGCAAAAAGAACATTAAGGCTCGTCTCAATTTTGCTAAAAAAACATCTCAATGATTGCCAAGACTTTTGGGAAAATACCTTGTGGACCGACAAGACAAAAGTTGAACTTTTTGGAAGGTGCGTGTCCCGTTACATCTGGCGTAAAAGTAACACAGCATTTCAGAAAAACAACATCATACCAACCGTAAAATATGGTGGTGGTAGTGTGATGGTCTGGGGTTGTTTTGCTGCTTCAGGACCTGGAAGGCTTGCTGTGATAGATGGAACCATGAATTCTACTGTCTACCAAAAAATCCTGAAGGAGAATGTCCGGCCATCTGTTCGTCAACTTAAGCTGAAGCGATCTTGGGAGCTGCAGCAGGACAATGACCCAAAACACACCAGCAAATCCACCTCTGAATGGCTGAAGAAAAACAAAATGAAGACTTTGGAGTGGCCTAGTCAAAGTCCTGACCTGAATCCTATTGAGATGTTGTGGCATGACCTTAAAAAGGCGGTTCATGCTAGAAAACCCTCAAATAAAGCTGAATTACAACAATTCTGCAAAGATGAGTGGGCCAAAATTCCTCCAGAGCGCTGTAAAAGACTCGTTGCAAGTTATCGCAAACGCTTGATTGCAGTTATTGCTGCTAAGGGTGGCCCAACCAGTTATTAGGTTCAGGGGGCAATTACTTTTACACACAGGGCCATGTAGGTTTGGAATTTTTTTCTCCCTAAATAATAAAACCCCTCATTTAAAAACTGCATTTTGTGTTTACTTGTGTTATCTTTGACTAATAGTTAAATGTGTTTGATTATCAGAAACATTTTGTGTGACAAACATGCAAAAGAATAAGAAATCAGGAGGGGGGCAAATAGTTTTTCACACCACTGTATATATACTGTCAACTTGCCGTCTGCAATTATTGTTAAAAACAAAAATGTTGATTTACATAAAATAAGGTTTAAATGTCAAAATTAAAGATCATTAAACTCTATACTGTATGTGGCTTTTGCATTTTTTAAAGTTTACTTTTATGCATAAATAATACCCTGATTTATGGTCTAATATAGTTATAGGTGAAGCAAAACATCAAATTAAAGCGGTTAGGTTTTTATCTGATTAAGCGAAAAAATAATCACCCAACTAATCGATTATCAAAATAATCGTTAGTTGCAGCCCTACTCTAAACATGTAGTGTTATTGATCCTCGAAAATTCTGAACAACAATGATCATAATTGACAGCATATGTGATATTGATATAAATTATTCAAAACTAGAAAGGGAACTCCAAAGTGTATTTATGGACTCATCAACTAACTGAAACTGGTAGAGGAAGAGGCTGATGATGCTGGGAAAAAAAAGTATTATTTTTTGGATTGTTTTTAATTTTTCTTCAAAAATCTTCAAAAATCTATGTAATTAAGCAAGACTTATGTCATTTTTCTGATTTCCTGACACCAAATACAGTATATATAAAGTATATATTTTTTTATTTGTAACTTATCCAACATATTATTCATATTCAAATGCAAATTTGCATTGCCACAAACACAACTGCAGGCTATAAGTCCATTTCGGCAAAACTGTGCAAAATCATACTAAATTGGCACTTACTGTATATGAACAAAACAATTTTGACACACATCGGCATTTAACCGCATCTACTTCCTTGTGACTCAAAGAAACCATGCGCAAAATAGTCTTATCAGTTTGCCACACTTCTTGTTTTCGTTACTTGCTTTTTTAAAACCATTTTCTCAAATCTGCATCAATGGAATGATCTCGTTTTACAATCAAGCTATTCCTTACACCCACATAAAATAATTCATCTGTCCTTGTTTTATCGGGTACAGTTACAGGACTGAAAGTAGGGGGTGCTACTGCATCCTGAACACCATAACCTTCTGTCTGTCATTAATGGGCCGGATCACAGAACTGATCTGACTAGAAGTGGAGGCTCAGCCTTTACATCTCTAGCTAAAAGGCTGAGCTCTTTCTTTTGATAATGATAAACGTAACATGCTCTTTCAGCCCATTTTAAACAGAAATACTTAATAGTGTCCACTTTCCAATCGTGAGACTTTTCCAGTGGATTGTGTACATGATTTTAGTTATAAATGGTTCATTATTCTATGAGGAAGGCTTTTTGTTTTGTCTTGTTAGAGGTACAGTTCCTGATTGTGTAAAGGCTGTAATGAGCACACCAGCCAGCCTGTTATGCTCCAGTGTGGGATTTCTAAGCTGATTCTCATATTGGGTGAAACAGAGGGCAACCCTGCATTACTTAAAATTTCTTGATCTCCTTCACTTTCTTTCACTTTTCCCCCTTCTGCTTTCCTTGCTTCTGATAAGCAGGAGAGAACAGACATCAGACTGGGCACATCTTCATTATAGCTTTTCACCATGTTTCCAGCTCTGCATGCCAGCACATCGGCCTGCCCATTAGCTAGTCCCGCGTGGTCTTCTCTGGCCTGGGCTGATGGCGGCGTGGTGTACACGAGGAGGGGGCGGCGCTCTCAAACCTCCATTATTGAGACAGCCACCAATCAGGTGCCGCTGGTGGCTTCTTCTGTTATCATGTCCCCCAATTACTGGCTCCAGCTCAAGGCAGGGTGGCGAGCCTTCCTCTGGACATCAGAGTGTGCATCGCCTAGCCCTGTCCCCCCAACCTTTTTCATTCACTCCACCCTTTTGTCCGACGCCCCTTCTCTCCACCTGGGACAGGCCAGCCTGGCGAATACCAGCACCACTGGAAATGACATCAAGCCAGCTAGACAATTCAGTAATGAGTCGCAACATGAAAGACAGCTTACAGATAGATAGACGGATCAAGAGAGAAAGACAGACACAGCGAGGAGGGAAAAAGGGAAGAAACAGACAGAGGAAGAGAGAAGGAACGGGAGTGAGAGTGGGAGCAGTGGAGAAGATTGAGGTTCTGTGCTTGTTCTCGGCTTCGGCTGTCTCCCTCCTCCTGCTCTTTCTGTTTCTTTCCGAATTCAACTTTTTATTGAAATTTCTTACCCTGTTTAGTGCTCCTGCCAAGTCCCCCGGCGGACGGATGACAAAAGCCCTTTAAAAGCCATGTGATCTTCCATTTTCCGACAGCCACACTTCTGAGGATTAAGGCTATTTAATGACTATAATCTCCCTCTTTCTCAAAAGTGATTTTTCACATTCTCCCTCAGTCAGAGGGATTGCATTAGCATTAATAGATTTATAATTCAGCAGAATGACCACATGTGCCAGGAGTTTGTTCCCCGTCTTCCTCAGTCTCTATTATTCCGTCCTCATCTTGTTTCTTTTCCTCTTTTGCTTTCTTTTCTCCAGCTCTGTGCTTGAGCAAGTGTTCCTTTGTATCTCTTGCCCCATGGTAACATGTATCTGTGGCACAGCAGGAAGGCTTACCTGTCAGTCAGTATGAACCCTCTCTTCCACCCCCCCCCCCCCGCCCCTCTCTCTCTCTCTTTCCTTCACTTCCACAGTGTCCAGATCAGAGGCTGTTCTGTCAGGGGCCACAGGCTTATTGTGTAGCTAAAGAATTCACCACAGTTAAGTCCCTCATGGGCTTTTATTCTGGGCTCTTTCATTGGGGCGCCAAGGCACTCTCTCTCCTATGTCACTGTGGTTTTAGGTTGTTTTTTTTTTTTGTTTTTTTTTCAGATGACTCTTATATTGACATGGACACCAAAGTTTGTGGTGCAGAAGGGCATAGTGACCGGAGGAGAATGCACAAGGGGAATCTTACAGTGTAATCTGAGAGTGTGACAATAAAAGACTATAAGAGATAGACAAGTGAAAAATCTTTCTAACTACTCTATCACTGGCATTTCTCTATATTTTATGAACTATGCTTGTGTTTCTTTGTACTGTATGAGCTTCTAACTGTATGATTTGATATATTGATTTTTATAATACTGTATGTTTCTCATAGCTATAGTCTGATATCTCTATTTTTTTTAATAACTCATGAGTTTACAAATTTCTACTCATAAATCCCCACAGAGTTATATTTGTTCTGTACAGCACCTACATTTTAAAGTGAATCAATTTATCACTTGAATTTGTTTTCCGCAAATTCTGCTGCGCTCACTTTCGTGTGCATACGGAGAGTCAGAGGAAGTGAAATCCTACTATTGCCATATGGAGTTACAATTATTCTCAGTTTGTACAATACACGCTGATGTGAAGCACTTTTCTTTGTACAGTTTTGCTTATTTTCATTTCAATGCTCGGGCGAAAACTTGCAACATTGTTTTAGTGGTCTTTGGGGTATTACTAAACTCGAAGGGGGTGGGGGGTGGATAGTGGAGGTTTTTTTTTTTTTTTTAGGAGTTTTGTCACTGAGGAGACATGCAAATATTTAATTACAGACATTTAAAAAATACCAGGATACTCAATAATTCTATAATCATTATCATGTGGTAAAGAAATAAGAACCTTTTTTCCCCCTCGTCATGTGTGGGGGAAAGAAGAGGAACTGTGTGGCATGTGTCAGGCATGATATAATGTATATTTCATGAAAAATATTATTTATGGATTTGATATGACAGGCGGCGCGGTAGTGCAGTGGTTAGCACTGTCGCCTTGCAACTCCAGGGTCTGGGTTCGATTCCCTGGCCAGGCTCGATTCCCGTCTCTGTGTGCATGGAGTTTGCATGTTTTCCTCGTGCTTGGTGGGTTTCCTCCGGGTTCTCCGGTTTCCTCCCACAATCCAAAGATATGCAGGTTAGGCTAATTGGCGTTCCTAAATTGCCCGTAGTGTGTGATTGGGTGTGTGAGTGTGTGTATGTGTGTGTGCCCTGCGATGGATTGGCACCCTGTCCAGGGTGTACCCCGCCTAGTGCCCGAAGTCTCCTGGGATAGGCTCCAGGTCCCCCGCGACCCTGAACACAGGATTAAGCGGATATAGAGAATAAATATGACATGGAGTGTGTCAAAATGATTTTAATGCAGGATATTTGAACTTTTAAATGAAATGAAGGAGAATTGCAGCAGAATGCAGTATTATTATTATTATTATTATTATTCCTGCTTTATTCCATTTGAGATACCTAATTTATGCATGGACATTTGTAATCATTGTTGATCAAATACGATCTGTAGCAGTGAACAAACATTTAACATGTCAAACCCAATTTTTACACCCAAACCTGCATTTTTGATTTTGTTCCAGTGTCTATGACTGAGTTTATAGCTTGCAAGTTGAATGCTACAACCGCTCATCTCTGGAAACATCTGGGGTTGTGAAATGCCAGAGGTTTTTATCAGCACATAAAGTGTGCATATTTTGTGGGCAAAATAAACCAAACAAACAGGCAGTGATAGAAAATTCTGTGTTTGTCTTTGCCACAGTAGGACGCATCATCCCTGCTCAATAAGTCATGAGCACAGTCCCTTCCTTTGAAGGTTGCTAGTTGAGATGTTAAATAAGCATTTTGTCTTTCTGTGTTAGACCCTATCAAGTAAAAAAAAAAGGGTGATATGCAGTATAGCTTGGTTCGTACAGTAGGCCTGTAATATATCTGAAAAAAAAAAATGTATATGATCCCTTGTGCAGTCCCTATAACCGTCTACTTCTCAATTGTATAAAATGACATGCATGTAAGTGATTCTGGATAAGTCCGTCTGCCAATCGTAATATTGTATGTAAACAAATAAATAATTTTCTGTAATCACATTTGAGAAGGTTTAACCGCACATAAATATAAACCTGAAACAGAAGAATGAGTCTTTTTTTTTTCCCTTTTTTTTTTTTCTCAAGAGGAGTATAAGAGAATGCAAATAAATTTCTGTCCTTATTTCTCCATACCCCTGAGAGTTGATTTATTTACTTATTTATCTCTGTGTAGACAGTGTTTTCTCTCTCATAATTTTTATTCTGTCTGTGTTTTGCATTGCAGATGGTGACGATGACCCAGGACTCTCTTGGGTGGCGTCCTCTCCCTCCAGCAAAGACGTGGCATCGCCATCACAGATGCTAGGGGATGGCTGTTGCGATCTGGGCATGGGGGAGGAGGAAGGAGGCTCTGGCCTTCCCTATCCCTGCCAGTTCTGTGATAAGTCCTTCAGCCGTCTTAGCTACCTGAAGCGCCACGAACAAATTCACAGCGACAAGCTCCCCTTTAAGTGCACCTTCTGCAGTCGGCTGTTCAAACATAAGCGGAGCCGTGACCGTCATGTCAAGCTGCACACTGGTGACAAGAAGTACACCTGCCAGGAATGTGAGGCTGCCTTCTCACGTAGTGATCACCTTAAGATCCACCTAAAGACGCACAGTTCCAGCAAGCCCTTTAAATGCAGCATTTGCAAGCGCGGCTTCTCCTCCACATCCTCGCTACAGAGCCACATGCAGGCTCACAGAAAAAACAAGGAACACGTGGCAAAAAAAGACCAGGTCAAGTGTGACGGGTCCACAGGTGATGTAGGTGACCAAGACCAGGACCTATACATGTGTGATTACTGTGAGGAGACCTTCAGCCAAACAGATGAGTTAGAGAAGCATGTACTAACACGCCACCCTCAGCTTTCAGACCGGGCTGAACTACAGTGCATCCACTGTCCTGAGATATTTAGTGATGAAGGCACCTTACTCAACCACATCGACCGAACTCATGCCAACAAGAAACATAAGTGCCCCATGTGTGCAGAGCAGTTTACATCTGTAGAAGATGTCTACTGCCACCTCGACAGCCACCGACAGCCTGACTCCAGCAACCACAGTGCCAGTCCTGATCCAGTGCTGGGCAGTGTAGCATCCATGAGCAGTGCCACTCCTGATTCCAGTGCCTCGCTTGAAAGAGGATCCACTCCAGATTCAACCCTAAAGCCTGCACAGGGTAGACGCAAATTAGTCCCATCCTCTGACCATGATGAGGGAGGCTGGTCAGGAAAGGTGACATATAGTTGCCCTTATTGCTCCAAGAGAGATTTCAACAGTCTGGCTGTTCTGGAGATTCACCTGAAGACTATTCATGCAGACAAACCTCAGCAAAGCCACACCTGTCAACTGTGTCTGGACACCCTGCCAACTCTGTACAATTTAAATGAGCATGTACGGAAAGCACATCGATCCAGTGGCAGCTCTGCCTCCAATTTTCCCCTTGTGCAATTTAGCAATGTTTCTGCCTTTCACTGCAATTACTGCCCAGACATGTTTGCTGATATCAATAGTCTCCAAGAGCACATCCGTGTTTCTCACTGCATGCCTAGTGGTGTGGTTGCTGGCTCTACCACTCTAGAGGGCAACCATGCCTTCTTCTGTAATCAGTGCTCCATGGGGTTCCTTACAGAATCATCCCTCACTGAACATATCCAGCAGACCCACTGTAACAATTCAGGTGGTGTCACCAAGATGGAGTCTCCTGTACTCCAGCCTTCCCAGTCCTTCATGGAAGTGTATTCTTGCCCCTATTGCACCAATTCTCCCATCTTTGGCTCCTTACTTAAGCTCACTAAACACATCAAGGAGAACCACAAAAACATCCCACTGGCTAACAACAAGCGCAAGGTCAAAGTGGCAGACCTAAGTCCTGCTTCTTCAGATGTGGAAATTTCCTCCCCAAAACGCCACAGAGTGGCTGGTGATTCTGTTGCCCCAAGTGCTAATGGGGACTATCCTTGCAACCAGTGTGATCTTCGCTTTACTAGTTTTGAAAGTTTTCAGACTCACCTTAAGTCCCACCTGGAATTACTGCTGAGAAGACAGTCCTGTCCTCAATGCAACAAAGAGGACTTTGACTCTCAGGAGTCTCTGGTGCAGCACTTGACCATCCACTACACCACCACCTCAACACAGTATGTCTGTGAGAGCTGTGACAAGCAGTTCTCTTCTGTTGATGATTTGCAAAAGCACTTGCTAGACATGCACACTTTTGTTCTGTACCACTGCACTTTGTGTCAGGAGGTATTTGACTCCAAGGTGTCCATCCAAGTCCACCTGGCTGTCAAACACAGCAATGAGAAGAAAATGTACCGCTGCACGGCTTGTGCATGGGACTTTCGCAAGGAGAGTGATCTGCAGATGCATGTGAAGCACAGTCACCTAAGTCAACCCACTGGGCCAGGTGTTGCCAGCAAGGCACGCAAGTGTATCTTCTGTGGAGAGAGTTTTGGTACAGAGGTTGAGCTTCAGTGCCATATCACTACCCACAGTAAAAAATTTAACTGCCGAATCTGTGGGAAAGCCTTCCATGCTATCGTCCTCCTGGAGAGACATCTCAGAGAGAAACACTGCATGTTTGATGGAGGAAATGGCAATGGAAATGGAGGAAGTCAAAATGGGACTCCAAATGGTGTGAGTCAAAGTTCTAAGCGAGGAGGGGGAGGTTCAACTGCAGCAGCAGAACAGGCCGACTTACAGAACATGCTCTTGAAGGGAGGAGCTCAGGAGACCGCCAACAGCCATGAAGCCAGTGGAGGAGAGGAAGAACTAGATGCCTCAGAACCAATGTATGCTTGTGACATCTGTGGTGCAGCATACACTATGGAGTCCCTACTCCAAAATCATCGACTCCGTGATCACAATATTAGGCCTGGTGAGGATGATGCAGGATCCCGCAAAAAGAAGGCTGACTTCATCAAGGGTAATCACAAGTGTAACGTCTGCTCAAGAACCTTCTTTTCTGAGAATGGCTTAAGAGAACATGCCCAAACCCACCGTGGGCCAGCCAAGCACTACATGTGCCCCATCTGTGGGGAACGCTTCCCGTCCCTACTCACACTCACAGAGCACAAAGTCACCCACAGCAAGAGCCTGGACACAGGCACCTGTCGCATCTGCAAGATGCCTCTGCAAAGTGAGGAGGAGTTTATTGAACACTGCCAGATGCATCCTGACCTGAGGAACTCCCTGACAGGTTTCCGCTGTGTGGTCTGTATGCAGACTGTCACTTCCACTTTGGAGCTGAAGATTCATGGCACATTCCACATGCAGAAGCTCTCCTCCTCAGGTGGCAGTGGTGGGGGAGGGGGTTCAGCCTCATCATCACCCAATGGCCAGCTACAGCCTCACAAGTTGTACAAGTGTGCCCTCTGTCTGAAAGAGTTCAAGAACAAACAGGAGTTAGTCAAGCTGGATGTCAATGGCCTGCCTTTTGGGCTGTGTGCTGTCTGTATGAACCGAGGCACTAATGGTCAGTCACCGAGTGGTGTCGTAACCCCTCAAGAGCCAGGAGAGAAAGCGTCTTCTGGACTACGCTGCCCTGAGTGTGCTGTGAAGTTTGAGACCGTGGAGGATCTGGAAAGCCACGTTCAAGTAGACCATCCTGAGATGAGTCCAGAAACCAGTGTGGCTAAAAAAGCAACAGATGCCTCACCTGTTCCTAAAGTAAGTGTTAAACATTGCTAAGCAGTGAATTTGAGATCTTTAATATTTCCCTAAAAACTTTTTTACAGCAATAGTTTGGTGTCGTTTTAAAATGCTAACAAAGATGGTTGAATTCCTGAACCCAAGAGGTTAAGCAGTCGTCATGCTGTCCCACTGAATGTGTTTTGTTTAGTCTGGTAGATATTGATGCTGAATTTCCCAGGTAACTCAGTGTTTGTCTTGGATCAGTGGAACCAGAAGAAAAGTTCATAAGAAGATACAGGGGAAAAACCTGTTATGGTTATTGTAGTGCGATGTATAAAACTACATGTTTTAAGTTCCATTCTTCCTGTGTGTTGTTTTACAGAAGAAAACATATCAATGCATCAAATGCCAAATGACCTTTGAAACAGAACGTGAGATTCAGATCCACGTGGCCAATCACATGATTGGTGAGTGAACACCTTGTTTTGTCTGTAGAGTGTGTGTGTGTGTGTGTTAGTGTGAAGGTGCATGCTCTGTTGTGAGTGAGTGACTGCTCGCCAGGCTCTCCTCCTTCTTTCCTTTCGTAGCCCAGCCTAGCCCTCTCGCTCCCTGCACACAGGTGTGAGACAGACAGGTGAAATGAACAGCTCTATTTCTGGATCGCAGATGTCGCTCGCGACAGCTGTTCCATTGTTTAACACTTGAGTGCGCAGCTGAGGCTGCGGCTGCAGGTCTGATTGCTGTGGTAACCCTTCACCATTCACCGTACAGCCAAGGCTGGGACTGCAGGTCTCGCTCCTTCTCCAAAGGCCAAAAAATTAGGTCAGCTGTTTTGTTTTGTTTTTTCTCTTTCACTTCATCCCAGATATCTTGGATAATTACAGTGTGTTCTGTAATTTATTCTTTTTGAAAAAAACACGTGGGCTACAAATACACATTATCTAACTGACTATGCTGCAGATTAGAGTATATGGAAGAAATAATATTATTTGCGAATTGTGCTCTGATGGATATTAAGGTTAAACGGTGTGCATATTTTATCTCAGGGGCCATGATTTAGTACCTACACCCACAGAAATGTCTCCTACAGTTTGTTGGTAACCAAAGACAATTTTTAATAGGATTAGACACATGTTTCGGATTAAACAAAAGATGGCAACTTCAAAGCCACAAATTGTCTCTTTGCCTGCTCTAATTATGTTTTGCCAATAGTTCAACTATGTTGATGAGACGTTAGGGCAGTAATGTGCTGAATCAGACTGTAGTTATTTTTACCAGGTGGATGACATTTTCAAAGCCATGGCCTAGAGTGTGGTGGTGGTTTAGCGATGCAGTGTTCCTTAGTATTCGCTTCCTCTGTTGGTTCTTTTATCCTTTAAGTAATAGTTGCTGCAGCAGCAGACTGTAGTGTAGATTAACGAGCAGGGCCTTTGAGAAATTTTTCAGCACAAATGGTACAACACGCTGAGCGACTTCTCAGTGCATGACAGTTCCTTCTAAAGTGGAACAACTGCATATTGGATTACTTATGATACCTTCTTTCTCAGCTAGTCAGGTCTCTAAGCGTAACCTTCCAGAAGTGACGTCTTCTTAAATGCCTGGCCATGTTCATGTTAAGTCAGTTTACCCACATAATCAGTTCATGTTTTACCTAAGTCCCATTACTCTCCTTCTAAACCTTGACAGTGCAGTAGGGATGGGAATCAGCAGGGACCACACGAAACAATAGGTTCCATAGGCATCATGATTTTATAAATACCCTGATTTTTTTTTTTTTTACTGAGAGTACCACCCGTAAGATTATAGATGAACGGCAATAATTTACCACCTCAAATGCACACATGTATAAATAAAAAAAAATATTTTTTTTATTTTGGAGTCAGAACATGTACTGCCATACAAAAGTAGCATGATACAGTATATCACTGAATCGATCCCCCCCCCCCCCCCCCCCACCCAGAATCTCTACAGCGCAATATGTACTACACACTAAGTGCTCCACATTTGTCCCTCTTCTTCTGATCATGGTAACGATAGAAGGCCTGTGCGGTTAAGGAGCAGGAGAATCACCTGCCTCTCCGCTGCCATGAAGGGAATTTTGGCTTAATTAACCTCATAATTGTCAGCAAAGCTGGAGGAGCTTAATTATGGAATTGAGGCAGATTATTCCGAGTGCTCTTTTTTTATTTCTTTTTTTTTTTCTCACCCCCTTCAAAGATTGATGACGTCATAACATAATAAAGAGAGGGCCATGTACAGTATTAACCTTTATCAGACATCGCCTTAGCTGGCAGAAAATTGCAAAGAGATCACAGAGGAGCTCTAACTGCGGCGTGCTCTCATTCCACCATTCTCCTTTTTGTCAGAGATTACAAAACAATCATTAAAAAGCTACATTATCTGTCAGCTTTGATATATGACTTCTGAGGCTATAATATGGGTTTGATATTCCAGACTCTTTTTTTTCTCATCAAATTCCTTAACCTAAATGCCTGTATATGTATATTCTCTTATCTATTTTACCTAAAACATAAAAAAGATAAAAAAACAAAAAAAGACTCACTTCAATTAGCTAATACTGTAAATGTGAGGCACTTTCTGTAAATAAAGTAAATTAATGAAACTCTATATAAGAATCTTGTTTGACTTATCATGGCATTAACCATCAAACATTCAGCATGCGATTAAGGGTTTGTTAAATCTTATCTTTCTCGATTTTAACATATCTGTTGTTCATCTTTATTTGAATGCATTTTCCAGCAATATTAATAATTGCCTGAATTGCCTTTTGGTATCCTGACAGTACGTGTTGTTTTCTTGGCTCACATGTGGGTTTAGGTGTGTATGCACCTTTTCCCATTCTTTGCTGTTTCATCCTTTCCCATTTACACATTCTCAGCTTAAAATATAATTGACAAATATCATACACTGATAATACCCACACACTCACACACATCCTTTTTTTAAAATTTTTATTTTACCTTTCTTTCCTTGATGTTTGCTGATACACCTTCCTCTGTCGCTCTATCACAACCTCACTCCCGAAAGTGTAGGTGTGATCATACCTCTCCACCCTCCCACCTTCTCTACTTTTCCCACCCTTGCTTTTTTATCGTCTCTGAATGATCATTACCGCAGAGATGACACCTCATCTCAATCAGTTTAACCAGTCAAACCTGCAACATCTGCTCCTCCTCTCTTCTTCATTCTCCCACCTGCGATCTCCCCACTGCTGTGCAGTCACGCAGCCTGTGTCATTTCCTTTGCCGTCACTCTGCTCCACTGGCGGACCCCCTTGAGCTCCGGATTCAAATATACCAATCTCTAGGAACAGCCTCCTCCTCCTCCTCCTCCTAAAAAATAACTCGTACTGTACACTCACAAGAAGTGAATAAGGTCTATAATGCTACTATTTTTGTCAGTTCCAAATGTCTTGACTGCATGTTGTTTGAATAGGAGTTAGTTTGAGTGGATTGACTGGCCTTAGGGTTAAGGCTACCATGGTCTAGTGGAATAGAGGAATATGAATGTTTAAAAAAAAATGCTATTAAGGTGCCATATTTGACTGTTTCTTTCACAAGTTAATATAGGTATCAGTGGTCTCCCAAAGTGTGTGTAATACCCAGCTGTAATACCCCTCAGAAACTGCATTTCTTCATTTCAAGGCAAATGTTCTTCATTTCAAGGCTGGGGAAGGGTATCTGCTTTTTTGAGGTCACAATGGAGGAAAATCTAGCTGGCCGATGCAAACATTTAGCATTAATCATTTTGTCCCCTTTAAATAATCTGCCTGGTGTAGATGGTGGGCATGGTCATAGGACTGTTCAATAGGGCAGCCTGAAGGATTGGGAGATCTTATTCATTTTGCTTGACGATCGAACCAGCATATGTATTTATGTCACTGTTGACCCAAAGCTTATCTCAGGTTCAGTAAGACATAATTCCACCTGAAGACACCCACTTACAGTATTATTATTATTATTATTATTATTATTATTACCCATTTACACTTTTTCATACCTAGATCAATTTAACTTAGCCTAGGCAGCCTAGGTAGGTCTACGTTTAAGAAAATCAGACATCCCAGAAGAAACCATGTACAGGAACCCTACACAGGCAAATAACCTAAGCTCAGGATTCACATGCAGAACCTGAACATAGGAGGCAGCAGCTTTATCTCCATGTCATCATCTCCCAAAATGAACATGATTATTTCAGCATAAATATTTTACCATCACTCAAATGTGGCAATTTTTTTTATTGATATCTCAATATCTAAAAATTGACTTAACAGTTTGTTTTCCTTTATGCAACTGAATTCGTCCCAAGGCAACCACATCAATCTTAGCAGAAATAAAACAACGTTAAATTACATTCTAGTTGAATAATTTCTCCTCTGACTTCAATCCCCATATATCATATGATTGGCTCATGCAGCATTCATAACAATGAACATGAAGGTAACATCACAAATATGTCTGCGCTCTTGTTGGAATACTTTTAATGCATTTGAATATTTCTTAAAGAACTTTAACCCAGTAAATTGATGTGCTGTTTGGTACTGTTTCATATTTAATGGAATCTTTCTCAACTCACAAAAATCTCTTTCGCAATAAATAGAAAAAAGTCGTGTTTTATATATATATATATATATATATATATATAATTTTTTTCATTAATCTCAGGGGTTCACATGACATGTACACACTATGCCTCATGTACACTTAAATTAGTAGGTTTTGATTGTAGTTAAAATTACGTCTACAATAGTATCAAGTTCATTCTGCTTTACCATCTCATTAACCTGTTAATTATGTCTCAATACACCGGAAGAGGTATCAGTGTGATAGGTGTGTACTGCTAGGAGGTCAATATGCGATTGCATTCCTGAGGAACACAGTAATTCTAGCCGTGGCTGGATTGCCTTTAGGGAGGGTGTTTTGCTCAAAACCAGACACTTCCCGCTGTATAATTTAATCCTGATAGATTTCTGTTTCCTCTCAGACAAAAACAGAGATGTTTTAAATCCATCGCACATGCTGAGGATGTTGATGACTAAAAAAGATGAAAGTAGTCATCTCCTCTCAGGTCCTATCTTTAGCTCTCTCTCTCTCTCTCATTTGCTTTTATTAGTGAATTGCGACACCTCTTCACCTGTTCTGCCAATGATTTACTTTTTTCTCGTCCTGTTATTCTGTCATAATCCTTGAGAGTCCGGTTTAGGGCTTATGTCAAGAAGGCTGCTGGGGTTGGGGTTGATCCCCTTAATGTCATACCATAAAGCCAGTGCTACTTATTATGCCATCCTAGCTTGAGATGAATATTATCCCAGTAATAAGACTGATAATATTCCATCCTGTCCACCAGCTCTTCCTAAATTATGGAAGGATCGGCTTGGACCCTCTCGTTTCCCCTGTGAGTGACAGCAAGGCGCTGCTCTGTATTATGATACCTGGAATTACTAAGGACGTGAAAGCTCCACGAGGACAGCGCATGGAAAAGAAGGCAATGGAATTGTGGCTACAGGTTTAAACAGATAAAAGTGAAGAATGAACAAAAAGACGGGTTGAATGTTTCGCGACACGGTTGTTTTTACTGCTTTGTTAAATAACGAATCATTGTTCAAAGTTTAAGTGACTTAATAAGTATTTAAATATCGCAGATTCCCACCGAGCTTCAAGGTTCTCTGCTAGGTTACCCCCCCACAAGACACGTGTGAGTGCGTGCGTGCGTGCGCGTGTTTAGACATCACAGATATGCCAGCGCTCAGGTTTTAATTTTAGTTTCCATTTAACGCTGCCCTCCTTGGTCCCTCCACAAGCATTGTGGCGCACCCTGCTGGTGGGGGGGGGGGGGGTGAGGGGGGGGATGGGGGAGAGAGAAGCGTGCATCCACTAGACACACAAACACACACTCATAGCCCAAAACATACACCCGCACTCACGTGCTCTCACACCTGCAGGGGGCATCCCGAGGGTCTGCAGCTGCACAGCGGAAAACAATAAAGCCGGCAGAAAAAAGGAGCCGTGTTCCTGAGAGACTCGCACACAAAGACGGAGAGAGAGAGAGAGAGAGAGAGATTTTGAGTCAAGCAGCAAACAAAGCAACAAACAACACAGAGCAACTAAAACAATTCATGGAGTATCGAGGCCTACACTGCATCCTGTGCTCTGAATTTGACATGCACTTGACATTCCTTGTGATAAGGCGAGATGTTCTGGAGCGTTTCCGTTTTGCTAGGCGGTGCAGCCTCACTGCCTCTGCTCTTTGGTATGTTTGTTCGAGCGTTATAGTCTCCTCAGGGCTCTGCTGTTTTTCTCTAGTTTTCTTATTCTTTGAATGTGTGGGCAGAATGCTGAAATGTGTGCGTGCGTGCGTGCGTGCGTGCATGCATGCGTGTGTGTGTGTGTGTGTGTGTGTGTGTGTGTGTGTGTGTGGATGGACAGAAGGAGAGAGGATGGAGCAGCGGAAAGGGACTTACTCATTTCACCTCCTTCCCCATTTGCCCCCCCCTTCTCTATTTCTTTCTCTCTCACACACACACACACACACACACACATTCTCTCTCTCTCTCCATACCGCTGTTCTGTACATCACGAGGAAAAGCATGCAGACACTAATGCCGCACTAATCACCATCGCCCAGAACTCACAGCACGCCCACTCGCCTCTCAATCGCCCTTAATCAGCCAACACATTTCAATTAGCATATTGTGTTTAACCTCACTTTCATCTGCCTTTATTAGTGAATTGAGCTGTAGTCAGCCTCTTCACCCCCCTCTGTCCATCTCTCTCTCTCTCTCTGAAAGTCTGACAGACAAACAGAAGCGTATAGTATTGCATAATGAACTGTGCAAAGAATGATCATCTAGCACTCAGTGTTATCGCTCTCATTTGCCATCACACTTTATTGTAGACAACATCCATAACTGCGACCAAAGTGTAAAAACTAGTGAATTTAGATTCTGTTAAACTGCTTTGTTGCAGTATAAATTGTAAAAAAAAAAAAAAAAAAAGTGCTACAATTGTGTTGCTGAATCATTTGAAACGGCTTGTATTGTACCATGATACTGTATGCACAACAGCCAGCCACGGTATTAAGTCCGGCACCACTGACTGGCAGTTCACTGGCACCATGTTCGTGATAACGGTATTAGTCTGGCACAGATATAAAACTGTTAAGAATTTAAAAGCAGATGTGTGGGTTGTTAGAATCCACTTATATAATGCTTTCATTTATCCTACATCCTATTTCATTCTTACAACACACAACAGTTGTTACCTGGGGCCAGTTCGTAAGTTAGAACATGTACAGAGGGATGAACGCTGAAATTAAAGTGGTGTAACGGATCACAGTTGATCAGCACGTCTCGAAATGCATGTGAAACACAGATTGTAGACAAGTTTAACCAGCATTGTGCTGCAGCCTGTATGGTGTTATATTTGGGTCCATTCCTGAGCGACAATCCCTCACAAAGTACGATGAAGTTTATTTTTACTCGCTGAAAGTCATTCACACATACTCACTTGTGCTCATCAGGGTTGCCAGATCACACTGATAAAATCTCCTAAAGCAGTGCTGAAATCTCACCCACTCCAATGAAAAGTAATAATTAGCATATTAATATTATTTTATATAGTAATATTACTAATAAAAATTAAAAAAAGTAATATATGTCTGCATTGTTTTAGTAAAATTGGCTTTTTCTATGTAACCAAGAATTTATTTCTATAATAATAATAATAATTATTATTATTATTATTATTATTATTATTATTATTATTCATAACAATAATATTATTATTATTACTTTTTCTTTTACATAACATTGAATTATTTTAATATTATTAGAATTATCATTATTAATTATTATTAGAAAACAGAAAATAATCATCATGCCTCATTCAACAACTGAATAATGAATATATTATTTCAACCTTGAATATCTTAAAATGTTTTCATTTCAGACACAGGCAGAGGTTCTGCAAGTTTATAAATGGAAAGCAAAATTATATTTGTTCTCCTTTTTTTGCTGATAATTTTTTTTTAACATTTCGATCCAAGACCAAATACCACCATGACTTGCTGCACAAATAATATCCCTGTGAATTTAACAGTTTATATATTTCAGGTGAAATGAATATTTTAATGCTGAAGTTGTAGAATAAGGAAGGGTCTCAGTTATAAACTATTCAGATTGTGAAATCAAAAATTCACACACATTTGCTGGGTAGACAATTTTATTCTTAAAATACAAATTAAATGAATTAAAATGTAATAGAAAACAACTTGAAATTATTTAAAAATGATTGTAGTGATATTAAACCAAGCTGACTAACAAGCACTGTATTTAACCTTGAAATACATTTTTTCCCTCATAATGTACAGTGACTACACACAAAATACACACGATTATAATCGCATATAAAAATCTCAATTGTATGACCCTTAGCAATTATTTAATCTTAAAAGGCTGCAACTTATTACAGCTAATATACACATACTGTAGTCGACAATTTATGTAGAGTTTGTCAGTTGTTCACATATTTGTATATATCTTTTAATACTTTTGAGGTAATGAATAAATATTGGGAAACATCCTTTTAATGAAATCCTATGCACCGTCATTGGCTGTCAGCCTAGATAAATAAGTTTGAATGCAAACTGGTATATTTAATAATTAAATATCCCAGTTCATATCGCATGTGTCAAAATAATCCCGATGTGACGTGTCGACGCTGTTAATGTAATACTGCAGTGGGAAAGTATTGTTTTATAGGCTTGCAGCTAATAAATTGAATTTCACTGGCACAAATTTGCAGAGATATTAAATTAATATAATGAATAATACAATTAGGGCTGTTCATGTGAAATAGTATACTAGGCTTCAATTTTATTTCTTTCCCTTTGATTGTGTCGGCGTTACATTTGGTCACTTCCTATAATCCTACCTCATATTTATATTGACATTTTGCACTTGTTAAATATGATAGGATTCATTAGTCCATGTCTTCCTAGTTTGAAAGGTGGCAGAGGGGAGTTGGGGTCGGGGGAGGAGGGTGGGGGTGGCGGGGGCGGGTTTCCACTTAAAAACACCTGCTTCAAGAGCGCTATTCAATTTGCACCTAGCGTACAGGTGTGAACTATCACACAGGTCATTTTACAAATCGACACAAGCAAACTAGTTTAACGCCTTACTGCTCGTAAGTTGGCTCATGTGAATATTGCATAAACTATATAGGGCTTAGAAAATCACATTCAATTGCAGTATGTATGAAATGCATCACCACCCTTCATCACTTTCACAGTGAATGATCCTTCCCAGCCACCCCATAATAATCCCCATGTCTGTTCCATGTCCCCCATCTAACCCCCATATGATCATGGAGCTGCTGACTAACTGTCACCCTGCCTTCTCTTTCCACCCCTCCCTGCCTGTCGGATGTGCCTCAGGAGAGCCTGCCAAGCTGCCATCAGGTTTGTCGCCCATCTCTCTCCATAATCCCCCTCGCAAACACACACACAAACATAACACACACACACACACACACACTGCACAGAGTGCAAAGGGACGTATAAGTAGTGGGTGTAAAGTATACAGTACCACACGATGCATGTCCAGATCACTCATAATTTTAAGAGAATGGTTGAGAAGCACATGAGCATTTCATTTCATTCATTCATGCACCTCCCATTTTTCACTTTTTACGTAAACATTCATTCACCTCCTACGTGGTTGTTTTTTGCATGAGGCGGGGCTAGGGGCATGAGGGAGCGCACACTCCAATATATACACACACACACACATACATGCACACCTGAACAGAAGAGCTCTCCAGAGATTGGAGCTAATGGCACATCTCACTCCTGACTCTTACTTATTCGTCCCAACGAGCCCCGATGCCTGAAGCATGAAGTGCACCAGTCGCCATGGCAACATCACACACCAGACTGCCATTTGACCCCGTGGTGATGTCACAGTGTGTTCGTGCCAATATCGGTTATACCTCAATGAATAATATGAAAAACGAAGCTACAGAGCATGTCACGAGAAATCAGAGGTCTGAAAAATGATGAATTTTGAGGTTTCGCGTTTCGAATAAATGTTACAAATACCTGCAGTCCAGCAGCAAGCCGAGTACGCACGGCGAAATCGCTGACTGCTCCGTGTGTAGCTGTCATTCACGCTCGTGTCTGTGCAGTTGGACAGAGACGGGGAAAAAAATTAAAAGACCTTATACGCACTCTCACACGCACGGCAGGTGATACGGGCCTGGTGTGTCCTCCCTGTGTCAGTGAAGATTTAATGAGGCAGCACTCAAGAAGCTTTAGAAGTCAATGGATGCGGATAATGCGGATGATAGCTCACTCCGCTAAGTGCCTGTGTGAGTATCAGGAGGGCGTACGAGTGTGCGTTTGTGCATTTGCATCTAGCCTAGGGCCATGTGCATGTGGTTATAGATGACACCAGGCCTCTTCATTCTCCACACACACACACACACATCTTTATTGCGACTACAACAGTCTTTCAAGTGTCACTAATATCAGCCACTGATGTCTCTGTTGTGTGGAGTGAGACGCAAGTGAAGAAGTTTAAATTACCTCAAACTCTTCACACTAGAGGATTGTGGGAAATAAGTGAAAGACCCAGCTGACTTGGACTGAATGCCAGTTGGTCGTGATCCTGCATGTTAAGGTGTGATTATGTATCATGTACATTACAGCACAGTTCATTTTATTTATTGATTTTGTTTACATATATCCCAGTTAGGAAGGTGGGGTTAGAGCACCAGGATAGCCAGGATACAGTACAGCTGGAGCAGAAAGGGTTAAGGGCTTTGCACAAGGGCTCAATAGTGATAGTTGCTGAGTAGCGGTGCTGAGACTCGAACCCTCAACTTTCCGATCAGTAATCCAGAGACTTAGCCATTTCAGCCATTAGAACGTGCTCGGAACAGAAACTGGATCGAAATGATTTTTTCAATCTGCATGAGACGGTTGGTTTACACCTTTGAGAATCTGTCCAATAGGTAAATATTGGCCATGTAAACACTTGAACAAAATTTAAATATATATAGTATGTGCATATGCCCCATGTGGGGGCAACACTATATGAGATTCCGGGAGGGAAATCTTTACCTCCGTTCCTGATCCGGTCCACAACTCTGTGAAATCAAACACCTCTCTGCCACTCTTCATTTTGGGCTTTCATCTGCAGGGTCTCTGACTGGGGCGCTGATTGGCCTGTTTTTCACATGTGATAAAGCATCTAATCAATCGTAACTGAGGCTGAATTCTTGTAACCAATTATGCCGCAGGAGTGGGATTTCTCCCTAAAAACATGGAAATATAACATGAAGCTTGTTAAAAATAAAAACTGTCAATTTCGTTCTATATTTCTGGCAGATGAAACGCTTAACAACGGGAAGAACCGTGTCTAAAAAGTTACATTGTGGTTACTCACACACACACATCTTATCACATCATCTTGAGTTTAAGTATACAGTTGCGTTAGAATCTCGATTCAGAATGATACCAGTCAGATTAAAGAAATATCGTCCATGTCCGCTCAGCCAGTGATTGACACGAGTGGAGTAATCCGAGGATGAGCGACGCGAGCGGTCGAGGCGGGTGGGCACAGGTGCTTTGTTCATGAATACAAAAAGGGTTTTATGGCATTGCAGAGATGCAGGGCAGGTCTAATGGCTTGCTGGTGGTGTAGTGCTTTTTTCCCCTGTGCTAAATGTGCGACTGTGGGAACAGATGAGGAGCCCCACATGCCCATACCACAACACCTGGAACTAGCCGAGCGGAACTTCCAAGGGGCCATGCGCGGTTGCACTGGGGGCTATCATAGAGGGGGCATACTGCTAGAGAGGATGAATGGAGGGATACGGGGATTGCGGGCAAAGGTCCAAATTTTAAGGAAAGCTTGTCTGAATAGTCAGTGCGTCTTATTTATTACCACCTATCAATCATTTATATATTCATGCATATACTGTACAGTAGGTGTGCCTTTTTTAAGCCTGGTCTCTCCATCCTTTTTACTTTGTATTAGCCCTTACTCTGACTAGCTGCCGCTAAGCATGCCATGTTGAAAAGGAGAGAGAGAGAGAGACAGAGAGGTAGAAATGTTTTGCCCAAATGTTTGTTTGCAAGGCTGAGTGGCGTCTGATCCCCCCGAGAGCTCATTTTGCCACGTTTGCGCTTGATTTGCTTCTTATGCTGTTTATTAAAAGTAATTACAAGCTGTTTGGAGATCTATAAGAGAACAGCTCAGGGGGAGGCTCCTCCAAAAGGTGTGGGAACAGAATGGAAAATCAGCCGCGCTAGTGGCCGGTGCCGCTGAGACAGTGCAGATATGTGTACAGGTGTGTCTCGGTTTGTGTGTGGCGTGTGTGTATGAGAGTGTGGGCATGTATGTGATGTGCGTAAAAAAGAGAGACCTGTTATATTGTGCAGCAGGAATGTGTGTTATTCCTGGTGTGTTTTGACTGAAAATCCTCGAGGGGCCTCAATGGGCTGTTTTTTGTGTGTGTTTGTGTGTAGATAAGTGGAGAACTCAGGTAGCTCTTATATGTAGGGGTGCACCTGCTCCTCTCTGTTCCCCATCCCAGACCCGTCCAGGTGTGGCCGATGCAGCTGCTGTGCAGAGAAGGGTGGGATAACCGCACGAGCTGCTCAGCCTCTCCTCCCTCCGCCGAGCTCCGCGAGTTAATTGTTAAAAAGACAAACAAGCCTCCCGCCTTTGTGCCCGTAATGAACGCAGGCCAGCCGCAATTAGCTCCTCACTTAATTCGTTAAGTATTCTGAATTTATTTTCTCGAGCGACAACAGCATCTGTCGCAGCTGGTGGAAGGAACGTACACCCGTGTGACGACGCGTTCTG
Organism: Channallabes apus; assembly: GCA_030522415.1. Classification (NCBI taxonomy): domain Eukaryota; kingdom Metazoa; phylum Chordata; class Actinopteri; order Siluriformes; family Clariidae; genus Channallabes; species Channallabes apus. The sequence goes on from CM060110.1 coordinate 28,345,290, forward strand.
GGAGCGCGCATGTTAGTCTGGCTTGATGGGTGCGATCCGATTGCTAACCAACTCTGAATACGGACGCCTCAAGAGGAGGCAAAATAACGGATGGTCATAGATGCAGCAGTGTGTTGCCGTGTACAGGAAAAAACTTAATTTGCCAGTTTTTTAAAAACTATTTCTATCCCAGTTGAACGAAATCACAAAGGCAGCTGATTTATTTACATTAAAACAGAGGCATGTGATTAAAGACTGCGGTAAAAAAAAAAGTGATCATTAATTTCAAATGAGCAAATGTCATGCAATAAATTCAAGTGCATCTGGGTTTCTTTGTTCTTCTATATCTATATCATTTTCTTTACTATATTGTTATCATATAAAACAGTTCCCGGAACAAAAAAAAATATTTTCTTTTTTTTCTTGTCCATGCATCTCGAACCACAAGCACATTGTTTTATAGACTGATTACACCTACACAACAAACAACAACAACAAAAAAAACACATCAAGGCGACTTGATTTGATATTCCTTCATATGAGCCTACAAGGATAAAAACAATTACTAAACCTAGAAATGTTTGACGAATAAAGAAATGTTTTTTAAACGCTTTCTTGTGCGGATAAATCTGCTAAAATAAAGGATTTATTAATAGCAAGAAGCAACCTTGTGTGCCAAACAAATTTAACTGTTATTATTATTATTATTATTATGTAATTTCTTAATTAAAAAAAAAAAAAAACATCAATTTGACTTAGACAAAAATATCAGTAAAAATCAGAAAAAGTTCAAAATTACCATCTAAATAAATAAATAAATAAATGCTACGGTCACTGAGATCACATCCCCCCCATTGTGATGTTTGATGTGAGCATGAACTGAAGCTCTTGACCTTTATGCGCAGGCTTGTATTCTGTAATAGGGAGGCGATGCTAATTAGAAAATTTCTGAAGCATGTTTCTCTCCCATCCAAATCCTTCTTAAATCCTTACCTGATAACTAGCATCAGATGTCTGACGTGATTGTGCTTCTGCGCATAAGTTATGTGCGTGTGCATGCGTGTGTACACAAGTGTGAGTAGGAGGAACCGGTGCATGTCACAGTTCATCAGCGCCCTCTTAAAGATGAGCAAAGAAAGCAGAAAGCGCTCTTGATGAAAGGCTGGAGCACGAGGGTGAAGGCCTAGCCGAGCTTCGTGTCTGCTTAGCGTTTGTGTGTGTGTGTGGGTGGGTAGAGAGCGGCCACCTGGGGACGGTGTCTTCAAAGGGAGCACTCTGAGGAGTAGAGAGAGGTGCCTCCTTGACAGGAGCTTCCAGCTTTGATCCGGAAGAAAGAGAGCGCTCAGGGGTTAAAAGAGAGAAAGACGGAGCGAAAGGAGAATATAAAAAGAAAGGAATATGCGCTTGCGAAAGGAGAGAGACGATATCCTGTCTTACCCGAGTTAGGGTTGATCTAAAACACGGTTTTGCCCTAAAGCTAGACGCTGGTGTGACACCCTTTACACCGGGTATCTTTAAAATGAAACATTAGAGTTGTGTGTATTGCTCAGAGCCAGCTTGTAAAACAAAGCAAGGCGTCTCTCGTTTGTTTTATTTCCCTCTGCCGAAGCTGTAGAGGAAAGGTTTTTTTTTTTTTTTTAAATGTCTCACTTTTCCGCCTTTGAAAGTAATTGCGAATCTCCCGGTGAAACCCGCACCCTGAACATGTATTACGATAAAGTTCCTTGTCTTGGTATAACTTCTGCCGCATTTCTTCTATCCATGCTTCTAGACTCTGAGTGGACGTCCAAGACTTTGCAAACAACTGAGAACAGTCAGCATGATGAGATAGTACAGGGCTTTGTAGAGGGATGGAGGGAGATCAGTAGGAGAGAGGGGAACGAGGGACATTTGTCAGGGACCGAGGGATGTGACAAAAGGGGAGGAAGGAGAGCAGGAATGCTGGGTCATTGTTTTTCCACCATGGCGTTGAGGGAAATAGAGAGAGACGGGTTGGCTGGACGGGGCAGGCACTGATGGGGTAGGCTGACCTTCGGAGAAGGATAGAGCGAGGGATGGAGAGTGCCGAAGAGAGATGCGAAAGAGGAGGATGAGGAAGGCTGACAGGGGCGCTCCTGGTTTTTGGCAGGCGCTCAGTCTGCGCGGCGAGCAGCTGGACTTCATTAGGCGCTGGTGTTAATTACTGGGACCGGGCTGCAGCCGCCCGCCTGCTCACACAAAACACTCGCCGTAATTCAGCCAGGGGTCACCTTGAAATCGATCATTTAGCATGATGGAGACAGAGACAGCGGATGAGTAAAAAAAAACGATACACACACACACATGGATGGAGAGCATCCATGAGGATCCAGTTGTCCAAGCTCCGTTCTCAGACCTCCAGTTTCAAAGAAAATACCCAGGAATAAAAGACATAGATCTAGAAAAAGACCTCTGTAGTACCTGAGCGAGCACACACACACACACACACACACACACACACACATGGTCATACATTAACTGTAAGCTGCTGTCACACAGTGCAACATATGGGTTTGTCTTGGCAACACAAGGGTAATTACAAGATACTGTATGAGGACAAAGAGAGACAAATGGGAAAGCCGAGAGGGCATCGGAGACACCGAGGGGTAATAGTTTGCTTTGCTTGCCCGCTCCCCGCATACCAAAGGTGTACAATACACGCCACCTTCTCCCACAACAAATGTCTGCCACTCTCTGCTCCCTATAATACAAAGGTCTAATGCAATCTCCTACTTAATTCTCAGCCATGTCAGTTTTCCAGCCCTTCTCTCTTTTTTTTTTTTCTCGTCTCGCTCCACTCTTTCTTTTTTTTCTCTGCCTCCTCCCTGAAGAAAATCAATGCATTCTGATTTGGTAATTTCCCATGGTGCCGAGCTCTGCGTTCCCTTTGCTGAGAGAGGTGACAAATCCGGTCATGGTGGTGCAAACCTCTGTCTCCCCCCTCTCTCTCTCTCTCTCTCTCTCTCTCTCTCTCTATCTATCTTTTTCTTGCTTTCTCATTTTTCTTCTCCTTCTGTCTTCCTTCGCTTTTGTTTTGATTTCCTCTCTCTCTCTCTCTCTCTCTCTCTCTCTCTCTGGGCGGCTACGGCGAATTTGTTGGAATTTCGCAGCCCTTCCCGGTGCTCTGGTGAAAAACACTCATTTGTGACGGTGCCAAGCTGCTAATGGCGGATGGCGGGGTCTGTGCCGAATCCCACCTCCGCTCCCCTGCGCTCGTTATGGCCGCCACGGCACGCAGCGCACCCCTCCCCTACATCTGCCAAACTCAGCTGCGAGGGAGCGGCATAATTATCCCGCCGGAGCCGCAGACGCCTCCATGCCGTCACAACTGGGGCTTCATTAGAGACCCGCAAGAGTGCCCCCACGTGTGTGTGTATGTGTGTGTGTGTGGGTGTGAAAGAGAGAATGTTTATTTGAGCACATTAGTAGATGTCCTTCGTTTCGCTCGTGCACAAGACTAGTGGAGCATGGGTAGTTTGTCGAAGAGTTTTGTGTTGATCTGTTAAAGTGGCCAGTTGTGGGGCTCTTTTCTGTTTGTGTATGTGGGTGTGTGGGTTTGATCCCGTTCTTTCCTAATATGCTAGTGATACACAATTAATGAGTGTGCAGCATGTGGGTGTGCGCAGCGCTGTTCAGCGACTCTCAGAGGTAATTTGACTTCTTAGAGCCGTAGACCCCTGTGCCAACACCACGACCCCCAGCCTTAGTCGAGCTTTTCCCGCAGAGAGACAGGACCGACATTCCCTCACCGTAGCACAAACGTACAATCAAACAATTTAGAGACAACCACAATCCATGGGACAAGTGATAACGAGAAATATAGGTAATAATCTGAAATGGATATATGAAATAAACATACATGCATGTACTTGTATGCTCAGGATGTTCAAAACTAATATGACAAAGCCTGAGATGGATGAACAAAACTTTCTCTACATTGTGGCCTCACTTTCTGTTTGCATGTTTTTCCCGTACATGGTGGGTGTCCTCAAAGTACAGTACTCCCCCCACAGTCTAAAGACAGGCACAGTAGGTTGACTGATGTTTCCACATTGCACATAGTCCATAATTGTGTGTGTGTGTATGTGTGTGTATGTGTGTGTGTGTGTGTGTGTGTGTGTGTGTGTGTGTGTGTGTGTGCTTGATCGGTTGGCACCCGAACCATGGTGTACCCGGCCTTTCCTGGGATCGGCTCAAGGCCAAACATGACCGGTATACAGTAGATGGCCGGATGAGTGAAACTTATTCTAGGCAAGTGGTTTCAAGGTCAAACAAAAGAGACTAAAAAACCAAAAAGTTATTTTCACTAACCCTTGCATTTTCAAAAATAGTTGTTAAGGGCAATATTATCACACCTTATTGATCTATTCCTTTGGCTACTTGGAAAATAGTTAAAACTGGTACTGTTTTTAAGAAATTAAGGCTTAACAGTGTGGTTGTAGAAAACAGCCTTGCTTTGTTTGATCATTTTTTGCACCTCCATCGTCGAGGGTTCTGTGTGCTTGAAGTTTGCATGTTCTCCCCTTAGTTGGTGGTCTTCCTCCGAGTCCTCCAGTTTCCTCCCACATGCCCAAAGACATGCAGGTCTAACTGGAGGTCCCAAATTACCTACATAGTGTGTGTGTGTGTGTGTGCCATGTGATGGACTGGCACCCCATCTACATTTACATTTACACTTATCCAGAGCGACTTACATTTTTATCTCATTATACATCTGAGCAGTTGAGGGTTAAGGGCCTTGCTCAAGGGCCCAACAGTGGCAACTTGGTGGTTGTGGGGTTTGAACCTGGGATCTTCCCGAACCGTAGTCCAATGCCTTAACCACTGCGCTACCCCTGTCCCCATCTATCTAGGGTAATCTGTGGTCTACTTTACCCAGTGCCCCGAGTTCCATGGTGTAGGCTACAGGCCTCCCGATACCCTGTATGGATAAAGTTTTTTGAATCTTTGAATCTTGAATCTTTGAAAACCATTGGGAATAAAAGTAGTCTAGAGTTGCTGTACTTTGAACCTCAGCTGTGGATCATCACTTGCAAAAAGAAGAACGTTTACATTAATCAATGCATAAAGACACCAACGAAACCTTTCACGCTCATTGCTAAACTTGCTTAAACATTGAATTGGCCTGGTGTGTTTACACCATCTTTAAACTGAAGTGACCTGATTTTAGACGGTATGCGGGAAATATTCTAAAATTCGACCAAATGTTAACTGTCTGATTCTTACATTTCCTTCTCCCACGCTGTCTGCCAATCTCTGGGACTCTATAATTGTAGAGCCAGTCTTTTTCTCTTTTTTCTAGAAATACCTGACACACAGTGATGTGGTAATTGCGGGGGAGTGTGATGATGGGTAGAAGGTGGAGAGTGATATAGAGTGAGTTATTATTATATTATAAGTTATTCCTGTCTCCCACTGGCTTACACTGATGCGGCGCTGTAGCGGCTGCATGCTGCTCGCCGTCTCCCGTCTTGATTTGTGACTTGTGACTTCGCTGTGTCCTAGGTTCCATACCTCCGTAAAATATGCACAGATCAGACATAACATTTAACAAATTGGTGGGTTATATCAGGCAGCAAATAAAAAGTCAGTTCTCAAAGTTGATGTATTGGAAGCAGGAAAAATGGGCAAGTGGGTCAAAGGTGAGCCTGCCTGTCCAACCCTTCAAAAGAACTACCGTAGCACAAACTACTGTCTATGTTGATGCTCATGCGCATCAGAACTTGACCAGCGAGCAATGGAGGACGGTGACCTGGTCCGATGAGTCATGTTTATGGACGTCTGGGTGTGTGTACATCACTCACCTGGAAAAGAGATGGGACCAAGGTGCACCACAGGAAGAGGGCAGAGCTCTGGGCAGCGTTCTTCTAGGAAACCTGGTATTTATGTAGGTATTACTCATGGATTACACATTCCGCATAACTAAACTTAGCTGCAGACAAAGTACACCCTTTTGTGGCAGCGGTATTCCCTACGTACTGTATGGCAGGGGCTTCTTTCATGAGGATAGTGTTCCCTGCCACACTGTGGGATGTGCTGGACAAACAAGTCCAGTACATGAAGGCTTCACCTTGCTACTCAGAAAGACTTCTGCTAACATCCTGGTCCCAAATACCACATTGAACATTCAGAGTCAATGTGGTATTTGGGTTGGGTATTTGTGGAGTCCAACCATTGTTGGCAAACGGGGATCTATGCAGTAATTAGAGACGTAGGTTTAACATTAAGACTGACAGCGGTGTATATAACACGGCATCATTCAGCGTTGATAAAGGAAAGGTGGTCAAAAGGCCGAGTGGTAAAGCTATATTAAATAGTTGAATTTGGCCAGCTTCCTTTGTACAGTATTCCATCCTCCTCCCCGAGTGCTGAGTCTGTATACGAGTGCTCAGATTTTCCATTTCCAACACGCCTGGGACGTCGGACCACCTTGTTGGAACCGCAGCCCCCTCGGCGGAGGCCTCCACCCGTAGGAAAGCCAGACTTCCTCAGGTCCAGGCCAAAGCAAGCATCCCGTGCTTTTTCAGGCCAGGTCTTTTAGAGCTTGGCGAACATGACAGATTAGCCAGTGTTCATCTGAGGACAGAAAAGGCAGCACTCGTTCCCCTCTAACCCCTTCCCCCCGCACACATTTGCACAAACGCACACGTCCACATGGCACGGCTGATGTAGGACGTACAGTATGATGAAAGATGAAAGATTAGATCTAAAAACTATCCCAGTCTAGTAATTTAGCTCCTATAGCATGAGCTAAGGCAAGTTTGTGTAATCTAATTAGGAGGAAGTATGCAGTTGACATGTTTTCACTCCACGGTGACCTTTCACCAAAGGTTAAGCTTTGTGCTGACTTGTCCTGTTTCCAGCAGCAATTAATTTACTCCGCAGGCTTATTGACGCCATTCTTCTGCCTTCCTCCTATTTTCTCTTGCTTACTCACTCAATCTTTTCTTCGTCTTCCTCTTTCTACCAGAGAGACTAAAGCGATTAGGAGAGAACATGTGAGGAACAAGAAGAAGAGGGAGGGAGGGAGGGAGGGAGGGAGAGAGCGAGAGAAAAGGTGGGAGAGGGGGTGTGCCGTGAGATCTTTTTTTTCCCCCCACCATAAGTGTCAGTCATATTAAAAGCCGCTGACAGACTTCGGTTCCAGACTAAACTTTGGACAAATAGCCCTCCGATCGATAGTTTCCCAACAGCAATATTTGGTATCAATGCGTGTCCTTCTCATTACACGATGAAGCAAGAGCCTCCCCGGGCTCTGAATAATTTATCCCCTCGACGTGAAGAAAATACCAAAGAAAGGAAGGCCACTAGCAGTCTCTCTCTCTCACTCACTCTCTCACTCTCCCTTCGGCCCAGAAGCAGACCTAGTTCTCTCTCATCCCTCTCTCCATCATTCTCCGTCCAAGCGCCGGCTGAACCCTCGAACACGTTCCCCCCGATTTCTCACCTCCTCAGGCATGCCTTCACTTACCTTTTGTCTCTTTATTATCTTTTCTGATTTTCCCTTCATCCTACGAGGTGATCCTTCTCTTCGATGTAATTAAATCCTGAAACAATGTCATGTACTGTGAAAACAAGAGAGCATCTAAAGTACGTACTACTCATCGAACCCTCTTGCTATTATTCAAGGGATATTGCTCTCTCAGCCCTGCAGCTGGGTGGAGGTCAGCCATCTTGAGTGAGTTGCGGTCTGCATTAGCAGATGAGAAGATAATGGAGATCGGGAAGGATGGCTAATGAGCACAAACCTCTCAGGAGTAGACTGTCATCCTTTCCTTTTCATCGCAAAGTGATTGCCGAGGAAAGCAGCATCCTCGCTCCGTCTTCCTTCACGCACCCGCCTGTAGCCTCCCGATCGTTGCTAAGTATTATAAATGTTATCTTAAACCAGGCAATCATCGTTCCCCCATAATAATAAACTTTTATTGCCATGTTCCTATTAGCGAGTTAATGTTGTCTGCTGATGGCGTGTAATTGTGCTCCTTCTCGGCTTCGCGAGTCCCGCGTTCCCACATGCCCAATCAGCTACGCACGGGGAGAGGAAATAAATAGCCTAATGCTGTTTTAATTACCGAAAACATAAAGCACCAGGCCCACGCCTTCTCTCTCGTTCTGTCTACCTGCCTGTAACTCACTACAACAACAGCTCCCCCCTTTCACACTCCCACCGCTGACAGAACCAGCGCTGGCCAATAGAACACCGAAGATGAGCTCTAGATGAGACTTCTACACTTTAAACAGGAGATGGTGTTCATCGGCTTTAGATGTTCACATGTAAACATGACTGCGGATTTTTTTGTTTTTTCTCCCACTGAGTGTCCTTATGGAACTGTCACGTTACCAAATCAGATTTATTTCTTCATTCTTCATCTCTACATTCTTGTTGTTCCGTGCCGTAACTCCGTCGAGCAAATCGGACATTGGCAAAGCCACAATTCCTGAGATGATTTGGGGGAGGAACCCTGAGAAAAAAAGGGAATCCATCCTTAGCTTGAAGATAACGGAGCACTCTCTGTAGATGTCTTTGTGAAAGTCAACACAGGGTGGCATCAGACGGGCCAGTTTTACCCGATTTCACCTGCCTGTCTGAACCGAACCACATACGATACTTTGAATATGTTATTCAACTTGTAATCCTCTCAATAATGTACTTTCAATTCTAGATAATTGCAGAGAACACATTGTTCAGCATCTGGCGCATGCCACATACACACACACACACACACACACACACACACTGAAACACACACAGTACCAATTGGCTCTCAGCTTGCAGCTCTTTCTGCTAGACAGCATTGAATAATAAAGACATACCACCACTTGTTCTCTCTCTCCCTCTCTCTCTCTCTCTCGCTCTGCCTCTCTCTCTCACACACACACACACACCATTTACCCGTCCACCTACGGCGGGCAGCACACGTGACACACACTCAGGAACTATACTTCTGCTGCTTACTCTCTTAATCACACACTCCGTTCACCCACAGAGCTGCAATGTTAAGAGGGAACAGAGTGTATTTGTGGCTCCCTCTCAGCCTCTGGAACAGACGCCACTGTTCTTATTTTAACCCACACCTTCACACCTCCGCAAGGGCCAACATGCTCCCTCGCTCCCTCAATCCCTCAGTCCCTTCTTCCCTCTTTCGTCTCTCTCCCTCACTCCCCCCGCTAGACCTGACATTCCAGCAGATGTTAAGAGAACTTCTGCAGTAATTAATCTGATAACTGGGTTGTTTTATATGTGTGTGTGTGTGTGTGTGTTGTGAAAAGTAGGTGGAGTTCTCTTTTTTTCCCCATTTTTAATTCCAGTGTCCTTACCTGTAGTGAATGTAATCCGTTTTATTCTTGCGTTAACAGCGTATGACCTGGAAAGGGAGAGAGAGTCCTAATGCCAGAGGCATAAAGCGGATTAACTGTCTTAAACTGTCGTGTGTACTTGACTTTTTTCACATTTTCACCAATTGCTGTAGGGGTAGATTGGAGATGTGTGGCCTGGGGCCTTTGCTGTCTGATTACGGAGTTTGAATTCCGCTTCCCGTCTCAGGTCCATCGTCATCATCCATCCACACTGTGCCTAAGAGCACACAGCATGTAAACACTCATTTATTGTTCGTCTATGCTAATGACAAAAGCAGATAATACTAGTGATACTGTATATATATCAAAGTTTGAATGTAACTAAAATATTTCTATTCTTTCATTGTCTATAGCAGGATAGTGGCGTAGTGGTTGGCACTTTGACCTCGCACCTCCAGGGTTGGGGGTTTGATTCCCACCATGGAGTTTGCATGTTCTCCCGGTGCTTTGTGGGTTTCCTCCGGGTACTCCGGTTTCCTCCCACAGTCCAATGACTTGCAGATTAGGCTAATTGATGTTCCCAAATTGCCCGTATTGTATGTGTGTGTGTGTGTGTGTGTGCTCCGTGATGGATTTGCACCCTGTCCACTTCGCGCTCAAAGTATTCTGGGACAGGCTCCAGACTCCCCGCGACCTGGTATACAGGATAAGTGGTATAGACGATCAATGAATAAAGAATCATTGTCCATACCATCCATCTCAGGGTACAGGCACACACATTCACACACTACAGGTACTACATGTGGAAACACACATTAACCTACTAAGCATGTCTTCGAGCCGTGGTAGGAAACCACTTTCTCTACCTGGAGTGAACCCACAAGTCACAGCGAAGACATGCAGAGACACTGGAGGTGCCCCCTGGGATACAGTATATAGTTTCAACATCTACATTATAATTAGTTCCTTCAAGGGCCAGGGTAGAGGGGCAAAGTTTGAAATTGCGAGAAATAAAAAGTGCACCTTTACTACCCAAAATGTGGACACGGATTCTCGTGTAAAGCCGCACAGAGCGCACAAAAGGATCCTGAAGTCACAGCATGTCGGGAGATTTGATTCTCTCTGTCTGTGTGAAGCCCCCAAAGTCTCATCAAGACTTTAGCACCTTTCTGTAAGTAGAGTCTCACCGACTCCTCACCACACACAAACTGGAGTGTGGATATATATATATATGTGTGTGTGTGAGTGGTCCCCCTAACTGAGGCGCTGAAGTGGATGGGTGTTGTGCTAAAAAAAAAAAAAAAAAAAAAAGGCATGGGTCCAGGGGTGTGAAAATCGGTCCATCTCACTGTCAAGGACACCTTTAATTACAGCAGCAGGGGGTCTGTGTGTGTGTGTGTGTGTGTGTGTGTGTGTGTGTGTGTGTGTGTGTGTGTGTGTGTGTGTGGGGAGATAGAATGGTTTACAGGAAAGAAAAGACACTAAAGGTAGATTCTGTTAGGACTCGTGCCGCATACCATTTATAGTCTTATAGTCTATGTTTTGTGTAAATCACATTCTTTTGATATTTTTGCGTCATTGTCATCCGGTGAAAACAGATTCAATATAGATACATATTCAATAAAGACTGTGACAAGATTTAATGATTCAATGACTATTTATCTCTTGCTGTGTTTCTCACTGTCCAGTTAAAGCCAATCAGCGCGCCGTGTTGCAGCTTTGACGAGGTGCTGACACACACTTGGCCTCCACTCTCAGCTCTAACATCAGTATTAAGATACCTAACTGCTAATTAGCCAGATACTGTATATGTGTGTGTGGGGGGGGGGTGGGGGGGTCAATGTATTGCCATTTAAAACCCGTAGATTTTTCAACCTGTCTAAAACGATGAAAGCGAGTTTTAGAAAATAAAAGACAGACTACCGCATCCTTGTTGCTCATAGAACTGTAATTAATTTATTAACCTCCAGGAAAGAAGGCAAAATAGTTATTATGAACATAATTGAACTTTCTATCCTTAAACAAAAGCAAAATTACAAGGGAATGAATTTGTAAAACTGATTAAGAGAAGACTTCAATCACAGTATGGTGAGTTAAACCTTTGAGGGGTGAAAATGTTTTAAAGTAGACAAAGTTAATCCATGAAAGACGATCCTGCCCAAGGTGGCTCAGAGCCACTGCGATTGATGAACGAAGCACATGAGCCTTGAAAATCGACCAAATTGCAGAACAGACGCATCTGTCTGTGGGAATCGTAAACACAATCGTTCAAAAACACCACTTGCACACTTAAGAAACTTTTTTAGGAGTTATTTCCATGTTTGGGGCCATTAAAGGTGTTTATTTAAGGAGTTCCAGGGAGGCCAGTGTTTCAGTTGTGAAGCAGGCAGTCTCTTCATGGCTCTGGCGTACTGAAAAAACTTTGTCTTGTTGGTATCCGAGCACTAGTGAAACGCTGGGATAAGTGCATTATTGTGGGAAGATGTTAGATAGAGAAATAAAGGGAGTTTTTACTCTCTGTCTGTGTTCTGTTATTCTGCACAATCAAAAGTCTCAGTTTGACTTGAACCTATTCAATAAGGTATTCAAAAAGTCTAGTGTGCAATATAGTACCAATATATGTACCAATATGTACAAATATAGAGTTTGACTGTTTTAAGACTTTTTATTTTATTTTTATTTTATTTATTTTTTCCTTATTTACTACTTTTTCTCTTCTACTGGATAACACCTGTGAGCAACTGTACCCAAGAATAAGCAATTCCCCTCTGGTATCAATAAAGTTCTTTAAATCTTGAATCTTGTAAATAAATTTACCTAAATATTGGCAAAAAGATAATGAATATTTTTTTTCTAAATCATACATCTACATATACAGTAATATAATCAGTGGTGCAAAAAGTAATGAGAAATTATACATCAGTGTATTTCATAGATAATGAAAGTAAAAAATGCAGGAGTCCCACCAAAAAAGTCAGATATTTACTACACTTAAATGTACGCAAGTATGAAGAAGTAAAACGTAATTGTTTTCAATTGATGAAATAGAGTTTGCTTTTATCATAGTTACACTATTATGCATAAAAACTAGGGCTGCACGATATTAGGAAAATATGCGATATTGTTGTTGAATATTGCGATAACGATATTTCTTGCGATATAATATTTCCCTAGAGAAATGCATTTTTTATTATTATTATTGCCTATTTTTTATTTATTTATTTATTTATATGTAATGATCATGCTAAAATAAACAGGTAATAGATATTCGTCTGATGTAATTAAATCTAATTCAGGCTAAAAAGAAACTATGTGTCAAGGAAGTTGCAAATATTTAGACTTCAAAACACTATGAATGACTTAAAACCCTCAGCAGATATTTTGACTTCTGGTTTGCTGTTACTATAAACCTGCCAACACAATATGAATTACTTTCAAACATTACTGTTTATTTACGTGTAACCATACACTCTTCAATAGTGTCTTAAAACAAGAGCATCTTTTAAACTAAATATTCTCTTTGGCTTGCCTGTTTTTTTTTAAATAAAAATAAATATTATTAAACAAAAATTAAATTAAAAAAATACTATTTGTCACACGCACGCTCCGCGACCGGCACTAAGACCCGGCAGTAATGCGGGCGCGAACCCGGAAGTTTAAGAGGAGTAAACAAACCATCGCATAGAGCTTAGTCACTGAGTTCGCCATGTCGGTTCAGATTGTTTACTTTCTGATTCGAGTGTGTGTTTATAGGACGCGGGTTAAATGTGTGTTTTTCCCTTGCTCCCCTTCTGTGAGAGTCCTTAGACTAATTCGCGTGGTTATCCTGCCTACTCGCTTGCTTCCGCGTTTGGGTTTACCGTCCACGCTACAAAGGGCTAACGGCTAATCGCTAAGTCTTCTGATCATCCCGGGTTAGTTCGCGACAGAATGATCTAAGCGGGTATAAACATAGTAAGGGGCCCATCTGATTGGTGAAATTTGGACACACAAATGCTTGGCAAATAAAGTATTTATCGCAACTCTTTGCGATATGGTTATTGCGCATGCCATTATCGCGATAACGATATTTTTTAGATATATCGTGCAGCTCTAATAAAAACATAATTGAATATCTGTGGGTTTGCTGGTTATATGTGTTACTAACTCTGCATAATTTCATAAAAAAATGTGTAATATGTAAATTATCATGTAAATATTTATCATTTAAAATATAACCATTAAAAGAAATTGAATGTTCAGATTTTGATCCCTTTCATCATATGAGTCTTTAGTTTTTTTGAGATATTACAGTAGACATGTCCTAATAGGCTACTGTACATATTTATACACACACAGATAGCTGGAGCGGTAACTACTGTATACTGTGCATGAGTTTCTCTATTAATAACATCGATTGGATACTGAACTGGAACAACTGCATGTTAAACTCAAGCCTGTTTACTCATACTTCATTGGCTGGATGAGAGAAGAAGAAATCTTCGAGGTCTAACTAAAAATGTAAAGAGTACAAACTCCCCCTGATGTTAATTTGTGTGTGTGTGTTTTGTTCTTAAGAAGATTGGTTTGAATGAACGACCTCAAGAGACAAGCTGTTTCTCCGTTCTCGTGCCTTGCCGTGTCAGTTCTTTAAAAATGTGCAAATGTATGCAAAGTATCCGGCAGAAAATCTGCTCTTTAGTTCGTCATTAGCGGAGGGTGACGCTACAAACAGCCTCAACAATACGCTGAAGCTGGAGGAAGAGAAAAATCAAAGGAGCACGCGGGCTGTTTGACAGAAATAAACAGATCCAGCGCTTGCCTGCTGCCTCGTTGTCTCAGCAGAGCAGCCGAATTAGCATGATAATCATTCCCATCGTTTACAAGGGCGAAATGTTTCAATTTAATGCTTTGCTTATGTTACAAGCCATGCACTTAATTAGGTAGTAATGACTCCAGCGAGGCAAGAAAAGCGAAGGACAGAGGCAAGGAAGAGAGGAGCGGAGAGGAGAGAGATGAGAACTGAGGGCACTTCACATCTAAACGCTCATCCACACTTGTACACTTCACCTGTCTCACACACACACACACACACACAGTTAAACACACACTCGCACACACATCTCATCCTGTAGCTGTGGCAAATGTGCGATTTCATAGGATTTCAAGTCACCGTGACCTCAGGGCACGAATACGTCTCAGTTTTTGTGTGTGTGTGTGTGTGTGTGTGTGTGTGTGTGTGTGTGTGTGTGTGTGTGTATAATTCTCTCACTCCATGCCTCGGTCATTCACACATAGTCAAATTGTAAGCTGTGAAGAGGTCATGTTGACCCAGCTCCTTTTCTACACTGCCTTATGTTCTCTCTCCTGCTGCAGCTCGCTCTCTCTCTCTCTCACTCTTGCTCTCGCTCACTCTTTCTCTATTTCCTAAGCGTGCATTACTGCTGAATTCCCAAAGTGGTCCGGGGTGGACGTTTCCAGAGAAACTGTAGCTCTTTATCCCAGACACAGCCCCCAAACCCGAACTCTCCTCCCTGCTGTGGTCCCAGAGGAACACAGAGTCAGTGTGGAGGAGGAGCGGTCCTGCAACAGAAAGCACCACTGTTACTGACTCAAGGGAACACAAGCCAGGGTTGAGCCAGCAAGCTGCATACACACAACGATTAACATAGTGTGCTTACCATTGACAAAAGAAAATGTAGACCTTTTACATTTCTCTGCACTCAAAAAGTATTTTATTGATCTGTATGTTATTTATAATGGGAATTTAAGGCCAGTTGTCTATTTGAAATTGAAAGCTGTACTGTATATTAATAGTGAAAATATTATTACAGACTCAAACAATGATGGATGATATACTGTAGATATCAGAAACTGACAGTCCCTTAAAACTGTTCTTGTATAGTTTGGAATAATACGATTTCAAACATCGAGAAACACTGAAACGCTAGTCTAATCGCTCATAGAACAAGCTACAAACATTCAGTTCTATGGATTTTTATTTGTATAGCTCTTTTAACAATGGACACTGTTACAAAGCAGCTTTACAGAAGTAGAGTTCTTAATATACTAGTGGTGTTCAAATCAAACCGGGACTTTTGATTGAGCAGAATAACAGAACAAAAACATTATTTCTCTATTTAATCCCCTACACTAATCCCTGCATTTCACTTGTTCTTGGATCCCATCAAAGTAGAACATTTTCTCAGTATCGCACAGACTGAAACACTGGCCTCCCAGGAACTCCTTTAATGGTCCAAACATAAGGAAAGTCTGTATAGGAGATTTTAGCAGTAACTCTCTGATGAGTTCTTGAAAAGTGCAAGAGATGATCGTGAATGATTGTGTGTACGTCTCTTCTGCAAGTTTTCAATGATAAGGTTCTCCTTGCCAAAATGTACACAGGAACGACTACAGTAGGCTCTGAGCCACCTCGACCGGTGGCTTTCATTCACAGGAAATGTTATCGCAAGTCCAGTTATGTATCTCATATGTTGAAAAATGTACTGAGCCAGATAGAACTGTTTCAAGGGAAAACTCCCTGAAACGACTTGAGGGAGGAACCGTGAGAGGAACCAGACTACAAAGGAAACTATCCTCATTTGGGAGATACCAGATAGCAAGATCATAAATACATACCCTCACACTTAGACTAAATTGTAAAAAAAATAATAATAATAAAAATTGTTGCAAAAATTTTAGATTGCAAATATACTGTACATATACAGTACAGTATATGTTGGGGACGTTACCTTTTAAAGTAACTAATTACATTACAAAATTAATGTCATTAAAAAGTAATCAGTTTCATTACAGCGTTACTTTCTGATAAAAGTCGAGTACTTTTCCATTGCAAAAAAACTCCCTTGTGATTCCTCATACATGTTGTTTTAGTCAAGACCTTTTATAATTATTCCATCATCATCACTCAGCAAAGTTTGGCCCATAATCTGTTAATCTGTTAACCATGAATACCCCTATCTCACCTACGCGGTTTCGCACGATGGACGTAACTACAGTTCATCATGATTCACCACGAGTTCTGGCGCTGTGATTAGGTTTCCATCTTTCCGTGCGTCGGTCTTCGCATAGTCAAACCGCATAGGCGAGATAGGGGAATAACAGCTGGAATAACAGAGGGGGCGGGTTATCGGGGGCGGGGCTTGTGGGACGACTTTTACCCCCACACACACACACACACACACACACACACACACACACACACAATAACGGATTGGGAATGACTGCTGTCTGGCTCACGGATTACATAAATTGTAAGAATAACGAATTACATTTCTGAAAATATAACTAAATAACGGAGTACTTAAATGGCGGAACTTAAATGTTGTTACACCCAACACTGGTAAACACATGTACACAGATGTGGTAGATAAAAATTAATTCCAGTGCTCTCAGCTAGAGCTGTAGCAATATATGAGTCTGAAGAGCTGAAATATTTCTCCTGATAATAATATAGAGTGTGATAGATATTAAAAGAGGTGCCACGGGTTCCTTATAATACAGGATTGTCCTATACTGAGCAATATAATGATGCTTATTATACCCCGAGTCACAAAGGGAGACACACATTGTCTTGTGTTTTCCGCAGGCATATATTATTAACTGATTAATAATATAAAATTGAGCTATTAGTCCTTATTTTAAAGCACTTCAGATGCTAATAAATGGCTGTTTTGTCTTGTTCCAGCTGTTTTATCCCAGTCTGTCTTGCTCAAGATCATTCTGTGTGAGATGGGAATACACCCTGGACAGGACCTCAAATCATTCCAGGGCACCACACACACACATTCACACCTCGACTTAGGTGGAAGGAAACCAGACACCTCTACTTAGATAATAGGTGGAGCTTCAGACATGCTACAAGACATTCTTTTACTTTCACTTGGGGCTGTTTACAGTTCTGCCTTATTTAAGCTTTGATAAATAGTGATAGGAGCTAAATTATGCGCAGGCTGTTATTATTTATAGAGTAGAGAACTAAAGGCACTTCGGACAGCCCATGGCATCGGATCGGTCTGAGGAATTTCCCGAAGTCATCAGGATCTGTCCATGCTGTGATCTGGTTAAAGTGCTGATGTCATGACTTCTGCGTTGGTGTCTGGGCATCTTTGTTAATTTGGAGGCCAGGCTTTGAATGCGAGTTTTTTGGGGTTACATGTGTGTCTGCGCGCGCACGCTCGCACACACGCGCATGCGTCCAAGACAGTTTAAAAGCCTAGTCGGGAGCAGTGCTGTTTGTCTCGGCTGTTGATCCCTCTCACGCTGCTTTGTGCAATGGCAGATAAATGCAGATCTTCTGTCACACACTAATTACAGCAGCTTAAGTGCTTTAACCACTGTTATCACAAACTGTTCCATTCTCTCAAAAACCCTCCCTCCTAACCCTCCTCCCAGTGTGTGTGTCTGTGTTATTGTGTGTACGTGCTCCTGTGTTTCTACAGACCACGTCAGGCCCGCACCTTGTGTGTGTGTGTGTGTGTGTGTGTGTGTACTGTATGTGTGTATGCAGAGGACAGACTTGTCTCTCCATGTGTGAGAGGAGAAGTGGAATGTGAATAGCACTTGATGTTCTGTCGAACACATTTCACTGCGCATAATTTAAAAGTTTCCTCCTGTTATTGTCTCCTACAGATTCTGTCATCTCCCCCCTTCTCTCGCTCGCTCTCTCGTTCGCTCTGTGACAGCCCCCCGCTCACTCAGACTTCCTGTGGTCTGCCTATTAGCGGCAGCCTCCGACTCGTCCATAATGCTTCATTTGCAATATGGATTTAATGTGTGATACAGAGGAGGTGTCGGTGGCCCGATGTCTCATTCCTCCATCTTATGTCACACATGCTCGCACACACTCGCACACAAACACACATCCTCTTTCTCTCCCTGGAGTGTAATTGGTTTGAGATCAGGGCAGAGTCAGTGGCTTAGACAAGAAAACTTGGTGAAGGAAGACACACAGACAATGTGCAGCACTCGGCCATTGTTAGTAAAAATTGTGTGTAAATGTGTGTTTTTTTGTGTGTATCCTGAGTGGAGGTGATACTTAATGGGTGTTTATCAGCTCCCAGATCGCTGTTTATTGTTCAGTCATGTGGAACTAATTTACTAATTGAGTCTGTAGCTGGGAGAGACGTGGCAAGAGATTTGGCCAAGACTCCGAATCACCAACTCCCTCCGCAGCCGACTGCAAGACAGAAATGGTGGAACAGTTGTCCACTCGTGAAACTGAACTCCACCCCACATGGCGCTCCGATAGCCAGCATTTATTTTTTCTAGCATTTCTTGTTCAGTGTGTAAAAGTTTCCTGTCCCTTATCTTTGATTGTAAGAAATTGTCCTTGTGATTATTTAAAAAAATATATTTAAAAAATGAACTTGGTGGACTAAGAGTGAAGTAGTCACCACATCTTAGACTCTTTAATTATAAGAAAAGAAAAGAAATTGAAACACATTAGTTTATCTTGAAAAAAAATCTGATTATTTAACGTGTATTTCAAATCGACATGTTTCAAAAATCGTCTTTTCATTTTGCTATTGTGCTAGTATGAAAATTTCAAAGTTTTTAATGTTTTATTAACATGTTTCATTTCGCCTACCAAAGATAGATAGATAGATAGATAGATAGATAGATAGATAGATAGATAGATAGATAGATAGATCTTAACTTAATTCAATCTACAGTACAGGCCAAAGGTTTGGACACACCTTCACTCATTTCTTTATTTTCATGACCATTTACATTGGTAGATTCTCACTGAAAGCATCAAAACTATGAATGAACACATGTGGAGTTATGTACTTAACAAAAAAAGGTGAAATAACTGAAAACATGTTTTATATTCTAGTTTCTTCCAAATAGCCACCCTTTGCTCTGATTACTGCTTTGCACACTCTTGGCATTCTCTCGATGAGCTTCAAGAGGTAGTCACCTGAAATGGTTTCCAACAGTCTTGAAGGAGTTCCCAGAGGTGTTTAGCACTTGTTGGCCCCTTTGCCTTCACTCTGTGGTCCAGCTCACCCCAAACCATCTCGATTGGGTTCAGGTCCGGTGACTGTGGAGACCTTTTTTTGTTAAGTACATAACTCCACATGTGTTCATTCATAGTTTTGATGCCTTCAGTGAGAATCTACCAATGTAAATGGTCATGAAAATAAAGAAATGAGTGAAGGTGTGTCCAAACTTTTGGCCTGTACTGTATTTTTGTTACCACACTGACTACAAAATATTTTTCATAAATTTTTATTCATTCATTCATTCATTCATTTTCTATACCGCTTAATCCTGTGTTCAGGGTCGCGGGGGACCTGGAGCCTATCCCAGGAGACTTCGGGCACGAGGCAGGGTACACCCTGGACAGGGTACCAATCCATCGCAGGGCACACACATACACACACTCACACACTACGGGCAATTTAGGAACGCCAATTAGCCTAACCTGCATATCTTTGGACTGTGGGAGGAAACCGGAGTACCCGGAGGAAACCCACCAAGCACGGGGAGAACATGCAAACTCCATGCACACAGAGACGGGAATCGAGCCTGGACGGGAATCGAACCCAGACCCTGGAGGTGCAAGGCGACAGTGCTAACCACTACACCACCGTGCCGCCAATTTTTATTCATATGTTTGCATTTTATAACTTCAGTAGTTCCGTGTTGCAGTTCCTCTATAATGATACAGGTGGCGCACTCTAAACTCTTCACACATTGACAGGAAGCAAAGTACACTGTGGTCAGAGCAAATTCTTTGCTAGGTTTGTTAAACACGATAAGATCGTACAGCACGATAAAATCGTGTTACTTACAGAATCACAATACGAATGGAGTTGGCACCAAGGTATCGTGATAATAATGTATAGTGCGGCCCCTTGTTATTCCCACAGATAAATCCTGTAGATCCTGTCCTCGCACACTGGATGACTTAGAGGCATGGATCCAGGAGGTTTACAGTAATATTCCCAAACGACTTCTTTCAGAAGACAGAACATCCAACAGTACATTCCATCCCCGACCATTTGAGGAAACTGGTTGACGCCACCGTCGCCTACTGTACATTGAGATTTAAAGATTTGCTTTCATTTTCCTATGTAATAGTGTACATGTACAGTTTGTTTTATTACATTTTTATTAGGAATATGGACGTACCTATTTTTAATGCCTCTATATGTACAGTGTAGTACAGTACAGTTTAAGGTGGTGGATGACTCTAAATGTGAGTTACTTATCAGTGACAAGAGCGATAAACTAATACACAAGTGAAGCATCAAAGTTATAATCAGCAATGTAATATTGATTTTTGCAACTTTGGTATTTCCTTTAGTTAAGAAAGCATGGGAATTGTTCCATGGTTACACAACACAGACTAGTACAGAAACATAGGCTTATTAGCATTCAAATGCGTTCAAAAAAAGTAGTTCTAAAGTAATTATAATGTGGCCTCGAACAGAGCTTTTCAACTAACTTGACAGGCATAACACAAATGGACCCCTATTTACAGTATTTCTAAACTTTACCAGGCGTAGGAGGTCTGGCTCACCTTATGAAAGGAAGGTGAAAGACAGAGAAAGACTTAAAGAGAAATGAGGAAAAAAAAAAGGAGACAAGTGGACAAGCTGAGCCGAAAAGGGTTAAAGCGCATAAAGGCTGAGTGTGGCTTTGGACGATTCTGGGCGAGCTTACAGCAGCTGCGGAGCCCCGCTGGTAGATTAAAAGAGGCTGACGGCCGCGGCCTGAAGTACAGCCGAGCCCTCAGCGGGTGGAGACGGGGAGGGGCGCACGCAGCTGTCGCCCTCCACGTACATTCTCACCCTGCATTCACCCCACACATACACTCTGAGGCAACACAAGGCTCTGATGGTCGACAATGAACCGAAGCGAGGGAGTGTATCGGGTTCAGGGCTCCTGAGCGCGATCGAACGGCGTTCTTCCAGAGATGAGCTGCTGAGGCAACTGTCGAAGCATCAGGAGCTCTTTTACAGGCTGCCAGGGCTGCAAACAGATGGAACTTATTTTTAATGCTCGAGTGTTAACATTAGCTGACAGCGAGTGTGGCAGTGGAGTAGGAGACAGAGCTACTGACAGCACATTTCTTTATATCCTTCCCCTCGTTCCTCCTCAGGTTCTTTCGTTGAACACGGCGCGTTCTGACATGCTTAGTCATTTCACCTGCTTTTGTGAGTGCACTCGCATAAACACACTCAGAAAAGTTTCACTCGCATAAACAGGCAGTAACCGGAGGCTAGACGCTTGCTGAAAAGGCGCAGGGCTCTGCGGTGAAGCTCTTAGGGAGTCTCTGCTATGCAGATCCCCTCACCCATGAGCATGGAACCATGACTGACAGTTTACCATGCGCCCACAAACACACATGCACTTACTGTACAAACAAGTCATGCCCACGCACATATTCTTCCAACCCAAAAGCCATAAATTGCCGTCCGAGTTCAGAACAGTCATTTCAGTCATACTGTATTAGTCATTGTGCTGTTGTTAAGCGTGTACTGGCGTGTGAGAGGGACACTTAGATTTGTATCTGTGGGTTAAAGTCATTTAACATACTAACACCATGCAGGAGTGTCATCATTTAAGACTTGCAATAGATTTTTTAATAGCGTCAGCTTTACATCTTTGAGGAAAAGAGGAGGGGCTTCGTTCCAACATGATGCATTTGGTTTGCTGAGGGAACTTAAACCAAATAAAGAAAGCAGTTCTTTGACAGTGAGGAGAAGAAGAACTTTATAAAAGGTGTGGATGCTGCAGGTTTGATAATATTGGTTACTGGGGTGTTGTGCCCTTCGCATCAACTTCTGTTCGAGATCTGCTTCTGAAATATCACTGGGGTTGGATACTGAAGGGAAGGCCTTGGTTATTAATGTTTTACCATGGATAGGTGGGGTTGGGTGTAGTGGTTAGCACTGTTGCTTTGCACCTCCAGGGTCCGGGTTCGATTCCCGCCTCTGTGTGCATGTTTGCATGTTGCTTGGTGGGTTTCCTCTGGGTACTCTGGTTTCCTCCCACAGTCCAAAGACATGCAGATTAGATTCATTAATCCCCCCCAACCTTGTATACAGGATAAAGTGGATGAGGTGGGTTTGGATAAAATCCCTAACCAGGCGAATTTACTGGATATCCCATAGAATCGGAATGTACCCGCTGTTTCATGGGTTGGTAGAAGAGCCTTTTACACCACCTTATCTGAGACAAATGATCGGCTTACGTTCTGCTCGGTCACGTCTGTATAAGCTTTCGTTTCAGTGGGCTGATACAGTATGAGGCAACGTGAGCCTGCACGAGGTTGCTGAGATTCTCGCTCAGTAGCACTAGATTCGAGAAGACAAGTTTTTAAGCTTGATGAATCTGATGCTCTTGTGACACTCTGTCTCTTCTGTGCTCCGTCCTCCCCTGTTTCTCCTTCCATGCTCCCTCCTTACCTCAGTGGGAGTGCAAATCCCTCTCTTTGGAGCAGCATGTAGAAGAGTATGGGGGCTTAGATCTGACATCCCGTCTGGATTCCATGGCTCTCTTTGTCTCTTGTTTCTAATCCATGCGGTAGGGTCTTTTCCCTTGTTCCGTCTCTTTCAGTGGGAAATAAAATGAAGGGGAGGGACTGATTATTTCTTTTTCTTCATCCCTCTGTTCATTCAGGTTCTGCTCTTTATCAGTTCCCAGGCTTTTCTCTGAGAAGAGAAGGTCAGGTGGACAGATGTTTGCTAGGAGGTCTTTAAGGTACTTTTCTTTCACAATGTTGATCAAATGTCCTGGGACGTCCTGTCTCTAGATAAAGCAAGAGGTCCAGTTTGTGAGGCTGACGTTCAGCATCTTTGCCAATAGGGATGTGCTACGCTAAGTAGGATGTACTTTCCAGACCTGCATAAAAGGAAATCTTTCTAGTCTACGACTGTGTTCACATAACCAGCCTGAAGTGATTCATTTCCAGTTTTTACAGATCAGATTTTTTTGAGGCTGTCTGAGAGCACAGATCTGATGGTTTTCAAATCAGACCTGAGCCACTTTCATATGTGGTCCTAGATCAGATATAAATCTGATACACGGTTTCTGATTCTTCCAGCTTTCTTGCCTCTGCACGTGTCATGTTCAGAGGTCTCGCTGATGTCACTCCACACCGGCCGCGCTATCAACAGCTGCTAAAACAGCTAAAGCGTGGCGTCTAACTGCTTGTCATCCTCCAGAGCAAAATCCAAAGCATATTTTCGTTCAAACCTCATCTATTATTCGACGTGAATGAGCGGTCGCACAAACTCCTGATGTGTTTTAACCCAGATGGAGCGAACAAAAACATATCAATGTGCCCATGCGTGCCGTTGCAGAGGACAGGCGCGTCCACGTTAGTCGCATTAAAGTCACTTATAATTATGAATGTGACCCATCACACGTGACTTGTAATGTGAATGTAACCTATATTATGGAAAAACCTGTCCTGAATTACATATACCGGTACAAGTACCAGTCAAAAGTTTGGACCCCAATTTGGGCACCAGGTGGGATTTATTTTCTTCATTCTACAGTTGTTATTCTAAGACATGGAGGTTCTTGCAAGAACATTATTGTCAAGTGCATTTGCAAAACCCATCAAGCACCATGATGAAACTGGACAGCACCTAGCGATATTAATCGTGGTGAACTTGATGTCTCGTGATGTCCAACTTCAATTTATCAGGCTCATACCCACCGTGGTTTGTTCCAGTGGTGCAGGAAACACACACACTTGACGGCATGAGTTCGGAATGTCATGCCATTAATATAATAGGAATAAAATATTACACTTGTTTTTCTACTTCTCCTATGTTTGTGTGTAGGTTATATGAGTGCTTGTGTTTATGCATTTGCCCTTTGTGTATATATGTGTGTGTGCTGTAGGCCTCATCAGCATGCAATAGGAGGTGTGTTGTTTGTGAAGGGCTGGGGGGATTAGAGAGACTTTACTGTCACTGTCCCCAGGAGAGCCAGCTGAGAGCACACTCTGACATGAGCATACAGGAGCCAGATTAGAGCCTAAACACACACTCACACACATACACACACACGCACACACAAACATGCACGCAAATTCTTGAAGTTATTATGATGCCATGCACAACTCAGTGCATAACTAACCCACTCGCACCTTCTACCTCACTTGTGTCAGATGCTGTAGTTTCTGTTTCTTATCAGTGCACTACCGTATATATTTTATCTATTGTAAATATCAGTCATAGTGCAGGTTGAATCAGCAGATTCAACAACATACATGTACATATATGCACACTAAACACGCTTCTCACACAAAACAATGCACACAGACGCCAGATTGGCGCTATCCATTCCCAAACGCGAGAGGATAAACAGAGATTGGAGAAGAAAAAAAAAAACATTCTGAAATCCCGCTTGCATGCATTAACTCTCTTCCTTCACACACCCAGTCCTGCGCTTCTGAGATGCGCAGATTCCGTGCTGCTGCATTCCCCCACCCCGAGTGTGGTCCCAGATGCCCCAGTGATTGGTCCAGCATTGCACAGCAGACTGTGGTATTAGAAAGGAGGGGGAGTGTGCCAGGGGAGTGAAAGAGAAAGAGAGAGATAGAGAGAGTGGGAAAGACAAAAAGAAAGACAGTGAGTGGGGGAGCATAAAGATGACCTTAAAGTATCCATCCTTTACTGTGAGGAGCGCTGTCTTGCCTCAGACCCCCAGCAGCTATTCTTTCTATCTGATATTATCATTGTCTCTTTCCTTCTTTCTTTGATTTTTTTCTCTCTCTCTCAATTTTTTTTCCACTTCTTCCCCCAGTGTTTGGACAGCTGTGGGTAAGGATCAGGTTACGGTACGGGTGGCGCTGGCACTTCCTCTTTGGTGGCAGGATGGTGTGTGTGTGTGGATTTATGCGTAAATGTGTGTTTGGATGGGATTACCATCGTGCTTGTGCATGATACAATGATAATTATATCACCTACAATGTTTACGGACATATACAGCCATTTAGTGTATCAGTAGCTGAAATATCAATTGCTGTGCAATCGATTAAAGGTGGATGATTAGATCAGATAGATGGGTTGAATAGAAGAAACAAGAAACTTCAAAGCTTAAACGTGTCTCTCTTTAGGAATCACAAGACGCCTTTCATGAACCTCTCCTTATAGAAAACTTCACCAATTGAAGAATTGATGTTTTTTTTTTCTTCTTGTAAATCAAATTCAAGTCCATTGTGAATGAATTGTAACTATTGCAACTTGCCGTGTAATGGCACACAAAGTCGGGGTTCAGTACATACCTCGGTTTTGAAGTTCGGTACAGAAACAGTTAAAAAAGTTTTTTTTTTTTTTTTTTTTTTATTATGAATGTGAATTGTAAAGATATACATTTGAACAGTGACAAATGTGTGTAATTTCCTGAAGACATGCACAAACAAGCATTCACCTTTATATCATTAATTAAAAAAAAAACATTGGAGTTTGCATGGAGTTTGCATGTTCTCCCCGTGCTTGGTGGGTTTCCTCCGGGTACTCCGGTTTCCTCCCACAGTCCAAAGATATGCAGGTTAGGCTAATTGGCGTTCCCAAATTGCCCATAGTGTGTGCTTGGGTGTGTGAGTGTGTGTATGTGTGTGTGCCCTGCGATGGATTGGCACCCTGTCCAGGGTGTACCCCACCTAGTGCCTGAAGTCTCCTGGGATAGGCTCCAGGCCCCCCGCGACCCTGAACACAGGATTAAGCGGTATAGAAAATGAATGAATGAATGAATAAAAAAAACATACCTACTGTACATCTAGCTATCTGGGAGGTAAGTGGTTTGCTAATAGTTAACAGTACTTTCTACAGCAAGTAGTGCAAACTATGGCTCTCTTATATAAGGAATATAGTGGATAAAAAACTCTGTGGACTTTCTTTCTCGACAGAATAAATCTTTCATGGCATAAAAAACTACCAGAACAGGACCAATTTTTATTTATTTTTTGGTTTTATTTCCAAATCGGAGTTTTTTTCCCTGTTTACCGCCTGACGTGAAATGAGCATGGCTGCACCACAGCATTGAACAAAGCAAATCATCTTACCTTTTAAATCAGATATCTGTTAGCGTTAGATTGATCAGTATACAGACCGATTTGTTTGTTGGATCTAAAACACTGATTATATCACTCATCCAACTTAGCTGCCTAGCATGTTGCTACAGTAGGTGGCACGGTGGTTTAACTGGTTAGCACTGTCACTTTGCACCCTGGTACAATTCCTGTCTCGGGTCTGTTTGCATGCAGTATGCACGCCCTCTCCGTGCTTGGTAGGTTCCCTCTCATAGTCCAAAGACAATTGGCGAGTGTGTGCGTACGACACTGTGGCACCCTGTCCGGGGTGTACCCCACCTCGTGCCGCTGGGATACTGTAGGCCCCATGTTCTGTTGAACGTGACTGAGTCAAAAATGGCACAATTCTGTTTTAGAATTAGAACTTGGGATGTAACGCCGAAATATATGTATTATAAACGTCTTCATCTGTATTTTCATACCTGTACCGATTCCCTACATCTCTGCAATAGTGATATTTGACTATTTTGCCACAAGTCATCGACGACATGCTAGAGTGAGTGGAGAAAATCCCTCAGCACTAGTTACTGCATACAGTAGAGTGTATTCACTCAGATCACAATGTACACTGAACTGAACATCCTGTACTGGAAAGTACAAATTTGATCTTATTCAAACTAAAGTATGGCGGCACGGTGGTGTAGTGGTTAGCACTGTCGCCTTGCACCTCCAGGGTCTGGGTTCGATTCCCCGGCCAGGCTCGATTCCCGTCTCTGTGTGCATGGAGTTTGCATGTTCTCCCCGTGCTTAGTGGGTTTCCTCCGGGTACTCCGGTTTCCTCCCACAGTCCAAAGATATGCAGGTTAGGCTAATTGGCGTTTCCAAATTGCCCGTAGTGTGTGAGTGTGTGTATGTGTGTGTGCCCTGCGATGGACTGGCACCCTGTCCAGGGTGTACCCCGCCTAGTGCCCGAAGTCTCCTGGGATAGGCTCCAGGTCCCCCGCGACCCTGAACACAGGATTAAGCGGTTTAGAAAATGAATGAATGAATGAATCAAACTAAAGTTAAACTACCATTTCGGTGCAATTGTAAGCTTGTGATTTAGGACTTCAACCGTGACGTAAGAGTAACATAAGAACGTGACCTTGAAGCAATAAGTTACCTGTTACACTTACGTAGACAAGACTTACCGCCAAGCGTTTTGTTGCTATGGTAACAATCTTACTCTATGCCACATGCCATTTGACTTGGATCGCAAGTACTTATCTCTGTGTGTGGGTGTGTGTACAGTATGTATATGCAAAGTGCTAAGTTTATAGCACTCGCTAGAAAAGAGCTCTTTTAAGTAAACATGAATGAATTTACATTTACATTTTAAATTTACATTTGAAGTGTGTCAGTAAAACTCACATAACACATGCATGCACACTTTCTTTATCATTCTTTCTTTCACTATTCCAGGTTGTTGGGTCGTGTTTTCATCTTCTGTTTCCTCTTTTCTCCTTTCGATTTTGGTGTGTAAGTTACTGAGTTTTTGTTGTTGACAAGGAAACAAATGTGTGCAGTTAGTCGGAGTTTGCGGCCTGGTAGTTGCCACAGGGTGCTTGAGGGATATTTGTGGAATTCAAGGCAGGAAGTTCAAGGGAGATGCATTAAAGGCATCTTAAAAGTCAAAGTCTCTCTCTCTCTCTCTCTCTCTCTCTCGCTCTATCTCTCTTTCTCTCTGGTTTATTAAATCATTCCCTGTTGTAATGGGTTGCAGCTGGGGAGAGAGAGCGCGCATTGCACACATGGAACATACTCCCACTATCTAATCACCCTGTTTGTACCCAACACTCCTAATAGGAGGAAGAGAATGTAGGGAGGGGGTGAGTATTTTACTGTCATTAAGAGGTGAACCAGTTAGAATTTATCTCATTAAGGTGTCTGTGTGTGTGTGTGTGTGTGTGCGTGTATTTTATATGCATAATATTGTCTTCTTCATTTGCTAGATTACAGGGTGTACAGATGGAAAGCCATTCCTCAGACAGAGGACTCTGAGAGAATTTGTTTACTAAGTGGCACACAATGTTCATACATGCACACACACACACACACACAGACAGGCATGACAAACAGGCAGGAGCATCCACACAAAAGTTTGCACAAACCGCGAATGCATTACAACTCTAAACATTTGCAGCATACTCAGTATGCATCTCACACACACCCAGACTCGCACACTCTCTCACAATGGGACTACGAATGCCTTTGCCACCACAGACACATCAGTGTGAGGCAGGCGGGTCGGCAGGCCCCCGGGAAGCTGCAGCGTTGCTGTTTGATGTTGGCAGCTGATTAATGAGATGTGAGGAGTGAGCGTTTGACGGGTGCTCTCTGGGCGCCTGTTTGAGGACCCCTCCGTGCGGTGTGCGCGCATCCGTGTGTGTGCGTGCCTGTTTGTATGTGTGTTTGAGTGCATGATGTGGGTGGGTGTGTATGGAGGATGGAGTTAGCCCCCACTGGTTACCCTTGAACACTCTGTGGAGGCAGCCCAAGCTCCAGCGGCTCATCGGGGTGCTGTCACAATTAAAGCAGCGCAGCAGAGCTTCTGCAGGAGAGAGAGTCTCCTCACCACACGCTAGCTCCCTCCAGAGACGGAGAGAGAGAGAAAGAGAGAGAGAGAGATGGGGAGGATAAGAAGAGATTAGGGTTGGATGACAGAGCACTGACAGAGAGAGAGACGTGGACGGATTGCGGACCAAGAAAGAATAAGAAATAAGTAAAAGGGCAAGAGAGAGGCAACACTCAGGAACCTGTGAGTGTTGATCATTAGACGCCATCAAGGCGCAGACGGCTTGACCGTACTTCTTCTAGTTAACATATTCAGTTATATTTTCATTTCTGTTAGATTGGTCTGGAGGACTCCAGATTTTGCCTCCGTAAAGCACTGATTAATGTCTCTGATTGGCTAATCACCCAAGCAAATCAGTGCAGGAAAAGAGAAACGGATGTGAGCAAAGCGAGACAAACAACATACAGAGGGTCTCATTTTTCAACTTTCCTTGCGTGTCGCCTCACTCTCTCTCAGTTCGTGAGCTGCATATCTGTTTCACTGCACCTTGGCGTAGATGCTCCAAATCACTGGAACTAGTGTACTGCAAGAATGTACACGATTTTTAAAAAAAATGAGTGTATTAATGTGTTTTAATGGCGGATGTTGTGTCGCTGCTCAAAAATCCTCCATAGATGTATCCTTGGTTTACGATCTGGAGATTACACAGGCATAGCACAGGATTATTGTTACTTATTGTGTCGTGTGGAGGAAGGGAGGCGGAGTTATCCTGGACAACACCCATCAGGATCGTAACGTCATTCAGGATATGTCCCATTAAACACACTAAACAGCAAAACAGGTCCACCAGTTTAGCAGTAAACTCATTAACTTCTGAATGCACGCTTCGAAAAAGCATGCATTCATCCCGGTCACAAACTCACATGTGACCATTTTAACTCGAGTCGAGGGTTAGTATCCAGGTAAGTGACGCACTTTTTCCACACTCCTTTCCTGGAAGACATCCTCGTTTTTCAATGTTTCCAGTTTTCCTTTTTTGAAGATGAATACAGACTGCTGCCACCTCCTGGCACGATGAGTATGTCACGGCGCTTAGAGGAGGCGAGTGAAGGAGACGAGACTGCGAGAGAATACAGCAGTGAGATGAAAAGAAAGATTGAGAGAGAGATGAGAGCGGGGAGGGCAGGACAGTAGAAGGAAGGTAGACGAAGGAGTCTGAGTCTGAGGTCAGGAGCAGGTGAGAAGGATGAGAGCGAAGCTTCCTAAGCAGAGCTTGTGTGTGTCTGCACAGAGTTTACTGTGTCTTTACTGCAGTTGTTAGCTGTCTGATGTAGCAGTGGCAAGTCTCTCACTGGGAGCAGCTCTTTAATTAGCTCCTGATGAGGACCTTCAGGAAAAAGAAGCAGGTGATTGGACTTCATATCCAAATAATTACCATTAAGACCTTGGGCATAGCCGAGCTCGGCACTGGCTCCCCTGTGCTGCAGCATCCCTGATCTGTATTGCCCCGTGTGTGTGAGTGTGTGTACATCTAGGCTTTTCGTTGTTCTGTATGGAGACAGTGTAACCTTGGTTTCGTGCCTACTTCTAACCCTTCAGATCTTATTAAATATATTGAAATATTTTATCACTGGAGCTAACTCTGTGTTCTTACTCTCGGAAACACAAGCAGCAAACAGGCAGGTTCATTTCCCTTAGCGTAGAGCTGAGTTTTCTATAAATCACAGTTTTCAAGTAATATGTACTTATATAAGAATTAAAAGAATGATAGGATTCTGTGTGCGTGTGTGTTTATCCTTTGTTTGACTGCTGAGGGTGTCCAGGTGTGTTTTAGCTTGCTGAGCATGGAAGCCCACATCTGGATCAGGCCAATGGCTCTCCATCCAGATGTGTTCTCACTCTAAAGAAGCCCTTTTTTTTTTTACAATGGAGCAAAGGGGGATCAGCTGCCTGTCAGGTGTTCGCATAGACACAAACAGATGTTATTTTGATGAGAGAGAAAGAGAACGAGAGAGAGAGAGAGAGAAGACAAAAGGGAAAAAAACAACAATAGTGTTCGGCGAGTCGAGAGCTCAGACGTGACGGTAGGAGAGGAAACGAGGC
This sequence comes from Channallabes apus, assembly GCA_030522415.1. Classification (NCBI taxonomy): domain Eukaryota; kingdom Metazoa; phylum Chordata; class Actinopteri; order Siluriformes; family Clariidae; genus Channallabes; species Channallabes apus. Next base: position 28,376,243 of record CM060110.1, read on the forward strand.
ATACGGACAAAGTGCATCCGCGCTTGGCCCCGAATTGTCTCCTCCATCTGTCCTGTGAGTATGCGAGCATCTGGGCATGTGTGTGTTGGCGTATGTGTATTGTACGTACTTCGCGCCAATTTATTGCACAGCACAAATTGTGAAATTAGACACACCACTGATCCTGAGCTTATTAAGCATGTCGGGTATTTTATTGTATAAAAAAAATATTAAACATGCAGAGAATAAAGCTGATCTCAGATCAGAATAAAGAATCTCATTCAGTATTTGCAGTGTGAGAGGGAAATAAAAATAAAGTTTGGTAATTATCATTAAAGTATTGGCTCCCTGGGACTCTATTATCTGAGTAGTAAAAGGGTAAAGCCGCATTCTTGCTCTGTATCCTCGGACCAGACCATACGTTTCTCTCTATATCTGGACTGCGTCCTTTTAACGTTTTGATGACTGTATACTTGGAGCACAATTTCTCTCCCTAGTTAGCCAGATTGAAATGCAGTTTGCCATGTTTTACATAATATGCTCATAATAATATATCTTTTCACTTGATCCAGAGTGACATGTGGAAGTGCTCTGTAGTCTCCAAAGCACACAGATCAGCTAATGTCTAACAATAGCACAAATCCGGTTAGAGATGGATTCATTACATGTGGAACAAACTGATGTTTTAATAGTTCAGTGCAGATTGAATTTTTTTTACATCAGTGCGAAGTAAAGAGGTGAGTCATAGCCAGTGAGTCAGTCACTTGGGACAGCTACAGGGAGTTCATTCCAGCACCTGTGTGAAAAAAAAAGGGTTTAGATGCATGTCCATGTGTTTTAAGAGACACTATAGGATTTGCTCTAAAATGCAACAAAACAAAATACAGTAGGTGCTAGATCTATATCATATACGTTGCTATATGGAGTATAGGAAATATTCTCATCATACTGTATATACTGCATAGTTTCAGAAAGGGGCAAATTATCAGCCTGCACAAGCAAAGAAGACTAACAGCTAAAGAGACTTGTGAAATTACTGGAATATGGTTAAGAACTGTCCAATACATTATTTAAATCCTGGAAGGATAGTGCTGATCCATTAGCTTCGTGCTGGAAATGTGGTCAAATAAAAATCATGACTTGAGATCACTTAGTGTAAATGCTTGGTGAAAAGAAAAAAATGGAAATCAAAGCTACTGTATGTTATTATTGGAAATAAGAGTGTGACTAAAATTCACAGTATTGAGAATAAACAGGCGGCGCGGTGGTGTAGTGGTTAGCACTGTCGCCTTGCACCTCCAGGGTCCGGGTTCGATTCCCCGGCCAGGCTCGATTCCCGTCTCTGTGTGCATGGAGTTTGCATGTTCTCCCCGTGCTTGGTGGATTTCCTCCGGGTACTCCGGTTTCCTCCCACAATCCAAAGATATGCAGGTTAGGCTAATTGGCGTTCCTAAATTGCCCGTAGTGTGTGAATGTGTGTGTGCCCTGCGATGGATTGGCACCCTGTCCAGGGTGTACCCCGCCTAGTGCCCAAAGCCTCCTGGGATAGGCTCCAGGCCCCCCGCGACCCTGATCATAGGATAAAGCGGTATAGAAGATGAATGAATGAATGAATGAATGAGAATAAACAACTGTGCAGGCATAAGAAAACCACTTGTTAATGAAATCAGCACAAAAAGCATTCCGTTTGCTAGAGAGCGTAAGGAATGGACTTTGGAGGAATGGAAAAAGGTCATGTTTCAGGTCATGCCTATTCCACAGCGATTTGTGCATCAATGTAAGAAGGGAAGCACATGAAGCGATGAACCCATCATGCATAGTGCTCTCTGTACAAGCCTCCAGAGACAGCAAGATGATCTGGGCTTGCTTCAGTTGTTCAGGTCTAGGCTCAGTAATGTAATATTGCAATGGAATTAAGTCACCTGACTACCTGGATGTACTGAATGGCCAGTTGGTTTTTCCCCTTCCCTCATGGCGTAGGCATGTTCTAGGATTCAAGTTATAAAAGAGTGGTTCTGGGAGTGTAAGAAATCATTTTCACATGTGAACTGGGCACCACATTGCGCACCGTAATCAAATAAAATCCTAGAGTAGGGGTCTTTTTTGGCCAGCCAGTGTACTGTAGTTCACGACTTCTGAGACAAACATCAAGAAAGTTTGATGTTTCATATCTAGACAAAACTTTGTTTGATTAAATGCTCTTGAGAATCATGTATGTCCTGCTCCCAGGACTGTGTTACTCCACAGTTATAGCTCATTAGCAGCAACCATGGGGCGGCTTCGGCGTGTTTTGGCCGTGCACACTATTCCCTTTTCTCTTTATTCCCTTTTGAGCGTATTTATTTTCAAGAGGGAGGAGAATCAGGTTGTGGTTATGCGACAGACACTTTTCAGAGGTGTTTTACAAACCTGAGGCTCTTCAGTGCTGGAATATGACACTTCTTGCAGACTGTGTGAAAATATGATTTTTGCCTTTATACACCATCAGGGCTTCAACATCAGTTAGAACGAGTAACACGCTCGGGTTAATATCTTCACCGTTCTCCATCTTTATCTAGCTCAGATGTGTTTGGATGTGACGGGACGTGCGACAGATCTCGAGCGCTGAACGTCACACATACAGTACGGAATCAAATAACAGCCGAGAAGCCGTCTCATTTGGATTTGAAATCCTAAACGCATCTTGAGGCTTGATGTATAATCCATATCCAGATATAATTCTAATTCTCAAGATGCATAATAAAACCAGATGTAAACAAAAACAAGCTTACTCTTCCCTTGAGTAGGTAAGGACAGATGTATTAACTCACAAGCACAAACACACACACACACACACACACACACACACACACAGAGGCATGTAATCTAACAGTTTTAAGACTGCATTTAGAACGTTGAACACTCCCCTACACATTTGTCCTCTTGGAGATGGGACAAGCGACAATAAAGAAAAGACAGCGATAAAATTCAAATGAAAAGTGTCCTCTAAACAGGAGTGCTGATGCTCTGGCTTTGTCGCGAATGCATGCGCATTAATAATGATTTTTCTAACTCGGATATGTCTTCCTCAGGGGGAGGTTTGGTGTCACTCCCTCAGGGGGCGAAGCTTCTCTGAACATGCCAACTTTGTCATCTTTAATAATCCCATTGTCTGACTCACTGATCTTAATATTAGTCTGTTTTGGTGGCGGTGGTGACCTAAAACAGATTTTGTGAAGCGGAGAGAAAGAGAGAGAGTCAGGAGGGGCTAAAGAGATATGAAAATTGTCAGAATGGAGAATCAGAAATTTCAGGTCTGTCCACACTACCAGAGAGTCACATATGCAAAATTTATACTGTAGCTAAAATCATTTTTATGTCATATTTATTAGGGATGAGAATCTCCAGGGATCAGTCGATACGATATTGTCACAATACCTAGATGCTGATTCGATTTATATTGTGATTCTGGTAGTATCACGATTTTATAAATACCAGGATTCAAAATAATTTTTTTAATAGTTTTTTAGCATCTTTTTACAATTCTAAACAAACTTAGCAAATAATTCACTCCTACCACACAGGGTGAATAGAGTAGAGCACCACCTTTAGGATTACAGGGGAACAGCAACATTTTACCATCACACTGCATAATGCAAAATAACATATATATAAATTGAAAACCTTACAAATACTGTACATAAATTAAAAGAATCTTGATACATAACTGTCAATCTTTTGGCTATACATAAACATTGAAACATCGAAAGGGGTGAGGAGCTGGTGTACGTTAGGTGATGTCAGCTCAGGAACCCCAGACAAGTGGGTCAAGGTATGATGAGAGATTTGTCTTTATAGGAAGTGAAATGCAGACAGGCAGTCTCGCCTAGACGAGGATAGGGTCTCTTCTCTTTCTGTCTTTCCCTATTCCCTACTCTGCAGATAGAAACCCGTTCCATTAAGTGACATCAAAGGCAGCGCCCTACACAGGGAATAACGGAGACATCAGAGACAGAGGCCTAGCTCAGTTTGTAAAGAGGCTTAGCATATGACAGTTGTCTCCACAATGCAGAATGAGCGTAGTACTTATCAGAAGATTTTTTTTTGTCCTTATATGAATATTGCATGATTCCATTTCTGAAATAATCTTGCACAAATTTTGTATTGCAAGGTGGGTTTTAATAACGACTAAAGATGTAATCAAATACAAATGCACCATTAAAACCGAACAGATAATTTGCTCTAAATGCAAAGCAATACAGATTTGATATTGAGGGGTTTTTGAAGATCAGTGTGTTATTCGGGTTGAGACTAGAGGTGTGCATTCCCGCAGGACGCAACAAAAACATTGTGCAAGCTGGAGGATTTAATTTTCATGCAGGCGTAAGCGAAAGGTCACGTATAAAGCTTGCTGGACAAACACGACCAACGCCGAGTGGTCCTTAGAAGCTGCCTGGGCCAGGTCTTAGGGGTTTAAATCAAGGCTAGTTGGGAAATAAAAGTAACTAAATCTGTTTGGAAATATTGCAGGCAGGTATAAAGAAATCAAATAATAACTCAGCGTGCGAGGTTGAAAGCAGTCCCGTGCACTAAACGGTTGTTAAACGTGAACGCGAGCGATGAGGAATCGTGAGTGCCAGAATTCCCAGACCATACAGACAGCGCTGCCATCCCTATTTTTATGTTCTCCGGTGTTTCTATATTTAATTCTAAAAAGGAAAAAGACGAGAATGAAAATCTCTCTGGGTTCAAATTTGAATTCAGGAATGAAGATTTGGAACACAGGTTCGGAGAGCAGAACTAGATACAGTACCAGTCAAACGTGTAATACCTTTTTATTCAATGTTTTTTTGTTTAGTGGTTTGTTTTTTATATTCTAGAACGATACTGAAGATTTCAAGACTGAAATAACACACGGGATTATGCAATTAACAACATCAACAGTCAATTACTGCATTTATGGACAAATATGAGTAACATCAAACTGTACATTTATAAAGTTGACCATAAGGTGCATTGTTAGGGTTCGGTACATAAACCTTTTTGAATATTGAATGTACAGTATACAGCATATGTGGGCATGTAACATCATGGGCATGGGCATCCAGAGGCAGGCCACAGCTGCATGTGGGGTAGGGGCGGGGACATTTCAAACCCAGCAAGGTCACTCCTACTGTTAAATAGTGCCACTTTAGTGCTAGAACAACCCTGACACAACACACACACACACCACTCAATTGCTCTCTGACTCTTTTATCTCTCTCATCCTCCTTTACATTCTCTATTAAACCTGCAACACTTTTTTCATTCTCTTCCACTGTGCACCTATTCATCTCTCTCTCTCTCTCTCTCTCTCTCTCTCTCTGTCTCTCTCTCTCTCTCTCTCTCTCTCTCTGGAGGTACAGATGGACACATTTGCAGGTTAACTTGAACAGCTGGAGGTGCATTATTAGCATCCTGCTGCTTCCTCGCATTTCCTTGGGTTTTTTTTTCCAGGCTTCCTTTGCAGGCAGATAATTCTGAACCATGAGACATAGTTGGTGTCCTGATAGAAAGGAGCTGCAGTGACACAAAAATGGGGGACAAAAAAAAAGACAGCAGGCAGCATGCAGGCACAGTTGAGAGACGAGTGGACCGAGTTGCAATATGCATTTCTGTGCAAAAAAAAAACTAACGAAATATACAACAGATGTAATTATGTGCATTTGTGCCTCGCATGTGAGTTTGCATCAAGGGGAGGACAGAGTGTCCTTATGGGCCAAGACGACAATGAACTATTGTTGTGGAATTGCTTTCGAGCTGCATTTAGGAGCTTATGCATGGGTAAAACAAAAGCCCCACAATGCACCCAGGGGCATATGATTAGGCACATATGTGTGTACACACATATATACAGTACAAATGAGCTCACACGCACATAGAGTACATATTGTAAATGTTTGCCAGTTTTTATGCGTATGCTGTCGCTTTTAGAGTGCCTTGGGTGTTTTTGTCGATTGTCGTTTTACTGATGTTTAACGCAGCTGTGCCCTCTGGCAGGAAAGCAGTCTATCACATTCTCTAAAGGTTCTGCATCAGATAGTATTGCGTTCAGATAGTTTTGTGTGTGTGTGGGTGAGAGCCAGTCCAGAAGACATGCTGCTCGGGCCACACCGAGCACCAGTCCTCAAATTCGATAAGACCCCGTACAGACCAGGCCTGGCCAGCAACCCTGGCCCAAACACAGCTGACCGTGGACTAGCACTGTAATTACCCTCTCTACTGCAATTAACAATCTGGGGTTTTGTGTGTGAGTTTATGTGTGTGTGTGAGAGAGACGAACAGATTGGCAGCATCAAAATTTCGAGGTTGGCAATGGAGTATCGTGATGATAGCGGAAAGTTTAAGAAGGAAACTAGCAGAGCTCGTCCGTGTGTTTAACATCTCCGTGCTGCCGTACGATGACAAATATGCGTGCCAGAATCGTTAATGGCTAACATGTTCCCATGGAAACCTTACTGATATGCATGCGCCATCTAGTGGATACGTTTTTTAGCAAAGGTACGCAGGAGAATTATGTGAGTGGAGTGCAATGCCACCCATGTAGGCACACTTATGTGCCCCTGCACACATTTTCTCAAATAACACTCCATTAATACTCCAGAACTTTTCAAACACTAGGAACGCTAGAGAAACTAGAGAAACACAGAAGCTCGAATTACTAACACACAAAGGAAGAACACATGGTGCTGTTGCGATGGCAGCCAAGACATTTTACGGTGTGTCACATTCATTTATCATTTTGAGGCGGGGAATACCCTAGATAAGGTGCCACTCCTTCACAGGGCACACACACATTCACACATTAAGGTCAATTTTGGAACACTGATTATCCTACATGTTTTTGGACTGTGGGAGGAAACCGGATTACCTGGAGAAAACCTACCAAGTACATGCAAACTCAATGCACACAGACCCGAGGCAGGAATCGAACCCTCGACTCTGGAGTCCACAGCGCTAACCCCTATGAGTTCATCATTAGCATTAGTTGACTTATAGGGAAGAGTTTACCTTTGTGTGTATGCCTGAAAGAGATATGTACAGTAGTGCACTTTAGACGGCATTGCATGGACTCACTGGTTGGACATTTTATCGCAGAAATGCAATTTATGTTAGAAACTAAAAGTGGGCCTGTGTACAGGTTGTGAGGTGTGCAAGTGCAAAATTGGTGACCGACATTTCACTGGCCATCAAAAAGAGTAGTAGGCTAATACCACAGCCCTGCATTTTTTGACCATCGCGGTTTGCACGGTCGTCGCAAGGTCAGTGTGTTGTATCGATGCCCAGCACCGAGTCTGCCCGCTCTGCTCCAGCCCTGCCTTTGGCTGATTTCTTCACTGCTTTGATTGCAGTGGGCTGCAGGCCACTGCCCGCCTCACAGTGTGCCATCTCTTTATCAGCCCACTTATCTATGTGTGTGTGTGTATATGTGTATGTGTAAATGGAAATGAGACTGCCACTGCTAGCACTAGGCAGCTTCAGCCAGACCATTCGACTTCCTGGAAACCAGGACCCATAGATGTGTGCGGATTGGTGAAATACTAAAAAGTAGGGAGGAGTTAATGTAATAGTACGAAGGGGACCTGATTTGTAAAGGGGGGAAAAAATGCACCCTGTAAGTGGCTTTTTATGGGCAGATGAATAAAAACGTGAGGAGGATGAGTGTTATTTTGGCGGGGTATTTGTGCTGCAGGAGCTCCTGCAGTGCTTTATGGGTAATGAAGTTCCCTGGAGAAGAACACTACAGCGTAGCAGGGTTTTAAACAGAGAGGTGAAAAGTAATTGCTTTGTTAAAGCACCGAAGGTCTCGTTTCATACAAGACATCTAACCGATGAAGATTCACATCTGTGTACATAACCAGCCGCAGATGGTGCGACTCTTGTTCTTCGCTCAAAATTAGACGTCCAAGAATTTTTTCCAATGCACGCGGCTTAGAGAGGTCAGAATAGTTAAAGAGGGGGGAGAAAAAAGAGGGTTCAGCGTGTGCCTTGGAAGGAGACTTTGTTTGTTTGCTTGTTTGCATGAAGGTCGGTTTTCTGCATGTTGGAGGGATCCAGCATCCCACTGTTATGTAATCTGATAGGAGATTCCAAGCTGGTCAGCTCCATATGCCGTCCGCCGCTGCCAAAACTATCCGAAGCCGGAGACTCCATCCCGTTTGGAAGCCAGAAAGAGAGAGAGAGAGAGAGCTTGAGGGAACAAACAAGAGAGGGCATTCAGAAATATTTGCTGCAGATAATGGGAAACGTGCGAATTAGACCCCGCAGCCAGGAGGGATGGAGAGAAGGGGAGATAGTGTGAGACAGGGAGGGTGAGTTAGCAAATTTACCTCTCATCCTTAAAACCAGTGTGTGTTTTTTTGTTTTTTAAGTCACTGATACCCATGTATGTATACGTAGCTGGACTCTAGCTGGGTCTATTCTCCATGAGGGAAACTTGGGTATTACGAAGATGGTGTAGATTGACTCATGTTGCGGCGTTGCATGTTGTGCATGTGTGTGCAAGTGTGTGTGTGTGTGTGTGTGTGTGTGTGTCCTGGGATTGTCTCAGCACTGCAGTACTCTGTGTATTTATGTGTAAGTGCTCAGAAAGACAGGAAGAGGGAGTGAGAAGAAATCAGTAGCTCCTGAGACCCTTCCAGCTCTGCAGTAGTGTGTGTCTATCCGTGTGAGTGTGTGTGCGTGTACACTCCCACTTTGGCCCACATTGCCACCCCCACCGGCATGGGTCAAGCTCAGCACGCCGCCGCTTCTCCCTGCTCTCCCTCTCTGAGTTGCCATGGCAACACACCTTGAGCTCACCCCCTAGAGAAGCCCGGTTGCCTCCACCCCTTCTTTCGCCCTGGCCCCCATCTCTCTTCTACCCTTCCCTCCCTCTCGTTGCTCTCCCACTCTCTCTCTCTCGCTCGCCATCCGGTCCATCAATCTGGGGCCGGAGCTGCAGGCCTTAGGGCAGGGGCGAGAGGGGCCGAGCCCAGCGGGAACCGCTGCTCCCATCCTCACAGCTCATTTATGTGCCAGAGCATGCTACAGGGGGTGGTAGGAGGAGAGCGAAAGAAACATGGAGAGGGAGCAGGAAAGGAAGTGGAGAGAGATGGACAGGAAGAGGAACATAGTGTGGAGGAAGAGGAGAGTAAAGGACAAGAGGCAGGAGATGAGGACAGGAGCTCAGCACAGACCGTGCCTGTCTCTGGGGAAGCGTGCAGGCCAGCGCTCCACCTGGCTCCCTCTGGTCAATTAGCTGGAAGCACATTGGCCAAGGATTAGCAGCAGCCACTGCAGTGTTTGTGCACGACGGACATGCACAGTTGGTGGAATGATACACGAACGCTGCCTTTTTCCTCATGTTACCGCTTATAATCTGTCCGCTGTGAGCGTGTTTACATACGCTCCTAATAATACACTCATTATATGATATATCTGATTAAAGGCAAGCTAATAAAGGGTTCAGGATTTTACTTTTTTTTTTTTTCCAGTAGATGTGTGAAAGCAGCATATACTGTACTGTCTACGGGGCATTCAAGTCAAACCAGGACTTTTGATTGTGCAGAATAACAGAGTAAAGGCACTTTTTATTCCTTTATATGATCTCCTGTTACACTAATGCACTTATCCCAGTATTTCATTAGTGCTTGGATACCATCAAATTACAAAGCTTTCTCAGTACGCCGGAGCCATAATACACCTGAAACTCTGGCCTCCCAGGTCTCACGTCCATTTGCAAAAAAATCAATCAGTCCCGGTTTGACTTGAATGCCCGCCGTAACGTTTAAAAATAAAAGATGCCCAACTAAATACACCATGGAAAATTACACTTTCATTTCATGTCCTTTTGTTACGATGAATTTATTGGCAGGTTGCAATCCCGACTGTAGAGCAAAGTGCACTTCAATAAATCATTTCAACAAATCAAGTACTCGACGCGGAAAACGAGTGAGCACTCGAATTCCTCGGGAAAGGGAGTGTAATTAAAAAGAAATTCAATTACTGAAAGAATCAGGTGGACCTACAGTAGAGTTTGCCAGTGTATGTAAATGTGTTACTTAAAGTCTTACCATGTACACATAAACATCACTGACATCACTTATAGAGTTTTTAATTTACTATGTTTTTCACGCCTCTGCCTGTGTCATCTTTAACAGTGTACACCAATTCTCTCTAGTTCTCTTTGATAATGCTGGAAGATTAAAGACGGTTTTAAAGGGTGTTTAAGGCGTTTAGCATTTTCCCACTGTTTCCTTAATCGAGCGGTGCCGTCTGCACCCCGCCAGCATCACACCGCCACAGGACTCCTCTGACTCTGATTAGCTGATCAATCCATCAATCAGTTCAGCTCGCCATCCCCTACGCCTTTACCTGCACTGAATCTCCTGTTTAGCAGAGGCCGTAATTGAATATGGTGTGCTTCCAGGCAGGCATTCTACCTGGAACGCTCTCTCCGTCTGCCTCCAAGAGAGAGAAAAAGAGAGACTATGAAATTTTTTGCCGTTTCTTTTCACGTGATTGCGCTTTAGCTAGCAACATTTTTGGCAGACTCTCCCAGTGTCCTCCATTAGGCTTCTCTTGTCTTCTTATGATGTGATTCATTTCCCACATGCATTGTGTGTGTGTGTATGTGTGTATGTGTGTACGTGCGTGCGTGCGTGCGTGCGCGCGTGTGTGTTTGGTCTTTAGCTATAGGATGGCTCCCTTCAGTACACTGTAGTCTTTCTCCCAAAGAAGAGCATGTCATCTACACTGATCAAATACTCTATCTGACACCATGGGGTTGGTTGATGGTAACAAGCAATCCCTACATGTGTCACACACAATCACACACACATACACACATAAACACACACGCTCACAAACACAGTGGAGTGGAGAGCTTAGTGTTAGAGCAGAGGCTAAAAAACAGATGATGGAGCATGTTGCACACTTGCTGATCAAACCACAACAGGGCTCACAGAGAGGAACATGTTTTGTCTCTCTCTCTCTCTCTCTCTCTCTCTCACACACACACACACACACACACACTCACACACACACACACACACACAGGCCCCCTAGCTACCATTACTTTTGGCTGGACAGCCCAATTATCCCTTTGTTTTCTGCTTTCTTTAGCAGAATTCCTTTCCTCTCCCCATATCCCTCTCATTTCCCCAATGTTTCGCTTTGGTGTCGCTGCTCTCTCTTTCCACTCTCGCCTTTCTCTTTCTCTCTATCTCATTTAAAGCCTCTTATACTGCTATAAAACAACGTCCAAAAAAAATCCTCTGAATGCTGTATTGCCGTTGATTCCAAACCCCTTTTAGGAAAGGGAAACGTCTTTGAGGAGACACACCAAACCTTTGTCCTTGCCAGTCTATCTTTAAAAATTTTTTAAATAAATAAAAAAAAACCACACCTAGATAGGCTAACCTGCTTTCCCACCCTCTCTGTCCTTTCAGACAGGATTAGAGCTCCCCTACTCAGGCCTTCGAGACAGAGCTTAGATTAGAATCATCGGAGGTCGTGTTTTTTGGACAGGAGTTTGGGAGGTCTGGGGGATGGCAGAGGTGGTTGATTGAAGAGTTTATTAACCCCAAACACCCCTGGAGCTGGCTAGATTTTGTTATGGCTTCTGTGCCACCCCATATCTTCATGAAGGGAGGAGGGAGTCAGCGCGGGGGGTCTGGAAATGGGCAGGGCGATGCGCCGTGGCTGGCAGGAGGGCAGCGCTCAGGTCTGTGTGTCGGTTGGGTGATAAGAAGGGAGCGGAGGCACCCAACTAGGACCCAACGCCCACCTTTCATCTGTCCTACTCTGGTTGGAGGCAGGGGGCCACTGATGTCACTCCGGCCAGCTTAAAATAGATCTGCAGGCAGGGGGGAGGGCACGGCGCCCATGGTGCTGGGGGGTGGCAGGCAATTACCGGTCGGGAAAAAGACAGCTCTGGGCAAGGGAGGACAGGAGAGGGAGGAGGAGGGATGGTGGGGATGGAATGGAATGGTCAGTCTGCACAGAGCAGAGTAAAGAGAGCAGTGATGAAAACACTAATTTCATCAATAACCATAAAACCACTGCATTCTACATTATTTGTAAAATACCCAGATTATACAGGTGTTTGTATGTCTGCGTGTGTGTTATTATGTACCCATTTCTTCCTTCTTACCTCTCTTTCTTCTCCTTACCTCTTTTACTCTGTCTCGGCCTGACCCCACTGCTGCGCGTGTAACCTGTTGTATCATGTGCTCTTCTGTTGCAGAGGAAGGCATCAATCACGAGTGCAAGCTGTGTAACCAGATGTTTGACTCTCCAGCCAAGCTCTTATGCCACCTGATCGAGCACAGCTTCGAGGGCATGGGCGGCACCTTCAAGTGCCCCGTCTGCTTCACAGGTAAGGGGGACTTGCCCGTGGGGTCGAGGGCGTAGGGTCAGGGGCAGAGAAGGCATGTGTGAGTGGGTCGTCTGCACACACATACACATGTTCAGATATTACAAGGCGATCACTTACAGTGTCTGCCCACTCACTGATACATGTGTGTAATTGCACTCATTCGTGTAGGTTAATGACGCATGGTTGCATGCAGTTGCTCAGGTTGTGTGTGTAATGCAGACGTACTCTATTACATGCTCTCTTGCACATGCCCTAATTGTGTGCAATTAAACAGATGAGTTTGTTTTTAACCTACTCTTAATAATTGCACTCATTTTTTTGTATTCTCTCTGCTGGCTGCTTCTTCTGTATTTATGTCTCTTTGCCTGGATAATTAATTGAACTGAATTAACACATGATATTCATGTGCGGCTGCGTGAATGAGCAGGAAAACAGGTGTGAAGTCACCTTACACCTTATTGGTGTACCGTGAAACACCTTCTGTAGACGTTCATGCTCAGTTACACCTGATTTGTGTCAGCAACATAAAAAAAACCACATATTTTTTGTTAAGTTAAGAAGACTATTGTGAAGAAGAATCTTTTGAAGAAGATCTAATTTTCTGTGATGAACAGTTCCAGTGCTAATAAATGTATGCAAAATCAAGTATAGTGAATGAACTGCTAGCTGAATAGACAGGGCTTTGTTTTATAACAAGTGCTAATTTTATCTATAGGCAGGAATAAGGTGTAAAACTTCATCTTGACCTTGACATCCCACTTTCACCATTGTGTTTTTAGCTTTACATGGATAACTAGCATGCTAGCAATGAAATCATTTAGATTTAGCTTAGCTAGACTGCTTAAAAAAAACTCCTCCCTAAAGAACTACTGTAGCATATGATGGACTTGATTTAAAATATCAGTCAATTTAGAAAGTAAATGTTTTTTTTTAACAATGTCATCCCTTTCACATCAACACTGCTAGCTGCAGCTAAAATGCTGAGTCATGGCTAAGAAGAATCCACCTGTTTTTGAATCTCTAGTCTGGCTCAGACTTTAGGACTGACTATTAACTATGAAAAATGAAAAATAAATAAATAATATGACTGCACTTTACCGTTCAACCTATATTTCTCTGTGGACATAATTCAGAAAGAAAATATTATGACAGGATCTTATGCGGAAGCAGAGGAATAATAAAGGTGTAATAAAGGTCAGTGTGGAGGAGTCCGGGTGTCCTGGGCAGTTCGGATCTCCTGATGCACTCACGGTAAAGTTAATGAGTTCTGACCTCCCTGTTGAGACGTCTGGTGGGACTGGAAGCCTCCTGGGCAAGAAGACGGCGCTCTGGCTACCCTGGATTAGCATGCTGGAGATGTGAGAAGAGTGGAAGCTGAAAAGATTCAAAGCGTAATGGTCATATTTATAATATGGGTTTGACATGGCTGCTGTTAATCAGATATTAGAATTTAAGAATTGTAAATGTAAAGCTTCAGGAAGGCTCAAACTGACATTAAACAGATGAATCTATAAGATATGAAGAATTATGCTTTATGAACAACCGTTCATAAACTCATCAGTATATGTACTTAAATGAGCTACTATTAAGCGACAGAACAGCAGAGCTGAGCAACACGTAGAGGGAAGGTATCTTCTTACCGTATATAAGGTCATAATAGGGGACAAATGTGTTTGGATTATTTAAGCCCTAGTAATACAAAAATGTAAAAACAGGTACAGTAAGGTTTGTATATCTAAATGTCTAAAGATGACTATAAAGCATATTTATAGTCCCCCCCCCCCCTTGAAGAAATACCATATTTCATACTTTTCATGCTTTTCAAATTTCATGTCACTAATGTTACACTATCAACCCCAATATAACATAACATTGTAGATCAAAGCAAGACATAAACAAAACCTTTATACACCAAGTATAAAGATGATATCAGATGTAACAGATGACAGATAATGATCTTCAAACTGAAATAAATATATATAATGGATTTTAATAACCATATATTTATTTTGTCTATCCTTTTGGGGGGGGAAGGAAAAAAAACAAATATATATATATATATATATATATATATATATATATATATATATATATATATATATATGACATTAACTTTTTTGCTCACTGGCCAATGTGGCTAGTGGATTTCCGGAGTCACTAGCCATTCAGACTTTTTACTAGCCACAATTTTGTTACCAGAAAATCATAGTTTTTTCTCCATGATACGTTAATGTTTGTTTTATCTACATTTACTTATAAATGACAGCATACACTGTATCAATATAGTAGTAGTCAAGTATTCAGTACTGTTAAGATAGCTCCCAATATAAAAACATGCAAACATGAACAGTATATTCTGCTTATTGAACTTAAATTCAAGCCTCATACCACACGAAATTGAAAAATAACAGATTCAGTACAACTGAACTCATTCTGATATTTAAAATACAGCAACTCAGAACATTTAGCATTTTAGTGTGTTATTACTGTATGTGTACTATTACCAGGTATTATTATTCATTATGTATTATTACATCAGAATTCTGAGTTAAGACAAATGGACTCTGGTCTATCTTGTATTGTTGACTCTTTATAGTGTGAGGTAATTCAAACAGTTTATGAATTTTCTATCATTCAACATGAAATCTAAATAGATTTTAATAGTGAATACTTTATATATATATGTAAATAGCCTATGCGAAAGGGGCAAACATTCTCATCCTGTTGAGAAGCAATAGCCCTTTAAGGAAATGATGCACACACACCAAACAGGAAGTAAACGTGTGTGTGCGTGCGTGCGTGCGCGCAATGCATGTGTGAACATGTGTAGTAGAGGTCTGAATTCCCGCGGGAAAATTTTTTGGGGCGGGAATAAATTTACAAACAAAACGCGGTAGCGGTCAGAAACTGGTGTAATTTGGACGGGAGCGGGCGGTCTAATAATATACCGTTCCCGACGTCCTTTCTGAACAGACGTCCTTTCTGAATTTAAATTTTTGAATAAAAATAATAAATTTGCTACAATTTTGTACATTGTTTCTACATTTTTCCCCCTGCAACACATTTTCCGTATTAACCATTCTTGACAAGAAGAATAAAAATAAAATATATTGTTGTACAACCTACAGTTTTTTTGTTATCCCTCTCTTTCGGTTTAAATGTGAGATTCTGGAAACACATAAACATTTAACGGGAACGGTCGGGTTGGGAAGAAAATTATTCTAAGCGGGCAGCGGGTGAACAAAGAGCGATATATAGCGGGAGCGGGCGGGTGCGGGATTAAACCTCGCGGGAGCAGGACTAAAAAAACAGTCCCATGCAGACCTCTAATGTGTAGAGAGAGTTATTAAATGTCCTCATTACATTCATGCGCGTTTTATGCACGTAATATTCCGTTGCAGTGCGTTTATTATATCGGATGCCTTTAGAGAAAACTACAACAAAAATATATTGTCATACCAAAGAATAAACTACCTGCCAAAGTGGCTAGTGAGACTAAAGTTATTACCCGCCACAGCTGAATTTTACTCGCATTTGGCGGGTGGGCGGGTGCCAATGTCAAACCCTGATAATCCATAATAGAAATGGCATGCACCATAATAGACACGGTTACATTTTTGCCTTGCCGTCTTTATCTACATGACCTCTGTCCTGTGAATATCTCAACCTTTTTTTGTGAACTAAAAAGGGTATTTGTGGTAGAATCTCTAGTTTTTTTTCCCTTAAGGGTAAGAGATGGCGTAGAAGACAATAACTGTTTTTATTTGAGGATCCCTGTTAGTAGACCACATTTATACTGATAGTAGGTTAAAAGGTTTAACATTAGTCTCAAGGCTTAAAGGTCTTTAAGGTAAGCTGGTTATATATATGTGTGTGTATGTGTGTGCAGATAGTATTAGCAGAGGTCAGAGGATAAAGGGCAGCTTTATAGAGAAGTGATGTAATCCGCTCAGCCTCTCCAGGGCAGAGCCCTCGATATACGTGTTCTTTAAGCTAAACACCTACAGTATGTGTGTGCATGTGGGTTAGGTATTATGTTCATGGACACTTTTGAAAGTCACTTTGAACCGTTTGTCAGGTGACGTTTGGGAATCAGAAATCATTATGTGAGCTTGTCAGCATTACTGCCTGGTGTTACAGGCCTGACTGTAGAGCCGCAGCTCTCTATGTTCCCCCTTATTTTTCTTGACTTTCTTTTTCTCTCCATCTTTTCAGTGGTCGCCACTGATCTATCTGTTAAATACTCTTGAATTCCTTGTGCTTTTTTATCAGAGTTATTTTTTTCTCAACCAGTGAGTCATTGTTTGTTTTTCTATTTCAACTCTCCCTGGTGTGTCATGTTGTCCAACAAATTGTCCTGCTCATTATTGTCCTCGTGATCTCTCCTTTCTCATTTTGTTTCCAGCTACCTACATCCCTCCACACACACATACACACACACACACACAAACGCATACTCGTACATATAGTAGGTATGCAGGCCTTTTTTAAGTTTAACTTTATTCCTGTGTGGTTTATGAATAAGTAAGCGACCTGCTTCACCTCCAGGGATTTTTAAATAATTCATGTTTTCTACACGCACGTTGCAAGTTAAGTTTACTGAAATGGAAAAAAAAAAAAAAAGAAAGAAACACAGGAACAGAAGTGAAAATTCTAGGGAAAGGGGTGGGGGATGATTTATTGATAAATATCACAAGTCCTTAAGGGCAAAGACGAGTCTACCTACAGTTTCCATCCCTCCACTCATTTCTTAATATCATCCCTCTTTCTCACACAGCTCTTTTTTCCTCCCCCCTCGTGCCTCCTTGCGTCATTTCCATGAGTTTTTGCGTTCTCTTCCACTAAAGAAAGAAGTCTGTGGCGTTGTCTCCTATGATTTGCGCTTGTCCGCCAACTCAATCACTGTCTGACATCACTTTTCCCTAAGAGCACGACCGAAAGCTTTTAGACAATCATCTGATTCTTTTCTTTTCCTTTGTTCATCCTCTCTAGTGTTCGTCCAGGCCAATAAGCTGCAACAACACATATTCGCCGTGCACGGGCAGGAAGACAAGATCTACGATTGCTCGCAGTGTCCGCAGAAGTTCTTCTTCCAGACTGAGCTGCAGGTTAGTTACGATCTCCTCAATAAACTTTACTTTTCTGGAAATTTTGTCAACATTTTTAATAAGCAGCTCATTTGCAAGTGCAGTTCACATGTGAATGTGGAGGTGAAGGTGGAGGGAGATGCAAATGTGAGACAAGTTAATAGTAAGACTTAAAGGTGAACAAGGCGGATTTTCAAGGCAGCAACAGGTCCAGCACTGTTCAAATGAGTCAGATGCTGTGGCCTCTGATATAAAAATGTCACAAATCACACACAAATTTTTCTTTTGTTGTTGTTGTTGTTTTTAAATATTATTAAAATTCTATTTCTAGAATATAAATCCTGTAATATTTTAATGCTCCGATGTAACACTTTAAATAGCGCTTCCTCCAAATTGCGTGTAATAACGCATTGGATTAGGGGGTTGGATTTCCCTTCACCCACCAAGACCCCACCCCCAGGAGATTACACCCCTGTACATATAAATATATTAATAAAATTACTTTTAAATTTAAAAAATATTTTTTTTATTTTTTTTTACATTTTGCAAGGATTTTTTGCTAATTATTTTACAAACTTTGCATGCAGTTTTCAACGTCTAATTGAGTTCTTTCTTTTAGTATTATGATAAAGCATCAAATAAATGTAGTAGTTTTATACTGAAAAAAAAACATTGTTTAACCATACTCTATGTAGTGGCTGAAAATTTATTCATAACACAGGCCTGAGTGAGTCACTTATCTCTACTTATCAGTACATACGGATCATTTTGCACTTTAATCATTACTCTGATCCAGCATGCTAATGTTATCTATAAAGCAGCAGTATGTATTAACATCCTTAATGTTCTTACACACGCAGTCACAGATTCAATACATACTGTAGCGTAGACCCTGTTCATTACAGTACAGCAAAGACTTTCTTTGTTTTGTGTGTGTGCATGTGTGTGTGTGTGGGTAGCGGGAGTAGGCTGTCATGGTGTAGAGCACATCCTAGACAGACAGCTCAATGCCCAACAGGTTTACGCTCAGGTGCACAGAGCAAGTGTTCAGCGTGGATTGTTGACAGGTCATCAGAAATGGGCTTGAGTTATTGTAACGTTATTCATGAGTTGTACAACGCTCCTTTCCAGATGAATCTCTCTCTCTCTCTCTCTCTCTCTCTCTCTCTCCCTCTGTCTTCCCCTATGTGTCACAGAGGTTTTGTCTCTGTCTCCTAAACGCGGTCATGCTGAGCCTGAAACACACACCCAGTCTCTCTATACACGCACATAACAGGAAAGCGCGAACATTTTATGGCTACCACACACCCCAGGTGTCCCTTGTTACATTTTTAAGTACTTACATACCTCATACATGCACCTCCTTTATCTTGTCTCATGTCAGTGAAACAAGTTTAACCCAAAAATTTGATTGAAATGTTGCCATGGAAAAAGTGATTCCTGTAGTAGTGCTCATCTCCTGGCTCTCACCAACAAAGCGCTCGTCACCAAAGCCATATAGGGAAAGATCTGATGCATTTGTGAATAATAATAATAATAATATTAATAATAATAATAATAATAATAGTTCTAAAATCAGTGGTACAATCAGCTAGATGTCAAAACTTTATCTCTCCTGTGGTTCTCAGAATAGAATCCTGGGACCCCCAGCCCCGCCCTCCCAGGAATCTGTGAAGCATAGCCAAACGTTCATGATTTTTTATTATTTTTTTAATTACAGTGATGGCCTCACAAAGCTAATATTATTACATTTATTACTAGTTCTTCGAAGTATTGGCCGGTCCATGAAATTGAGTGTGTTTAATCCAAAGTCAAATCACTATAAATAATACGAGATTATATAAGACTTAAATAATTACAGAACTATGGAACTATGTCAACTATGTAAAGGCACTGCAAACTGTTTAAAATAATTGAATTATCATTTGCTTGGTCTATTGAATTACTGAATCGTGGGAAAGAAAAGTTAGACATTACACACAGGATATTTGACATTTGTCATCTCAATCCCCTCAGAGATACGTTATGTCTGGTAGGTCATTAAATGGACATTCTTTGCAGTCATTTAAAAAAAATTCAAATGTACATCAAGAAGTTCCTCACTTTCTTATTAATAAGATCTGGACTACGTCTCTGTACTAAGCAGCCCTGTCTTCCCCTGCAAAGTTGGCTTTATTTCAGTATTCAGATGGTAGATGCAGTGCTTGAACTAAACTCATTAGAGTGATAGATCTGCATGAGCAGGGTTAGGAAACCATGTAATCGATAAAGCCTGAGCTCTATAAACAGTCTTTTTGATATCTACTGTATAAATTCTATAGAATTAGTTCCCTTTTTTATGTGTTTTACCCATTGAAAATAATCTGTTAGTCCCGATCATTCAGTAGTAGGAGTTCTTTATACCCTATGCTGCATAATATATTTCGTTGTGCTGCTTATAGGTCAGACAGAATGAGGAGCGCAGGCTGGGGTATAACTCAGCTCCGTGAAGCTCCAGTGGGCAGCTGGGGTCAGCTCCAGCCTGCCCTAGCTCATGCTGCATTCATCTTCCTGAGCTATGGGCCACCAGCCTGCACACTACAGTACACACACTGGTTTGAGAGGAGAGATTGAGTCAATGTTGGTAGTTAGGTGTGAGGTTAATAGCCTTCTCATGTCAATACATCTACCATTATCTTTTCAGGGAGGCCATAGGAGGGGGTGTGACCTAAATCTCCCATAAGCCCCCCCATTATCTTGGTCACTGCATGTAGCCCCACCCCCAGCCATGGAGTGACAGTGATGTAGAGCCGGCGGTGCTGGGCATATGGCCGGTCAGTCCATTTAGCAGCAGGAGTAGCACTGGACCCTGTCGGTCACTGTCCACCTCGCCCTGAGGCTGGACGGCCAAGATATTCACTCTAGCCGATGGCCCAGTGGGTGCAGTCTCCCTCCTCTATCTTTCCTTCCATCCCTCTGTCCCCTTATGGCCCCCTACATCCATGCCAGACCTGGAGCTCCAGGCCAACCAAGCATGTGTGGGTCTATGAATACGGAGGAGTCAAGGCTTAGAGGACTGTGGTCTGTTTTTTGTTTGTTGTAAAATACTAATGTCACTTCATTTCAGTATACATATTCAAGTTCCTTGAAGGACTAACCAATTGCATCTTGGAGAATAAATTTATCTATTACATATATTCATTGGCCAAGGTAATAGGAACACCTGTAGAAGACCACATCTGGTTCCACTCCTCTCAGCCAGAAACATCAATCTAAGTTTGCAGTGAGCACAAAGTCATTGAAAAGAGATAGCTGCCAAAATGGAAAAAGCCCAGACAAGTTTATTCTTTATCTGTCCAGGTTCAGCCACTTCCTGTTCTGTTCTCGCTTGACAGGGGTAGAACCTGATTTAGTCCTCTGTTGTTGGAGTCCATCCTCCCATCAGTTTGACACGATGTTCTTTTTGAGAAGGTTGTAAAGAATGATCGTTTGTGGACCTGGCTCAAACCAGTCTTTCCTCAACAAGGCTCACCTAGATTTATCATGACTCGCACCTCCAAGGTCAAGGATTGTGTGTGATTGTGAGTTTGCATGTGCTCCCTGTGGGCTTCCTCTGGGTGCTCCGGTTCCTCCCACAGTCCAAAAACATGCGGATACGGGTATTTGGCGTTTTCAAATTTCCCATATTGTGTGAGTGAGGGTGTCCCCGCTTGTGTACCTTGCAATGGATTGGCATTCCTTCCAGGGCCTAACCCTGTTCGTGTCCCCTGGGATAGGCTTCAGGTCTCCCACTACTCTGTATATTATAAGCGGTTTAGAGAATTTTCGCATGTGTGTGATGACTGCGGAAATAGTTCCCATCATTTGGATTTAGTTTGACTTTTCCATAGCCAACCAGTCTTACCATGTGTGTGTGTGTGTTTCTGTGTGTTAATGAGGCTGGATGGATGGAGGAACCTGGTCTGCAGGCCCTAACCCTCTCAGGGCCAGCCTCAGTTAAACTTTTCCCCATCCCATGAGCCTTTGCAGGACACTCACTGCATCATGCTGTCTCTCTCCTACATTGCCCATTTCCCCCCCTCTGCCTTGCTCTCACACACAACCACTAACAGTTTCTAACTCCATTATTCTCCTTTTTCTGTCTTTCACATTCTTTTTGCCATACTTTCACCCATATTTGAGCAGCCACATGCATATTTTAGCCTCTCTCTACTGCCTGTCTCTCTCTCTCTCTCTCTCTCTCTCTCTCTCTCTCTCGCCTCTCTCCTGTGCCCCATAAATAGTGCAGTCGTAAGCTGTTAAATAAGTGATGCTTTGCTCTGATCAGCGCAGCTAGACCCACTCTGCCAGATCCTAGCTCCTTTGCTGGAAACTTCAGAGACTTTTTTCACACTGTGCATGTGTACATATGTGTGTGTGTGTGTGTGTGTGTGTGTGTGTGTGTGTGTGTGTGTGTGTGTGTGTGTGTGTGTGTGTGTGTGTGTGTGTGTGTGAACGAGAGAGAGAGTTTTCTTTCAGCTGTTGTTTTGTTTCTCTAGCTATCCTTCTCAACACATTCCATCCTGCCCCACTGTTGGCCCCAGTGGCCGCCGCTGTCATCCGCTGACAGCCTGCCTCATGTTTACACATTGCTGGCTATACTGCTGCCCTCTAGGGGGCGCTACAAGTCCCTCATGACCACCACCCTTCTCTTTGTTAGTGTGGGCGTGGGTGTGTGTGTATACACTGTCTCTTTTAGCACTGCTAAATATTTAACCAGAATAAGCAGTTC
Organism: Channallabes apus; assembly: GCA_030522415.1. Classification (NCBI taxonomy): domain Eukaryota; kingdom Metazoa; phylum Chordata; class Actinopteri; order Siluriformes; family Clariidae; genus Channallabes; species Channallabes apus. The sequence continues at coordinate 28,398,438 of CM060110.1, forward strand.
GGGGTGTGAGTGTGTGGTGCGTATGTTGAAGTGTGAGTTGGTTGGGAATGATCTTTGTGCTTGTTTGTTGATGCCCGCTCCCCCCCCCCCCTTGACAACCTGAGTGTGTTGAATATTTGAGCTGTGAGTCCTCTCACAAAGGAAATCAGAGTGATGTAAGAATGTTGTGCGCGTTTGTGTGCCATGGATGAATTCGCGAATGTCGACGAACACAGTGTCTATGCATGCAGTGCGTTTATTAAAGACACTGTTGGAATTACTCTAATATTGTTTACAATTTAAATTCATAGCAGTTACTGGGATTATGTCTCTGCACGTATTGTCGCGACTTCATCAAATCCATTTTATATCAGTTGATGATTACTTAATATACACTTTAAACCATGCACTGATGTGTAGAAACAATAACCCAATCAGAATGTAGCATAATAATAAAACATACTGTATACTTGGTAGCAGTTTTTTTTCCCTTTTTTTTCATATCTCAGCTTGTTAGAAAGCCTGGGCCTGATTGCAGGGTCACTCCCCCCTGGACCATAGAGGGCTAAGAGTCTTGACCCAATCGTTGGAGTCTTGCAGCGCTGGTGGTTGAACCCCCAACCTTTTAGTCTGTAACCCGAAGCTTAAACCGTTGAGCTATCCCTCAAAAGCATAATTTGGTGGCACTATTGGGTGTCTTAGTGTTTAGCACTTAGTTTGCGTGTTCTCATCATGTTTGGTGGGTTTCCTCTGGATTCCTCCTGCAGTCCAAAGACATGTGGTGTTGGTTAATTGACATTTCCAGATTACACGTAGTGTATAATTGAGTATGTGTGTGCCTGCGCCCTGCAATGGTTTGGGAACCCAACCAGGGTGTATCTTGCCTTTAGTACAGACATTGCATCTATGGCTGGATGGATGGATAGATGGATGCATGAGCAGTGTGCTGCTGCCTCAGCTTTGAACTCAAAATGTCTAGACACAAATGACATTATTCATCACACTGAGGTGTGTGCGCGGTCAGGGGTTATATTTATGAGATAGATGACTTGATTTATTATTTATTTACTCATCATTAGTATTAATAATAAGTAGAATATTATTATTATTGTTATTATTATAATTACTATGATATGTTTTAATATATTTTATATGGAGTTTTTAACAAAGGTAGAACATGATCAAAATGTGCCTTAAATATCACCATTTTTGCCCTATATTTGGCACGACCTTTTCAGATTTTTCAGGATTCCTTGTCAGCTTTGTTCCAGTTCTGTTTTTAAAAATTATTAAAAACACACAATAGCCTAGAAGGTCATTGCAAGGAATTCTACATTGTAAAGTTTGCTATTTTTAAACAAAGCTTTTTCCTTATATAGAAATACAGTATGTATTACATAAATATTATTATCCCCATTATGCCATACTATGATTTACCAAAGCATCAGATTATAGTGTGGCTCAGGTCTGCTTGCTAATAGAGATCCACACAACATGCTGTATAGAGGTCAAAACGGTCCTTTTTTTTTTGCATCCGAGTACGCAGTTACTCTAAATTCATTTTCTCTGTCGTGTACTCATGCTGTCAAAATGACCAAGGTGTCTGTCTGCAGTTTATGCATGTTACATGAGCAGATTTAGCTCAAATTTCTAAATTATGATTCCTGTAAATATTCTTGGGTTTATGTTGCCGACATACTCTTTTATTATGGGCACATGTGTGTGTGTGTGTGTGTGTGTGTGTGTGTGTGTGTGTGTGTGTGTGTGTGTGTGTACGTGCACGTGTGGCTGTCTGCCCATGTCCCAGCTGCCCTAGCTTGTGGAATGGCACAGTGTTTTATTAGAATGGGGATCTGGGGGGCTCTCTTCAGACCCCTAACCCCAACACACACACATGCGTACACACATAGACAGACACACACATACACACAAACACACATACAGTCTCCCCAATCCCCCCTTCACTGTTGATTGGCTGGCTACTTGAGGTGTAACCTGGGGACTGCAATATAGGCAGCAGCTCCAGTTTAAAGCTATGAGCATTGGGCTGAGAGGAGCACACACACCTCTACACTCTCTACATGTCCCCACACACAATCCCTGCCCCTTCGCCAACACAGATACACTGATATACCGAACCCTCAGCCTGTATCTGAGTAGAAATTCTACCACAGGCTTAACTACAATGGAATCAATCACAAATAGGTCATGCAGAGGAATGCCTCCATAATTGAAGCGTTCTTATAAACTGATAACAGAAGTAAATAAATGATGTCACCCTCTTATTAATGCAGTGATGTGATTATAGTGTTTTGTCATTTGCGTATGATGTTTTCATGTTTCTTCTGCTTTGGCATGCAGACAGTGAGATCATGGCATACAGGAGGTTTAGCTAGGAATGCAGTGTGTGTCAAGAGGGTTGTCACAGAATTTAGGGAACACACACACACTGTGGACCGCTGCCTGGTACTAGAGTAAGCCAGAGCAGGAGGGGACATGTTTAAGTTGTTTACTTGTTTTGTTGTTGTTTTGTTCCTGTGCTCTTGCTGAGCTGGAGACTCGGACGAGTTTGTGGCCTGGTGAATTCAAATCAAAACCGCTCGCCATGGGGCAGCACAAATCTTCGGAGAAAATCAAGACATTCGAATTCATTTTATTACAACATGGGACACCGGTTTGGACTCGGTGTGTGTCTGCGCATGTGGGTCTGCGTGGGGTTGTGTGCGTGTAATGAATAGTGATGGAAGTATGCATTAGTTTGCAAATTCTCCACACTTCTATACACACAAACAGAAACACCGACAGACACACACACACACACACACACATCCCTTTGCTTTGTTCACGAAGCACCCCTCCTTCCTCGAGACGATGATCTATAAGAGGGTTTGAGAAATGAAGGGATAGATGAAGCAGAAGGACGGAAAGACAGAGACAGAGGGAGCGCGAGCGCGAGATAGAGTGAACTTCAGCAGCTTGGCACACAGGGAGATGTGGCGTCTGCTCTAAATTGAATAATTTGAGGAGTGGTGTGAGAGAAGGAAAGGGAGGAGGAGAACGAGCGAGTGAGCGAGGGTAGAAGAAGAGGGGAAAGGATCCATCGGGAACGTCGTAAACCTTGTCCTCGTATCTGCCACGCAGTTTTTCAGCCCTTTACTTGCTGCTGCTGACGATGTTTTCCTCGTTCTGTCTGTGACATGCGGGAAACTGAGAGGAGACAGGGACAGACACAACATGAGAGCAGGAGGAGGGACGAAATAGACTCTGCTCTGGCAGTGCACGTGTAGTTTGTGTTCCCCAGTTAGACATGACAGTCGAGCAGGGCTGTTCGGTGGTGCTACAGCTCTGCTCTGCGTGCCACGTTGTTGTCGCAATTGCAGATTGCCAGATTGGGGCAGTACCTGTCATGGCTTTGACAATGACGTACGAGCATAAGCACTGTCCCTAAGAAGATGGCTGTAAATAATGAAACACACACACAAACACGTTGATTTCACTATACTTGCGAAGCCATGTGATACATGATATATAATTACTAATGCAGCTAATTATTAAAGCAATGGCTATATATAATTCTAACATTAACCTTAATCTCAGTAGCTTAAAGAAAACCTGTGGGGAAAGAGGTGATAATATTAACCCCAAAAAAATGTTCATCTGAATTTGGACATATTGTGACAGTAGAGTGGTAAAGTAAAAATTCACAGCGGCACAGTTAGCATCACAGCCCAGGTTCGATTCCTGCCCTGGGTTTTCCCCATGCTTGGTTGGTTTCCCCCTGGTACTCCAGTTTCCCCCCACAGTTCAAAGACATGCAGATTAGGCTAATTGGTGAATTGGTGTTCCCAAATTGCCTATAGTGTGTGTGTGCCCTGTGATGGATTGGCACCCTGTCCAGGGTGTACCTCACCTCGTTCTCCTGGGATAGGCTCCAGCCACCCCCCACACACACACCCTGTATGCGGTATGAATGAGTGAGTGAGGAGGTGAGTGAAAGTAAAAATTCGCTTCTTTTTATCTTGTAATGGATTTAGACTACATGGAGATGTGGCAGTGCTAATCAAACAAGAAATGTTTACCTAGTGTAAATTCTCCAGTTCAACGGCAACAGTGAATTCTCTTTATCTCTTTATATACAGTACAACTTTCTCATCACTTTTTCTCTGCAGAAACACCTCAAGCTAATTCTGGCAGAAAACCTTCACTACCTAGCAACCTCAAAGCTAGTCACTGTGCTCTTAACTTTTTATACCTTCATGAATCAGGATAGTAAAATAAAAATAAAACATTTCCTTATCATGTTTGAAAAGATTTCTGGTTACAAACAAACTGGTTTCTTTTTGTTGGGCATACAGTACTGTTAGCTAGCTAATTTATTGGTACAGGATAGTATTAGCGTAAACTAGATACCAATAAATTAGCTAGCATTAGCATAAACTTGCTGTGTCATGCTAGTATTTCTGTTTATGTCAATGATTATGTTCTCAATATGAATTTAAAATTATGTTACTGTAAGCCTAAAGTAAAATAGGTGTTAAAAGCATAGACAAACACCACAATAATGTATGACAGTAAATTTTAAAAATGTAAAAAAAAAATTAAAAAAAAAAAATATATATATATATATATATATATATATATATATATATATATATAATAATTAGAGTGAAATTGACTAGCTGTGTTTCATAACCACTCTGAAATAATACATTTCCATAAAAATAATACTACACTGCATCTTTAACAGTAATGTGTGAAAGTAATGTGTGTGCTGCTGTGGGTTGTGTAACATGGTGGTAGCGTAATGGCTTGTGTTGCACTGTGCTTGTGTGCTCAGGCTGCCTGTAGAGCTGAAGAACTCTATAATCACTCTGTACATTATGTGATAGTATCTAACAATCTAATGATCTCTCACAACAGAGAGTACACACACAGGGGTTTTTCACACTCTCACACTCATGCGCACAGGTTGAGTTTTTGCACATCTGATACACACTTTGTCTCTCGCACTTACTCATGTGCACTCGACACACGCAAAGGGGGCCTTACACTTGTGTTCTCGTACACTGCTTCTCACTCTATCACACATGTACAGCAACATAGACGCACACACGACTAGGGATCTCGCACCTTTCCACTCAACGGCCAGCATCTGCCAGAGTGTTTTATAAAATCTCTCTCTCTCTATCTCTCTCTCTCTCTCTCTCGCTTGCTCTCTCTGTCTGTCTTAGTTCAGGAATGTGTTAAAGTCAAACTGGTCCATTCCCTGGAGACAGGCAGGGGTATGTCGTATCTGTGACACGGAAAGTGAGTGTGTGTACTCCGGTGCGTCTCTGAGCAGCGGAACACAGTTAGCGTAGCGTAGCTTACCCTTAGCCTACCGCGGCGCTGTCACCCATGACATGGCCCGTCTGGGATGCTCAAGACTCGCCGCCCCACTGAGCTCAGTACCAGTACTACAACAGCATGTGTGTGTGTGTGTGTTGAAAGGAGAGAATCACAGAAAGAGAATAAAGGATTCTATCTGAATTGCGCACATTTGAGTAATGTAATGCTCCACAGGTGGCTCTAATATTTTACAACATAAAAGAGTGCTCAAGGATAATTTTGCAGATTATATTGATTTGAAGATTTGAGCATCCTAAAGGGTTCCACTTGAAACATTTTTATTATTATTATTATTATTATTCATTCATTCATTCATTCATCTTCTATACCGCTTTATCCTGTATTAGGGTCGCAGGGACCTGGAGCCTATCCCAGGAGACTCTGGGCACAAGGTACACACACACTCATTCACACACTATGGTCAATTTGGGAACGCCAATTAGCCTAATCTGCATGCCTTTGGACTGTGGGAGGAAACCGGAGTACCCGGAGGAAACCCACCAAGCACGGGGAGAACATGCAAACTCCATGCACACAGAGACGGGAATCGAGCCTGGCCGGGAATCGAACCCAGACCGACACCACCGTGCCGCCATTATTATTATTATTATTATTATTATTATTATTATTATTAAAATAGAACAAAACCCTTTAAGGCTTTCTCAAGTGAGGAATTTCTGAGGGGCTCCACGTAGCCTTTTACACGAATAATGTGGTTTAAATTTGTATAATATACAGTGAAGCTACATAATGTACGTCAGACGTGACTATCAGCGCCTAATAGAAGTAAGTTAAATTTAGAAAACTCGTTACCTGACACTGATAATAATCCAGCCATTTCTTCTTCTGGTATCAAAAAGTGATCTGAGCAATATTAAGATATGGAATGTATTGTAGACGAATGCAGCGTAGTTCCATGTCTTTCCTCAAGTATGTGTTGACATTTAGAAACTACCTTATTAGTCACTAGGAAATACATTTCTTAAGGTAGATCCCTAAGCTACCTAATTTGTTCAGAATAATTGGATGATTAATGGCCTGAAAATGGTCTCTCAATAGACAAGCGTGGGATGGAGGCGCTGGCGTCTATATATGTGCAGGTGTTGGATATTGTGTTCGAGGCCAGTCTGCGCCTGTGTGAGCTGAGCCTGCTTGATGGTAACCATGTGCAGCAGTAGGTCAGTTCCTTTGTGTTAAACAAGTCAGAGGGAGAAAAAAAATGAAGTCTGATTTCACCTGTGCGATCTGATCCACTGTTACTTTGGTGAACAAAAGGATTCGTTTAGCCACTCTGAGTGTTTTCTTGCATATCAGTCGTATATGAGCGACTCATGTGAACAGAGTTTTTAGAGACAGAGACATTGTTATGTGGCAGCAATAGGGGCAGGAGGATGTCCCCTTGGGGTAGTGTGCAGCGCAGGTTGTGGTGCACTGTAGTGAAACAGGACACTGCCGCGGAGAAAGGGAGAACAGGGACACGGACAGGCCCTGGCTGGGTGCAGGCTTCCTGTGTAAGTGTTGGGTTATGTGTGTGTGTGTTTATGTGTATATGTGTGTGAAGAAGTGAGGGAATCCAGGGGCAGGGCAGGGGGCCGTTTATTTGTAGCCCACTCCCAAGTGAGTTTCCTGTCTCTGGGAGGTGAGAGCTGAGAGCATATGAAGCTTTAAGACAGCCCATCTGTTAGTCTCCGGCCCTTGGAAGACTGTCAAGCGGGTCTAAAAATAAGCCACACTAAAGTGCACCACGCGGCAAAGGTGATTTTTCATTTTGTGTTAAAAACGGAGCAAAGAGGGACAGGCCTGTGTCCTGAGAGCAAAGTTACACACACTGCTCTCTCCCCCACCTCCCCTTACCCTCTATCCTGCCAGCCTTAGTGTTTCCTCTTCCTGTTTCTGCCTAGCCACCGATCCATAGATATTACAGTAAGTGCTTCTTGAATCACATCGAATGCATGTGTGTGTACAAATATGTCCTAAACAGAGATTGTTTACTGTGTTTATAATGATTATGTGGGGACAATGGACAAGAATTCAAACTTTTTCATGAGAAACGTGTGCACATAAAACACACCTATGTAAGACACCTATGTAAGACACATAAGTTAAAGGGTCTTTTCCTGCGGCCGTCAAGTAATGTAAAGCAAACCTTATTTCTGTAAAAGTAAGCTTAAAAGTGGAATCATAAAAAACATAATCAGTAGACCAATAAATTTAGTTGGGATTATATGTCATGACACAAAATGCCATAATGTAGTGTTTTTTAATGTAGTTTCCTTCCCCTGGGGCGGAGGGTGGGGGGTTATTAGCATAATTTGAAAATAAAATAATTTACAAATTAAAGCCTTTAAATTTGTGATTGCATAAGTATTTACCCCTGCTGCTATGATTTGTATTGTTTTGTTTTGTTTTTTGTTTTAGTTTTTTTTTGTAAAGTGACATGGTGATAGCATCAACAGTAATGAAAAATTGCGTATTATTAGCGTGTATTGTCAGTAACTCATTTTAAGACTTGCAGTTTGTTGCTCTGTTTTGCCCCCTAGTGGAATAAAAATGACTAGCCTTTTCCCTTCTTCTTTTTCCTCTTTTTTTTATTGAATTGTAGTTAAATCAACAATTTATTCTAATCTATAAATTTATTTTCAGATTTGAGTGATTCATGATGCATGTTTTCATAGACATTACTTCATTTATTGTTGTAGTTTTACATTTGTCCTACAGAGTAAACTGTAATGCATGTAAAACAATTATTGATATTATTGAACAATTCCTCTTAGACTATATAAGTCTAATAGTCTCTCTCTCTATCTCTCTCTAAGTGTATATATATATATATATATATACTTTAGCAGTATAAATTAATTATTAAAAAAAAAAAAAAATTCTCATTACAGAGAAATGTGTCATTTGTAATGTGTAAATGTGTATTTTCTACCGAAACTGCAGATAAGGATATACTGTATGTGGATGAGTTCGGATAGTTAATAATGAATGTTAGGTAGTTTTTCAAAAATCTTTTTAAATATTTGACACCACCAAACAATGTCCATAACACGCATAGAAGTGGTACATGAAATGTGTGTGTGTGAGATGCATGTGTTTATACTTTGAGACACTTGTAACACAGTAAATCCTGCAGTGTATGAATGAACGCAGTGAACTGACTGGACATTACCCACTTCTCCACTTTCTCCTCACACAATCACGACACGGCGTCCAGCATACTGGTAGCATTCTCGTCCTCCGTCTCCCTCCTTCTCTGTTTGAACAGGCCTAACCAACACATTACAGTCTCACCGATACCTTACTGTCCCCGGGGGGCAGCACAGAACCGGGAGCGAGGGCCCTGCAGTATACAGACACGCGCGCAGAGGCCTGATTGAAAGTGACATGACAGCAGCTCCGGTTCGGCTGCGTGCACATGCTCATATGTGAAAAGGGGCAGTGTTGGGAAACGCAGATTTGATTTTCTTTTATCTCTCTTCCTCCCCCTCTCCCTCTCTCCGTCTCCCTCTCTTCTCGTCTCCCTCTCTCGTCCTCCTCCCCCTTAGCGGGCGCAGCAGTCTGGCGGTCTCTGCATTAGTAATGGGACTGGGCCATATTTCCCAGGAGTGCGCAGCTCCGCAGGATTTAGCCTCTCTTTTATAACCAGTTTAGGAAAACAATGACAGCGTAGATATTGACTGAGCTCCGAAGGGCTGTTCTGCCAAGCGCACAGCCACCCCCCCAGTTCTTGCCATGAACAGGGGGGAGGAGAGAAGGCGGCTGTTCTACCTGGTGTGCCTCCCCCCTGCTGGATCGCAGCAGTGGCCACGCTCGGGACTCGTGCAGGTGTAGTGTGGCTGTGTGCAGCCGTGCAGGACTGGGGAGGTTCTTATAAAGATACAGCCCGGTCATATGTCTGGATTAAGGGGCTATCCTGTTGTTGGTTTTAGCTTAACATCTATGTAGCGTATCTGAGCGACTACCTCAGGCATGGAGAAAACAGAGTTATTGATGCAGTTGTGGAGTAAACAGGTTTTTCTATTGTGTTCTCAGCACAAGGAAACATATCGAAACTTTTGTTTGGTGTAGTTGGTATAGATGAGATCCGAATATTCCTTTAATACCATGTCTAGTAGAGGTATTACACCTACTACTTGTATCGAACAGCCGTATTGAATGGCTTTCTTTAGACAGGAATATGTTTCTATGTCTGTGTAGGATGAGAGTTGTTTTAGGAGAATATTATAGTCCACTTTCCTTAATGTTTAACTACCCTTTGTCCCTCTTCTTCTCCGCCTCACTCTCTCTCTCTCTCTCTCTCTCTCTCTCTGCCTCTCTAAGAATATATCAATTACAGCTGCATAGCACTGATGTCATACTGCGAGTCATTATCAAATTCAGAGACACACACTATTCTAGTGATCGATCGCCTGCGGCTTGATCAATACCACCGCCCCCCGACAAGGCACTCGGATGAAGAGAGCAAACTGCGACCCGCCTGAAAACGTGTGTGTTCCAACACACCGATTAACTAATTTAAACAAGTGTTGCTGCCGCAATGGCCTCTGCATCTGCCGCAAGCCATGGACACGGGCAGGCGTGACGTCTGGCACGGATACACATCTGCGTAGTTGATCATAGTGTACGGTTGGTGCATAGTGTTAAATATGTGGAGTAACCGAGTATATAGATGTACACCAGTGTGTGTGTGTCTGAGTGTATGTGTGTGTTGTTTATTCTCCGAGCTTACTCCACTTTGTACATGTACTGTGCAGTTTCCATCAGGCCACTGCAGTTGCGGTGTAACCCTGGGCTCCAGGGAGCGTCACTGCCTCTCAATCCCTCCTCCTGCAAATCAATAGCGCTCCACACAACCCACTGCACCTGGGGGAGAAGCACACACTGACACACACACACACACACACACACACACAGTCACGCTATGTGCATAAGACTCACACAGTCATATATATAAGAAACCATATAATAATTCCTCTCAATGTGATCATTACTCACAGTATGAGACTCTTCTGCTGCAACAAATAACTAGTGTTTCTCACACACACTTCATATCGCACGGTTTGTAGTATATAAGTAAGTATAAACGTATGCGCTATACCTCAATAAAGTATTCTTCTCCTCCATCATTATCTTTAATCAGTCCACAATCAAAACCACACACACACACACACACACACACAATCACGATATTTATAATAACAGAACCCTGTGATAAACCCACGGCAGTTTGGTTACAATGGACCGCTGCTGTTCTGGAATCCGGTTAGAAAGACGTGACGACAGGATGGTTTATTTCAGTGCAAGATGCTGCAGTCCTTCGTTTTTTTGTACCCCCCCCCCCCCACACACACACACACACAAACAAACACACACACACTCACCTCTCTCTCCTGCCCCTCATCATTGCCCGTTATGCTGGAACACAATCGGAGTTAGAAGCAACGCTGACCTCTGCTGTAAGGGGACGGTAATGCAGGCGATGAGACTCGGCGCTAAAAAGTGGTTTGCTCTCATAATGGGGTCAGTGGCTCCCAGAGAGATGCGGCTCCTCGCTGGAGAGGGCCCCCTCCCTCTATCTAGTCCTCTCTTTTCAGCTCTCTTCTAAGCGGGAGGGGCAGGAGATCAGAAAGAAAGAAAGAAAACAGACCAAGTGCCGTGCGACACTCTCCAGTGTTAGGTTTAAGACCCAGTGATTTGGCCCTCTCCTGAAAATACATAGCCAGCACTCATTTTACAAAATATGTCCCCTTAGATAAGAGCCATAAATGAGAATAAATATTTGTTTAATCCTTCACGGTTTCTTGTTTTTTCACTGCTTTTTTTTTTTTTTTTTTTGCTGCTTTATATTTCCTAATTTTGCAGTGCAAAAAAAAAACTAAAGTCTGTCTCTCAAAGAGATTAATCGTGTAAAGCAGCTTTGAGATGTCGGTTGCCTTCGCTGGGAATTGGGTTTATGGCGCAGGCAAAAAACACATAGCAAAAGCAGCCAGAGAGAAATACCAAGAAACGCAGTGTCCACCGAGCCCTTGCGTAACTGCACTTCCTGCTCTTATTAGCGCTAAACCTCTTTATGATCCACTGATGAACTCGTGCACCATTTTCAACAGAGTTTATTCACTTTATGTCTTTTTGCTCATTTTGCCTCTTTTTAATTAGCCTTGGCATGTGCTAACCTTTGTGCACATTCGAATCGGAGCACAAATACTGTCCACCAGAGGTGTTTCATTGTGATTATAAATTCATCCTCTGCACTCGAGGGCCCATAAAATGTGGGTCTCATAAGGTATTAAGATGATGCTTTAAAATATTCATAAATATGAATTTAAAAAAAAAAGAGAGAGAGATCCGAATAAACAACGGCGGTTGTGGCTGCCGTGGACCAGAGGAACTTTAAAGCAAATGTTAAATAAATATAATATGAGAAATATATAATATATAATGCATTGTTTTCTTACCACTCCCAGAAATAGGAATAAAGGATGTGTGTGTGTATTTAAAGCTTTTCAACATGTGACAAGCTTTGCATAATATAAAAGGTAAAAAAAAAAAAGGGAAAAGAGAGAGAAGAAAGGAAAGAAAGGCACACATGTGGCTAGAGAGCAGGTACTCCCTTATCAAAGAGGGGGTGCTGGCCCTAAGATGGACAGAGAAGCCTGGCGGGTGGCTAGAAAGAGAGATGGATGGAGGGAGGGGGTGGCGATGTGGGCACGTAGCTTATTATTTCTCTCCTCATGGGTTCTCTTCTCTTCCTGTGCAGAACCACACACTGAGCCAGCACGCGCAGTGAGCCCGAGCCCCGCAGGACTCCCGGTTCAGCCCGGAACCCCAACCCAGGCCCGGTGGGGGACGCCCATTTCAACATCACAGCCAATCAAAGTGTCATTTGCTACTCACATGTAAAACTCTAACGATTCCGCCACCAGGCGAAGCTATTACGAACGGTGGGGAACGAATATTAATGGGATATGCTATTAAAAAAAGAAAAGGAGAAAGGGGGGAGGAGATGAAGGAGAAGAGAAAAAGGTATTCTACGTGCAGTATTTTTATCGTCCCTGCTTCCCATTTGTGCATTTTAATTTTTTTATGACTTTTTTTTTCTTTTTTCGAACAAAAGAGAAAATGGTAAAAAAATAAAAAATAAAAAAAAACAGAACCTCTTCTCATCTGTCTATGATTTTAGTCTCTAGAAATGCTTCACTTACCATGTCCTCTGTTGCTTATTGTATACAACTTCATTGGTGCCATTTTATTTCCTTTAATGCATTTCATTTTCTTTTGTTTTCCTCTTGGTTTTCGTACCTTTTATTTCTTGCAGTAAATAGGTACTTGTGCTGTGTTGTGAATGCTTGCCAGTCGTAATATCCTTTTTTCTCCTTTCTATTATTATTGTTATATATTTTCTTTCTTTTCTAATTACAGTAAAGAAAAAAGACAAAAAAACAAATTGACAAAAACATAATGGTTTTGATGGAATTTTGCAGTTCATGGGCCTTATGGTTGTTGTAAAAATGAATATCATTGATTTTCAGTTCAACTGGATGATGTCTGCTTTTTAAATGTGAATTAACCAGATTGCAATAAAAACTAGTACAGTTGAAAATAAACAAATAAATGAATCATGAATAAAGGGAATACGTGCGTCCTGTGTGTCTTTTCACAAACCACATAACAGATTTGACGCTGCAGCTTTGCAGTCTAATGCCTCGGCTGCTCTCTTCTCAAGGGTTTCTTCTGTTCTCCTCTCCAAGCTCCTGATCTCTTCTGCTTTCTCTTTTCACACTTAGACACTTCACAGTATTGTATAGTTCATGCTAAATAAAGAAGCTCTTACGGAGCACCAATGGACCTGAGTGTACACTGTGAATAACAGCGAATTAATTAACAGTCATGTACGAGAAGTGCTGGAATACTGCATAGTCCACTTTGTAGTGTGGATTTAAAGACGTACACCGGTGGGTATCAAATGTCCGGATCAGTGCATAAGATAATATAATGTTTGATTATACTGGGGAGAGTTAAGCAGCTTTTAAAAACTGTAAACGCATTTATAGGGGAATGAGGTTTTAATTCTCACTCTTGCTTCTCTTCCTTATTAAAACTGAAAAAACTGTTTTAATAAAGACTCTATTAGAAAGTATTATAAATTCATTTAGCCTCCTGGTGTCGTTCTAAAATGTGTGTTAATCATATTTATAATTGTACATGCCTCGGATTGAGAATGTTGATTACACTTTATTGACATAACACAAACCATGTAATGTATTATAAGCCTTGAATTTATGCATTAGTACATCATATGGAACAATGACAAACACTTGTAATAACAGTCTCACTTTTAAAAAAAAACTGTCTAAATTTGCCTGTAAATTTATGACTTTTTCCAAAGTAGTCCAGATAAAACAAGAATTCAGTTTTTTTTTCCCAGGTCACATATTCAAAAGCATGAATGACCAGAATTTGGATTCAGTGGCGAACCTTGAGTAAAAGTGTAAATTGGATTCTCTGTGTTTTTCGAGACAGAGTTCAGGGAGGACCCTGTCACCATCTTACACAATCTTCAGAACTTCCTGTGTTCCTATAATTTTTCAAGATTCCCAGAAAATTTCAACTCAACCAGTATGCCCTAGTAAAAAAAAGTATGCTAAGTATATTAAATCCTAGCGTGCCAAAGCATACTTAAATGTACTTGCAGCCAGACTAATGACTAGTATACTTGAAGTTTGCTATTTTGGAACAACTAATTTTGTACTAAGTGTATTTAAGTTGTAATTAAATTGTACAAAAGCACAATTTTAAGTGTATTAAGTATACTTTTGTGTGCTAAAGTAGAACAACTTTTGTGTGCTAAAGTGGAACAACTTTAAGTATACTTAGTACACTTAAAGTATATGGCTGTGTGTGTACTAACGTACATACCTTAGCTATAGGGATAGGGGTAGGTCAGTGGTTAAGGCATTGGATTACGGTTCGGAAGATCCCAGGTTCAAACCCCACAACCACCAAGTTGCCACTGTTGGGCCCTTGAGGAAGGCCCTTAACCCTCAACTGCTCAGATGTATAATGAGATAAAAATGTAAGTCGCTCTGGATAAGAACGTCTGCCAAATGCTTAAATGTAAATGTACCTGACAGTAATTAATACATTTTAAGTATAATTTACAAACGCTAAATGTATTTTCAATGAGTGTGTGTGTGTGTGTGTGTGTGTGCTCTGCGATGGATTGGCACGCTGTCCAGGGTGTACCCTGCCTTGTGCCCAGAGTCTCCTGGGATAGGCTCCAGGTCCCCGCGACACTAATACAGGATAAAGTGGTATAGAAGGTGAATGAATGAATGTATTTTCTACACTATAACATGTTTTTGAAACACATTACATCAGTAATTATGAGGCAGATTTTATTAATGAGTTCAACAGATTTAATTTGCACAAAGTTACGAAAAAGCACTACTATAGTTTATTTGTGTTCAACAAAAGTCAGGTTGTCTTACAAACACACAAACTAAAATATAAACCTGGTGTGTGAACACAGACAGACATTAGTATTAGAATCTATACAGGTACAGTATTAGTTTAAACCTGGTGTGTGAACACAGACAGACATTAGTATTAGAATCTATACAGGTACAGTATTAGTTTAAACCTGGTGTGTGAACACAGACAGACATTAGTATTAGAATCTACACGTACAGTATTAGTTTAAACCTGGTGTGTGAACACAGACAGACATTAGTATTAGAATCTATACAGGTACAGTATTAGTTTAAACCTGGTGTGTGAACACAGACAGACATTAGTATTAGAATCTACACGTACAGTATTAGTTTAAACCTGGTGTGTGAACACAGACAGACATTAGTATTAGAATCTACACGTACAGTATTAGTTTAAACCTGGTGTGTGAACACAGACAGACATTAGTATTAGAATATACAGGTACAGTATTAGTTTAAACCTGGTTTGTTGATTCTGTTACACAGAGACTGAAAACAGGCCGAGAGCTATGGAGCCATTATACCACAAGCACAGTACAGAACACATTAACAACAACACATTAGACAATACATTCTACAGCTTTTTGGGGTCTCTGGAGGGGGCGCTAGAGAACGTCCCTCCTGGGGACTCCATCGTTCTGTTGGGGGACTTCAATGCTCACGTGGGCAATGACAGTGAGACCTGGAAGGGCGTGATTGGGATGAACGGCCCCCCGATCTTAACCAGAGCGGTGTTTTGTTATTGGACTTCTGTGCTCGTCACGGATTGTCCATAATGAACACCATGTTCAGGCATAAGGGTGTCCATATGTGCACCTGGCACCAGGACACCCTAGGCCGCAGTTCGATGATCGACTTTGTGGTCGTGTCGTCGGACTTGCGGCCACATGTCTTGGACACTCGGGTGAATAGAGGGGCGGAGCTGTCAACTGATCACCACCTGGTGGTGAGTTGGCTTCGTTGGCGGGGTAGGATGCCGGTCAGGCCTGGTAGACCCAAACGTATTGTGAGGGTCTGCTGGGAACGTCTGGCAGAGTCCCCTGTCAGGGCGAGCTTCAACTCCCACCTCCGGCAAAGCTTCAACCACTTCCTGGGGGAGGTGGGGGACATTGAGTCCGAATGGACTATGTTCCGCGCCTCCATTGTCGAGGCGGCCGACCGGAGCTGTGGCCGTAAGGTGGTCGGTGCCTGTCGCGGTGGCAACCCAAGAACCCCTTGGTGGACACCGGCGGTGAGGGATGCCATCAAGCTGAAGAAGGAGTCTTACCGGGCCTTTTTGGCTGGTGGCACTCCGGAGGCAGCTGATAGGTACCGGCAGGCCAAGCGGAATGCAGCTTCGATGGTTGCTGAGGCAAAAACCCGGGCGTGGGAGGAGTTTGGGGAGGCCATGGAGAATGACTTCCAGACGGCTTCGAAGAGATTCTGGTCCACCATCCGGCGTCTCAGGAGGGGAAAGCAGTGCACAGTCAACACAGTGTATAGTGGGGATGGTGCGCTGCTGACCTCGACTCGGGACGTTGTGGGTCGGTGGGGGGAGTACTTCGAAGACCTCCTTAATTCCACCAACATGCCTTCCGATGAGGAAGCAGAGTCTGAGGACATAGAGGTGGTCTCTTCCATCTCTGGGGCCGACCAACATTGCATGGACATCGGGGACAGTGCCACTGGACTGGCAAAACGGGGTGGTGGTCCCCCTCTTCAAGAAGGGGGACCGGAGAGTGTGTTCCAACTACAGAGGGATCACACTCCTCAGCCTCCCCGGGAAAGTCTATTCAGGGGTCCTGGAAAGGAGGGTCCGTTGGATAGTCGAACTTCAGATTCAGGAGGAGCAGTGTAGTTTTCGTCCAGGTCGCGGAACAGTGGACGAGCTCTACACCCTTAGCAGGGTCCTGGTGGGGGCATGGGAGTTTGCCCAACCAGTCTACATGTGCTTTGTGGACTTGGAGAAGGAATTCGACCGTGTCCCTCGGGGAGTCCTGTGGGGGGTACTCCGGGAGTATGGGATGTCGGATTCCCTGTTAAGGGCTGTCCGGTCCCTGTACAACCGGTGTCTGAGCTTGGTCCGCATTGCCGGTAGTAAGTCGGTCCTATTTCCGGTGAGAGTAGGACTCCGACAGGGCTGCCCTTTGTCACTGATCCTGTTCATAATTTTTATGGACAGGATTTCTAGGCGCAGCCAGGGCGTTGAGGTGGTACAGTTTGGGGGTACAGGGGGTACTCACTGGATAGGTTCGCAGCCAAGTGTGAAGCGGCTGGGATGAGAATCAGCACCTCCAAATCTGAGGCCATGGTCCTCAGCCGGAAAAAGGGTGGAGTGCCCTCTCAGGGTTGGGAGTGAGATCCTGCCCCAAGTGGAGGAGTTTAAGTATCTCGGAGTCTTGTTCACGAGTGAGGGTAAAATGGAACGGGAGATCGACAGACGGATCGGGGCAGTGATGCGGGCTCTGTATCGGTCCGTCGTGGTGAAGAAGGAGCTGAGCCAAAAGGCAAAGCTCTCAATTTACCGGTCGATCTACGTTCCTACCCTCACCTATGGTCTTGAGCTGTGGGTAGTGACCGAAAGAACAAGATACAAGCGGCCGAAATGAGTTTCCTCCGCAGGGTGTCTGGGCTCTCCCTTAGAGATAGGGTGAGAAGCTCAGTCATCCGGGAGGGGCTCAGAGTAGAGCCGCTGCTCCTCCGCATCGAGAGGAGCCAGATGAGGTGGCTTGGGCATCTATTTAGGATGCCCCCTGGACGCCTCCCTTGTGAGGTGTTCCGGTCACGCCCCACCGGAAAGAGACCCCGGGGAAGACCCAGGACACGCTGGAGGGACTATGTCTCTCGGCTGGCCTTGGAACGCCTTGGGATCCCCCCGGAAGAGCTGGAAGAAGTAGGCAGGGAGAGGGAAGTCTGGGCATCCCCAGCTGCTGCCCCCGCGACCCGATCTCGGTTAAGAGGAAGAAGATGGATGGATGGATGGATGGATTCTACAGCTTAAAGTATGTACTTAATGACAAATTACCTAACAAAAACCGTTAAATTTACCTTGTGCCGATGAAAATAAAATATTAACGATACGAACAAACACACGCGACGATGCAGCTTCAACCGTTAATTCAAATTAGAAGTGGAGGATTGGGGAGCCAATCAGAGAGCGTAGTATCCGGTTGGCTGGAATAGTTGCAGAGTTCAGAATGCTGCTGCAGTTTGTGTAAGTGTAGCTTTATGACAGTGAGCGGACAGAAGAGAGAGAGAGTTCAAACATAAATTATTGCAAGAACGAGTTTGAGGGCGCGCGCGAGGGAGAGAGATTCAGCGTGCAAAAACGAGTCTAAAAGCCTGCGCATGAGAGAGAAGTGCACTAAATATAAGTACATACTGAGACTACCGTATATTAAAAATTGTATTCTAATGTATAATTTCTGTACATTTGTACAATGATTATTTCGAGCATATATTTTTTTTAAATATACCAAAAATACATTGAAAATCAAGTTTAAATAAGTATTAATTAGACCAACCTTTCACTTAAAGTATATTTTCCAATAATATATTTTTAGAAAGTCTACTATAATACAATTATATTATAGTATATTTAAAGTTTAATTCCAAAATTTGGTAAAAGCATGATGTTAGTATACTTTTTATATATTAACTGATGGTACAATTTTTTGTTAGTATATTTACAGTGTACTATCGAGGATTTCAATATATTTGTAATACACTAAAGTGTATTTTTTTTCACTGGGGTGGATCTGAGGGTTTTGTGTGTGTGTGTGTGTGTGTGTGTGTGTTTGTGTGTGTGTGTGTGTGTGTGTGCAAGCTTGAGGACTATACATCGTACAGTATCCGTGCCCTTATAATTTGTCTAAAAAGGTCATGATAGCGTTACTAAAAGTTACAATGAGTAAAATTAACTCCCTTAAAGTCACCTCACCATGGTTGGTACCGGGAGGAGAAACAAACCTGAGCTGCAATTTGCTCTAATTTTTGCCATTTTCCCTGCACTCCAGCCACGGCAGGACTTGTTAATGCACTGCAACTCTGAATCTGGCCATCAATCAGCACATAAACTAAACATCAATTAAATGTTAGTTATCCATTTGTTAAAATTAATTTATAGTTCAAAATGTGGTATAGATACTAATTATAAAGGGAAAATTGGTATAGGTCTGGGTGGTAAAGGCTCAATAGTATGCAGTATGGAAGGTGTATTTTTATCATATTTTTATAATAAATAAATAAATAAATAAATAGTAATCAACATGTGCATTAACGAATGCCCATATAGGTTAGAATTTTGTGAAAATAAATTATGACTTATATATATTTAGTATTCAGTATTACGTCCATTAAAATTGTGTAATTCATTGAATTCTTATGTTGTTATTGGCAAATAATGCATTATATTAGTTTATGCAGTATATTAGTATATTAATTAAGGGAAGCTTAATTTTAAATAAAGCACACTACCAAATAAGCATAAAATAAAAAAAATCTCATGTTAAGTTTAAATATGGACCAAACATTAAATACACCTCAATGCAACAATTTCTGAGGATGCTGATGCCATTTTTTTGTACTAAATTTTAAAAAAAATCATAGCTTTAACACAAAACAGTTGTTTAACAGCTAATCATTCTGGCTTTGTGAAACACACCTCAAACAAAATTAGAAATGACATTCTTTTAATTATTGGCATATTTTTTCCAGATCAAATAGTTAAAAAATTAGAGAGTGAAAACAGTGAAATCACTCTCGTGAATTGCATTTCCAAATTAAATACCTGCACATCTCTAAAAATGCTAATGAGTCTGCATTTAAAAGAGAATGCTTACAGAGAAGGCTGTTGGGCTAATTGAAATGAAACATGACCCCAACAAGACAGTAATCAATTGAGACAATGGAAGGGATTATACTGTAAAACTCCTTCGAAAAGTAAATACAACACAGAAGGAGGCAAAGGATGTTGGCTGTTCCTGGTTAGGCTCGTCTGAAATGTGGTGTAAGTATAAACAAAATGGGAGTGACATAAAGGAAAACCATACAGGTAGAGACAAATGACGGAGACGTCAAAGATCCAGGATAGAAAACTCAAAGGAATTTAAGCTTGAAAAAAAAATGCACAATAAAACAAATGAAAAGGAAATGTGCAGAAACAGGAGTCAGTGTACTGTATATGACAGAACTTCAAGCATTAAGCTGAATGAAATTGGATTTACATATAGGAAAAAAATCTAATGAAAACCAGAATGAGCTAAAGAGAAGCAATTATGCAGTGGGGCTGATTGGAAGACAATGATCATCAGTGATGAATCAGGAATCTGCATTTGCTGAGGAGATGATGCAGGCCCTTTCATTTGCTGCTGGTCTAATGAAACATGTAAAGATGACTGCCTGAAGAGAACAATCTAATTTCCCCACTCCTTTATGTCGGCTGAAGGGCCAGTGGAGATGGAAATCATTACCTCAACAGTCAGTGCAAAGGTGCATGTGAACATTTTTGCACACTTTGCTCTTTCCACTGATAAAAATAGGTTAGGTGATGAAGTAATTTTTCAGCATGATGATGCATCTTGTTACAGTTACAAAAATTGCTCAATGCCAAGGCTTCATCTTAAAAAGCTGATCTGTGCACAGCAAGAGAATAATGTTTTTCATTAGTGTACTGTATGCCTCAAAGATTTCAAGCTACTGTATCAAAAAGCCTGAGAAGGCGCAACAATGTAAAATAATAATAATTAGTAATAGTAGTAGTATCACTGTTATAAAAAAAAAAAAAATAATAATCATTATTCTTCCCTTCAATATTGAGTGATTCTGTTTTTTCCACTTGATCTCGAAAAAATACACCATTAATTAATGCCATTTAATTTAATTAGTTTGATTTATTTTTCATAAAACAAGAATGTTCAGCTATTAAACAAAATGTGTCATATCTGTGATTTATTTATTAGTTTTTTAAGGAAATTTATCATTTTAGACCATTTAACAATTGTAATCTGATTTAAATGATTGAATCGATTTTGAATCAGAAACTGGCCCGGCAGGACAATGAATCAAATCGCCCAAGAAAAGATCAATTAAATTGCATAATCTACAAAATACAGCTTTATACCACACATCATTTCATCTGTACACACAGACTACAGTTACTGCACTGACAGACAACCAAAAAAAATTATGTACTAAATTCATTCATGAATGGAGCACATTTATAAAATACTAGATGTGCCCGCGACTTTGTTTACGTGGAATTAAATTGCACACTCATAAATGTGTTTTGGAATGAACTAAAATTTTTGTTATCGTGAAGTGCGCAGAATTAAGGTGTGAGATTGCATCTATTTAGCAGATTTCAATTGTACAGTACACTCATAATAGCATATTTAAAAATGTACATCGCCATCTGTTTAATTTTTAGAAAAAACTTGACATGTTCTATTACTCATCTTAGTCATTTTTTGCAAATATCTTCACTGTACAAACATGCCAACTTTATTTTTTGTTTTATTATATGTATATATAAATTTGTAGATAATTTTTTGTTGTTTATTTACTGTTTGTTTTTTTGTATTTTTTTAAGCATGTGCAAATATGACAACGTATAACTTTATGTGAAAAGGCTTTCGCAAATAGAGTTTGAGATCAATTTGTTTTAATGAGAATTTTGCTTTGTGCTTATTGGTCAGGCTTCCTGCCATAATCCGTGTCAGGGATTCAGTTAAAGATCAGTTACACAGAGTATTGAAATCGCTTCGCTACAGCAAGTTAATGGCTGCATTCTAATTAAAGATTTGAATGAATGATATTAAAACAGCTGCTTGACGCTACAGAAGTCATAGTTTTGGAATTTTCTGGGTTTGATACAGAGCTTAACAACGAGGATAAATCAGCTGAATAACATCCATCATTCACTATCTCATAAACAAATTAGGAATGTGAGAATAAATGGATCTCCATTCATTATGGATCTCCCTCCTACTTTCACCTTCACAGACACACACACTCTCTCCGCTCCACACAGAAACACAGCTCTGTCGCGATTCTTTTTAAAGGTAAAGTACAGGTTAATTTGTTTTATTTTTACTTCATATTTTGTTAATTATTTTTATGTATTTCATTTTTGGGCTGTGGTACGAATAATTCGAGTCTGAAAATTCGATTTGGTTTATGAGTGTTTTGGAATACGAGAGCGCTTCCAGAACGAATTATGCTCGTAATCCAAGGTTCCACTGTAGATAGATAGATAGATAGATAGATAGATAGATAGATAGATAGATAGACTTTTGTGTACAGTAATCATACATATTCAATTCAATTAAATTTTATTTATATAGCACTTTTAACAATGGTCATTGTTTCAAAGCAGCTTCACAAAAATGAAAGAAATTTTTTTTTTTATTTGCGTGTATGTGTGAGAAAAATGTGTCTAGATAATAATGAGATGAATGAATGAATGATGAATGAAATGTCTCTGATGAGCAAGCCAAGGGTGACGGCGACGGTGGCAAGGAGACTCAATCACCCATCCTCATTTGGGTGATAACAGAAATTATATAACATCATGTGTGTTATGCAGGTAAAATATAACAGAAGTTCTTTAAATTTACATAAAGTCTATGAAATTAACTGTCTGGAAGGCTATTCCAAAGCTTTGGAGCTAAATATGAAAATGCACTACCCCCTTTTGAAGATTTTGAAATTCTGGGAACTACCAGAAGTCCGGAGCTTTGTGATCTTAAGGCGCATGGTGGATTGTAGATGTGGATTGTCTTAACTTTGCCAAAATGTCA
The DNA here is from genome assembly GCA_030522415.1 of Channallabes apus. Lineage (NCBI taxonomy): Eukaryota > Metazoa > Chordata > Actinopteri > Siluriformes > Clariidae > Channallabes > Channallabes apus. The sequence goes on from CM060110.1 coordinate 28,421,077, forward strand.
TGAAAAATTATTACACAGTTCGGAATCTACTGCCATTAGGACGCCTGAGCAGCTGGGCAAGGGGCGTGGCCTGGCTACCTCACAGGAGATTTTTCTGAATAGCTCATACACACTTGCATGTATACATGTAAAACCTGGTACACATTTGTAGATCAGTTATTTTGTCAGTTATTTTGGTTGTTAGCAAAACATATATATATATATTTGATATACTCCTCTTAGGGGATTTATATGATTGCCAACCAACCGGGACATTATGGATCTCAAGACATTAAGGAAGCACAATTGCGAAGGGATTTTTGATAGCTCAAACAGTTTAACTTTGGTGAGGCGTTCAACTTACAGTGAAAGTGGCTAATAACTTCTTTAGTTATATATAATTATTAGCAGAGGTGGAAAGTAATGAATTACATTTACTCGCATTACTGTAATTGAGTAGATTTTTTGTGTACTTCTACTTTTTAAAGTAGTTTTTAAATTCTGTAATTTTACTTTTACTTAAGTATGTTTTGTTTAAAGTATTGTACGTAACTACATTTTAAATCATATTCGCTACTGAGTAAAAAATAAATGAATGAAAAATAATACAAATAATACAACGGGGAAGGAAAAAAATTGCACCCCGGGAAATCACTGCACTGATTGATTGATTGATTGATGGACGTGGAGAACAAACACGCTAAATTCACAAGAACGATGGAGACGGACGAAACAGATGCCAGCTGAAAGTGAAATGGCAACAAATCGTTATGAAGCAAACCCCTGGCCATATTTAAGTGACCACTTTGATTTCAAGCACAACAAAGGGAACAGATTTATTATGCAAGAGTGTTCCATCCCCCCCCCCCGCCCATTACATTTTTAATGAGTTACTTTTTACTTTTACTTGAGTAGATTTTTATAAGAGTAACTTTACTTGTACTTCAGTAAAAGTTCACTAAAGTAACAGTACTTTTACTTGAGTACAAAATTGTATTACTCTTTCCACCTCTGATTATCAGCACAGGTGCTTGGGCCTGATCATCGGTGCTTTGCAAATATATTTTGATCATGTCATTTCCGAGATTGGATTGGATTGGGGCTGGGGACGTTTTTCTATGTTAATGAATTTCAACATACAATAATTAAAAAATATGTTTTACACAGTAAGCATTAATCAGGACAAGATTCGAGTTCCATCAATGTGAGGTTTAATAGCCATGATGGAGTCACGTGTTTGACTATATACATTTCTTCTTTTTTCGAGTAAAATACATCAATTTGATCATCAGACCTGATTATTGCTGCCTGTATGAGGAATGAAGCAGCAGCGCCAGTTCTGTCATCATCTCGCCAAGCGAATCGCTCAGATTCTACACCGCTCACCTGCCGCACTGCTCAGTAAGGGACCGTCAATATCTTACACACCAAAATGAAAACGTCAAAAGTGTAATCTAAGGTAATGGATATTGATCATTTTAAGCAATTGTAAATTCTTGATTAAAAAGAAAGCTACTATACAGCATAATCTTATTTGTCTTAATATAATCAACACTCGCCGTTTTCCTCATTCTTTTAAAAACAATCTTTTATAACAATCTCTAAGCATGACATCCACCACAGGGTCAAGAGGAGGAAAACTTTTTATCCTCTAAACATACAAATAATTAGCTGCACACGGCGTAATATTACTAGTTCACACTTCAGGCTTTGGATGTTCCCCGAGAGTGAACGAGATACGTGATGAAATGCACATCCGCGAATTCGTTTCTGCGACGGACCAATTGGTGCGTAGCTCTTTTAGTTCCGGGTGTGTGTGTGGATCAGTTAGAGCTAGCCGCTGTCGGTTAGCCTTCAACCCGTAGGTGTGTCAGTGTTCAGTACATCCGCGTTACTTTGCACTGAGAGTTTAAAGACAGTCATTTATGCATCGTTTTTGAGACAGGCTCCGTTACGAGGGAGAGAATGGCGGCAGCGTTACTGTCTGAGACGGAGATCCGACACCGCTCTATGGCGGAAGAGGACCCGAACGGGAACGAGCACGGCGCGGCCGCCCGCAGTAGCGCACCCCGCTGGGGACCGCAGCACGCCGGGGCCCGCCAGCTCGCCCAGCTCTACTCCCCCGGTAAGACACACACACACACACACACACTGACATGAGAAGCAGGAGATATCCCCTCCCTTCAGTCTGGTGCTAAATCTAAATCCCAAATGTTAGCCATGATAAGGCCAATGTTGTGAGCAGAGCGAGGTGTGTGTGTGTGTGTGTTCTTTTCCACTGTAGAGAGAACATAGCAGAAGTTTTAGTTTGATCAGATTTATATTTAGATCTTTAGTGAGCAAGCCAGATGTGACAGGTGAGGGAAAGGCTCCTTGTAGGAACTCTAAAGCTCAAAGGATGCATATTGGGATAAATATATTATAAATATTTAATACAGTGGTGTGAAAAACTATTTGCCCCCTCCTGATTTCTTATTCTTTTGCATGTTTGTCACACAAAATGTTTCTGATCATCAAACACATTTAACTATTAGTCAAAGGTAACACAAGTAAACACAAAATGCAGTTTTTAAATGAGGGGTTTTATTATTTAGGGAGAAAAGAAATCCAAACCTACATGGCCCTGTGTGAAAAAGTAATTGCCCCCTGAACCTAATAACTGGTTGGGCCACCCTTAGCAGCAATAACTGCAATCAAGCGTTTGCGATAACTTGCAACGAGTCTTTTACAGCGCTCTGGAGGAATTTTGGCCCACTCATCTTTGCAGAATTGTTGTAATTCAGCTTTATTTGAGGGTTTTCTAGCATGAACCGCCTTTTTAAGGTCATGCCACAACATCTCAATAGGATTCAGGTCAGGACTTTGACTAGGCCACTCCAAAGTCTTCATTTTGTTTTTCTTCAGCCATTCAGAGGTGGATTTGCTGGTGTGTTTTGGGTCATTGTCCTGCTGCAGCACCCAAGATCGCTTCAGCTTGAGTTGACGAACAGATGGCCGGACATTCTCCTTCAGGATTTTTTGGTAGACAGTAGAATTCATGGTTCCATCTATCACAGCAAGCCTTCCAGGTCCTGAAGCAGCAAAACAACCCCAGACCATCACACTACCACCACCATATTTTACTGTTGGTATGATGTTCTTTTTCTGAAATGCTGTGTTACTTTTACGCCAGATGTGACGGGACACGCACCTTCCAAAAAGTAAAACTTTTGTCTCGTCGGTCCACAAGGTATTTTCCCAAAAGTCTTGGCAATCATTGAGATGTTTTTTAGCAAAATTGAGACGAGCCTTAATGTTCTTTTTGCTTAAAAGTGGTTTGCGCCTTGGAAATCTGCCATGCAGGCCGTTTTTGCCCAGTCTCTTTCTTATGGTGGAGTCGTGAACACTGACCTTAATTGAGGCAAGTGAGGCCTGCAGTTCTTTAGATGTTGTCCTGGGGTCTTTTGTGGCCTCTCGGATGAGTTGTCTCTGTGCTCTTGGGGTAATTATGGTCGGCCGGCCACTCCTGGGAAGGTTCACCACTGTTCCATGTTTTTGCCATTTGTGGATAATGGCTCTCACTGTGGTTCGCTGGAGTCCCAAAGCTTTAGAAATGGCTTTATAACCTTTACCAGACTGATAGATCTCAATTACTTTTGTTCTCATTTGTGCCTGAATTTCTTTGGGTCTTGGCATGATGTCTAGCTTTTGAGGTGCTTTTGGTCTACTTCTCTGTGTCAGGTAGCTCCTATTTAAGTGATTTCTTGATTGAAACAGGTGTGGCAGTAATCAGGCCTGGGGGTGACTACAGAAATTGAACTCAGTTGTGATAAACCACAGTTAAGTTATTTTTTAACAAGGGGGGCAATCACTTTTTCACACAGGGCCATGTAGATTTGGAGTTTTTTTTCTCCCTTAATAACGTAAACCTTCATTAAAAAACTGCATTTTGTGTTCAATTATGTTATCTTTGACTAATAGTTAACGGTTTTTGATGAGCAGAAACATTTAAGTGTGACAAACATGCAAAAGAATAAGAAATCAGGAAAGGGGCAAATAGTTTTTCACACCACTGTATTATAAATATTATTATAAACAATAATATTATAAACTATAAATATTTTTTAAATATATTTAATACTACAACTGTAATACTTTACACATTTTTACTATAAAGACAAAAATGTGTTAAAATGGTTTCCAATATGAGTATAGACTACAGCATCCTTCATTGAGGAAAAGCTGAGTGTTGAACTGTTTTCACAAGTCACCATGTATGACCATCAACAACGCTCTTCTGCTCTGAAGAACAACAGACAAACAAGTACCATATTTTTTTTTACCTCGCAGGTTATGCGTCCAGGTTTTGACATTAAATCAGCTGATTTGTGAAAGCAGTGCAGCTTAAGTTTGGAGTTTATAACATACACCACCTTTCACGTGATTTCATATAGAGTTTCTCTGATGGCTTGTAGCTGCTCAATAGTTCAGGACTGGAATTCCCATAAACAGTTTTGTTCATGAGCCTCCTATAATGAAAAAGACTTCTCCATATTAATTTAAACACCTCTTTGGTTCACCTTTACTAAACATCCAGCCTATTAACACACAGTATGACTTCAGATCAAGCCCTGCTATCTGATATCACCCAAATGAGGATGGTTTCCCTGTTGAGTTTGGCTTCTTCATCTTCCTTGCCACCATGGCCTTGCCTTGCTCATCAGGATCTGATCATTTACGATTTATACATATTTCCTCAAACTTTTCAAACTAATTTCCCAGCATTTTATGATTCTTTAAAGCTTCATTGTGACAGTGACCAAAGCGCTATGTAAATAAAACTAAAACTGAATTTAATTGAATTGAATTCAATAATATTTGCACTACTCATGTTGTCACGCAGTATACAGTATGTCTTGTCAAGTTTACAGTGTTCTCAGAAATAATATTCGTCGCTCGGCAACTTGTTGCCTTTTCTTTTTCAGAACATTCTCCATGTTGTTGTTTTGTGTTCAGGAAAATGAGCAAAATATTTGAATCCAAATCTACTTCAGGCTTTTAATGGAAAGCTCAGCTTTTGTGCCATAGTGTCAGAGGATTAGTGGTGTGGCCTGAGCGGTTGGTTGCTTTAAGCAAGAGGTTTAAAAAAAAAAAAAAGGATAGATCTGTTTAATTTGGAATGCTATTAGGAGTGATAATGATCATGCCATTTTGAGACTGTTCATCTCCAGGCAGTGCAAGCAGTACATCAGGCATGTGCTGCCACTGGCAGGCCCTGTTAATTATTTGGGGAAGTGTGGGGTGGGCTAGTGGAGGGCTGTTTTGCAGGGTTAATAAGTTAATGTGGTAATGCGTGCCTCTGTTGATGAGAGCACTGGGGATGGAAATTTTGGATGAACGGAATACCCCCTCCCCCTCCCCCACTGTTTGAGATGGTTATTTTTAGAAGTGATGCACTGTGCTATTAACGTGCTATGCACATTTAAACATGCTGTCCTTTTGTCATTTCTTTAAGTTGTAATGTTGAAACGGTTTATTAAGGCTGCTTTCACACTAGGCCTAGTAATATTGTCCAGTACCTGAGTACACTTGTGTATTTCACTTTCTGATACTGTAGGTGGCAGTGTACATCTAGTTGGTTTGTGAGCTGGCAAAAATTCAGAGAAGAAAAGAACAAGAAAGTCAGTGTTTGGGTCTAATATGATTTGATAATTAAAAAAAAAAAACAGTGTTATGTAGGCGAGGTGATTGTTCTTAAGGTGAGATATATCTGAGGAGACAGACGTGTTGTGGCATCACGTTCTCAGAGATTCTCTTCCGAGTTCAGGAAGTGTTGGCTTTCATATTTGATTCGAACCATGCCCAAGCACAGTACTAGTTGTTCACGGTAAGCAAGTGTACTGGGATATATTTTTTCCCACGACCACAGTGTGAAAGCACCATTATATTGAATGTCTTGTTTTTCTTTTTAGGGAAAGGGAGGGAGAGGTTAGGTAAGTGTTCAGTTCTTTATGGAAAAACACATTCAATTCCCCTTCGTTTCCCCCTATGGTCAATGTGGGGAGTTTTTTGTTGCCATGTCACCCTTAGCTTGCTCATCAGGGACATTCTAATCATTATGATTTCTATACGTTTCCTCAAACTTACAATTTTTCTTTTTTTCCCTGTAAAACTGCTTTGCGAATTAAATTGAATTCTTGGTAGATATAAGGAATTTTGATTAGTCATGAATTGCGGTCGCCACACCTGCTCCAGAATTAATTTATTCTATTGAATATTATGTGATTTTATTATAATAATGGTTTATTATATTTCTAATAGAGATGCACAGAGTAATCATCCAGTGACCGGAATTGGCTGTTTTTCGACCATGTCCAATCAGCCTTGGACAAAACAGATTCTGTGCAGAGTACAGAAGTTTCTGAATGGTGCAGCGAATGTGTTTTTATGGCGTTACATTATCAGAAGTCACATTTGTTAAAAAGCCTCCGATCTGCCTTTTTCACTGTGCGAGAGAATTAGTTTTAAACCCACTTATTACACACTTACACCAGTCTCAAAACACCTCATGTGCTAATGAGTATCATTAGAAGCTGTGCGCGCCTGCGTTCTCACAATTGCTCAAGACTTTAGAGCCCTTTGAGGCGGTAAAATGTTGCAGTTTCCTACAGGTGGAACACTCTAAACTATTCACACACTAGCATCCTGGGTGGTAGGAGTGAATTATTTGCTAGGTTTAGAAATAAAATATAAACAAGTTAAGCATTTAACTGGAAATTTAAATAAAATTTTAAAAAAGCTAAATTAAATAAAAGCTAAATTTTCACTGAGCAGCATGTATCTCGGTCATCCACCATAATTATAAATTTTTAATTGTATTTTTTATTGTACTGCCCTTGGTGTTAAAGTGAGAAACTAATGCTGTAAGGAATGGGATACGTTTAATGTTCCAGAATTCAGTTCACCTCTACAACAGAGTTGTAGCAGAGACACATTTCGACTTCAAACTCACGTCCTGATATTCTCACTTCCAAACAGTAAAAGCCACTGAAAACACCACCTCAACTTGAAAGTTCATCACATTTATTTGGGATAGTATTTTAAACTACCAGGTCCTTCATTATCTACAGATAAACATCAGATTTAACTCAACTGTGCATGCTGTGAATATTGTCAAGTAACCCTTCTCTATTTTTCAGGTAATTACAGGTACATTATGGGTATATTTGCTTGATAAATTCATATACAATCATAGAACATGGTTACATCTGTAGTACTGAACATGTTAATTTCATTAGAGTTATTATACCTTGTTGTTAGCTACTACTTGCTGTTGTCTGCTCTTGTTTCCATAATGTAATTTCAGTGCAAAATGTTGCATGACTGGTTTTGAAAGTCACCATAGTAGAATTCCATCAATCTCACTATGACAAGCAAACGCAGGCAAATTCGAAGCTTTGTATGTCAAAATCAAACAGCATTGTGTGTAATGTCGGCAACTATTAACTGAAATCATAATAGACCAAAATGTAGTTCAAAAAGTCAACTCAGAATTTCATTAAAGAATAAGTCTTAGGCACTATTAAAGATTCAGACAATATAAACATTGTTCAGACTGATTTTTTTACATTTAAAAGCAACCTTCACATGTTAAAGCATCCAGGTATTGTGTTACACTAGGATTAAAGAGTTCTGGACCTTGTCAAGACCAGAGGAAGAGAGCAGCCTGGACTTCTGGATGTTCTATCAGCAGATACTTCCGAGTCCGTGAGTGTGTGTTACCCAGAGTCGGAGGCTCAGGGGTGGAATGGGATTGATGAGACATGGTTTGTTCATAACTGCTACCCCAGGAAAGTGGAACAGCTGGACGCCACTTCCCACCATATGTCTGCATCTCATGCACCGCTGACTGTGATTTTCTCTTCTTTAACCCACTTTATGGATTAGATATGAAGTAAATGATCATCTGAAGATTATCCGCTACTTCCTGAGGACTTGGTGTTGCGCACCTGGGCTCCTGGAGTCAGTGTACATGTGGATGTCGTTGTATCCGTAAGTGACACACTGACTGTGAAAAAGGTTAATGGTAGCTCGACAGCTATGTGCTGAGCAGAGACATGTGCATCAAGACCATTCTTTATGCATTCAACCAAAAAATGTTGCCTGGGATCCAATGTTTCTTGAGACCATCCAGAAACAGGTTGCTCATACTGCTTAGTTTGTTACTTAGTTTGTTCGATTTATTATTAGGGAAAGAAAGATCTTGTGCTGTTGTGAAAGATCAAAGTGCTAAACAGAACTGACTAATAGGCTATGGGCTTGGGATTAGTCAAGAGAGTCTGTGGGAGAGGAAGTGACCAGTTAGAATTTCTGTTTCAGAGAACATTCCTGCAAGCATGGTTAGTTAAGTTTTCTTCCGCCCTTATTTCAACAAGTAGCCGTATCAGACACTGATTAACTAATGCACGTGGAGCTGCCGCTTATCAGGTGTTTAAACACCACGGTGTTTGTTTATGGTCACTATCTTCGAGATAAGACAGCCGAAAGCTAATATCGCACACAGAGTGATGATTTACATCCGTTTATCACTTCAGTTAGAGAAACAGCTCCTTTTTTTATTTACCTCCCATGTTTGATTAAGTGAGGGAAGTTATTTAAAAGCTATGGAATATTGTGAATGTGTTTCTTAGTACAGTAATCAGTCAATCACTAAACAAGTCATGTGTTTAATAGTCCTAGGTTATGCTAAGTGACCCTGAGCTAACTGTCACTTTTAGCTTTGGTTATAAATTGGCTGTGAAGTAGTCTGAATACAGTCTGTACTTACACTCTTTCAGGTTTCAGACAGGATTTCAGCAGGTTTGGAAACAGTGTTAGTCAATCACGTTAACAATCAATAATAATTTAATCATTAATAAATAATGATAACCGGACACACATTTTTCCCTCTGGAGAGTTTACGTTTTATGTAAACACTTCTAGTGGCACAATCCAGTGTTTCCCCCATACACTAATTTGTTTATGGTGGTTTGCCACATTACCTGCATTGACCTTCTCATATTATGTTTCTGTTTTTTATTCTTGAAAATGGCTAAAAACGTTATTCATTGTGTGAAAAACATTGATTGAGTGGCATTTATTCTTAGGGTCTTTTTTTTTTTTTAACATTAAGTTCTAGACCCGTTGATTTGGCGATTGTGTGGAGTGACTTCAATTTGGCTTCAGCATGATGGTGAGAGTGTGACAGTAAGCAGACATCTACAAAGTCCAGATCTTCAAGAAAATGTTGTTGAAAAGGATGTTTTCCTCACCCAGTCAATCACCAGCAGACACCAACTCAATGTGTTGTTCTCAAAAGGATTCATGGAGCTGCGACTCTTCGAATAAATAATTACCAAGCATGTAAGGAGCCTGCCTGGTAAGGATAGCTAACCCAATAACCACTCTTTTACTGATTGAGTCCTCGAATATGTCTGTCCCATCAGCTAAGAAAAATCCATTGATGTGATAACCTGGTCATTCAGTACATTCTTTGTAATTTTCACACATAACGTTGCTGAGCCTAGACCGGACCACCTGATGCAACCCCAGATCAAAAAACTGCCTCCTAAGATGTTTTTTTTTTTTTTTATGAACAGTTGAAATTACTGTACGCTTGATGAACAGTAAAGTTGTCCCGCTTCTGACTGGAGATCTCGTCACATGGACGCCCTGTGTGGTCTGCTTGGGACGCGTGTGGTGACTGGGAATGGTTCCACTTTTCCACAAAGGCGGTCCTGGCCTCGGCTGATGCAGACAGCTGTTCTATGAGGACTCGTGACTGCAGTTGCTTGATAGTTCAGGACTGGAGTTTGCTACAGTCTACCTGAGCCTCCTATAAAGAACTGGAATCCATATTAACTTTAACACATCTCCAGTTATACTGAACTTCCAGTATCACACAGTACGATGCAGATCAATCCCTGCTATCCGTTATTACCCAAATGAGGATGGCTTCCCTGTTGAGTCTGGTTCCTCTCAAGGTTTCTTCCTACTGCCATCTCAGGGAGTTTTATCTTGCCACTGTCGCCGTCGTCCCCGGCTTGCTCATCAGGGACAGTCTTATCATTTTGATTCATACACATTCACATTTCATACAAACTTAAAAAAATTTTTGAAGTCCAGTGGCAAATACTGTATAAAGGCAGAAATTCTGAATGCTTCTATTATATGACAGTCCTTGCTTACAAAGGTCCAAACATGTGACTACCATGACAGAATAGCAGTTTCATGAGTAGATTAAGGTCTACTCATAGTCATAAGACTATTTCTGGTTAATTGACATAGTTTATTAGTGAATCAAATCTGTGACAACCTGTTCGAACTCACTCCCTTCTGACTTAATGTCTCTATCACTATAGCGAAGCTGTGGCTAAAAGAACCATAAATGCATGTGATTGATCACAACAATCTCCTGTTAAAACATCTTGACTCCCTGATCCACATTCTACTTTTTTGCAAATGATCTTCCACAGTACTGCATTTCCCTGAGTAAACCTTTGAGCCGTTGAAATGGGTTTGGATCTTGACTGTGGCTACTGCAAAAATAGTATCCTGGGTACTGCATGTGAAAACAGTTTTTTCTTCCACCGATAAGTACTCCTTTGATGCCACACCATTGTCTAAGTGCTTCCCTGTTAAAAAAAGAATAAATTTCTGCTCCTGTCCCAGGTGGTTCTGTACTGAAGTTCGGTTTGGTGTGGGAATGGTGCGTTGTAGCTCAGGAGACCGATAGAGCATGAAGCTACAGAACATGACACCAGGCCTGTCATCTAAAGCCAGCCTCATTATGAGTGTGGAAGTATTGCTGCACACTACAGGTGTGGATTATTTTCTTCCAGGAATTTAGATTTCCAGGATAGTAGATTTGTAGACATGAATGTGGCTATGTTAAAATCAGATTAAAAAGCAGCACAAGAAACCCTCATATTTCATATTTACAGTTGTCCAAATCTCTGAGAGCGATCAGTTAGCTAGTGCTTCACATGAAAGTATCTTTAAAGGTCATGTGATGCCCATTTTAATTATAGCCAGGTGTAAACCTATCAGATTTGCTCTATCCTGTCAAGCTTGTTTACCAGCTCAGAGACATTTTTATTCAGCAGGAGCTCAAGTCTGCCCCCCTTACCCCCCTCCCTCGTCAGCACACGAGACCGTTTGCATCCCTTGCCCTTTCTGTTCTGCATGTTTGATGTACACTTAGCCAAAGCTGTCTGAGCTGATGAATAATTTAACCCTCCTCCTTTCCTCGAGACCTGTGCAAGCACACGTTGGCTGTCTTTAGATTCCCGACCTCAATGTCAGTAGGTCATGGGTTCATGACACAGCAAGGTGTTTAGCACACCTCCTGTGCATATGATATGACGAAGTGACTTGAGCAACCTTGGCCACTAGACCAAATTTTTGCATCTGTATCAAAAGGTACTGTACCCTTTGAAAGTGTTGGAAAGGCAAGGTTAATTATTTAGCTTTTGCTGTACATTGAAAACATTTGGATGAACGAGACAACAGATCAAAATTTCATATTTCATTTAGTGATATGCTCTGACCCATCAAGGTGTGGATTCCAGCACTGTGGTGTCTAGCATCAATCAGGGGGACATTTAAGTCCTGTAAGTTGGAGTCTCTCTAAATCAGACTTGTGTGTCCTGTACATCCCACAGTTGATCTTTCAGATTGAGATCTGGGGAATTTGAAGGCCAAAGTCAGCAATTTGAACACTTTGTAATGTTCCTCAAGCCGTTCCTGAACAAATTTTGTGTTTGTGTTCTGGGCGATTATCATGAAAGAGGCCAATGTTTAGGTACAGTAGGTGCTATGTATCTAAGTAACATCCACATGAAAGCCAGGACCCAAGGTTTCCCGAGACATTGCCCAGAGCTTCACACTGCCTCATCTAGCTTGGTTTCTTCCTATAGTATGTTATTTTCATAGCTGTTTTTTTTTTTTTTATATGCCTTTCTTCCAATAGATAGGGATCCACAGTCATCATCAAACTGTTGACACCCTGTTGTATTACTGCTTCTTTCAGCTGTTGATTTTTTTTTTTTGTGGGGTTAATGGGTTTCCCCCTACCCTCTTCTCTTCAGGAGATTTGGATGGTGATTGACTTCATCCATCGTTAAAATCTTTTATGTTCTAATGAAATTGTGATTTGGATCATTGCTTGTTGTTAATACACCGGTGGTTTCCTTTAGTTTCTGAAGCGTCAGACTGGTTTGCTTTTCTCGCGTCTCTGTGGTCTTTATATATCTTAACAACAAATGCAGGTTCACAGATAAACCCAGATGACACAAACCCAGACAAGATATTCAGAGCTATTAACTCTTTAAACAATTATTTGAACAAGGCACCATGGGCAACAGCAAACGCCTGCGAGTCATTCCTTGCATAAAAAGGTCTAAATGTGTTCCAATATTTTTGATCACCTGAAGAATATGATTTAACACATCTTGATGTAAAAATCAGAAAATTAAAGCTGAACTTCTCTATCTCAGATAGGTTTACAGCAAGAACAAGAGTTGGCGAATGCTGCTCCAATACTTTTGGAGAGGACTATAGAACAACCTGGGAGCAAACAAATGTTATTCATTTGTTTATTCATATGTGGTAAAATACATGTAAAACCATTTAAAATCATACTTTGAAAACAAAGGCCGCACACCAGGGAAACCAAGTGCATTAAGATCTCAAACCCATACACATCATTACTCAAACACTGACTTAAAGTCGCAAACACATCAGTCAAGATATCAGTATGCACACATTTTAGAGAGATTTTCTGAGTTGGTGTTAATAAAAATGATCTGAAATGCACAAGTGCGCGCACACACACATGCAGGCACCGAGACAAGCGAAGACAGCGAAACACAAGGCCTGAAACCACACAGCCTGTTATTAATATTTGATTGAGAGCTGTATTAGCTTTTCCAGGAACTTCAGGTGACAGATGGGATGGCGACTGTAGGAAACCTGTATAATTACTATTATCTGAAATTCTATTTCTGAGCTTTTTACTCCCTGTGCGTTCTTCAATCAGCTCTGTATTTAGTACCAAGTTCTCAGTCAAGTGGCCCCACTGTGATTCTTTTTTTTTTTTTTTTTTTTTTTTTTAAAAATCCACTCTACTGTTCATTTTTAATCACACACTTGCATCACATCATCTCCAATAAAAACTTGATCCTGATGATCTGAAAGAAAGGAAAACAACCTGGAGGCAGAGCAACAAAGGAACGCATGTATGACTAAAAGATGTGTGTCACTGAGGGAGTGTCTTGGGTGCACCAGTTACTTTCTCACCAGTAGCTTGTGTCACTTCACACATTAGGGTCACTTCAGCAAAAAAAAAAAAAAAAAAAAACACTGGAACTTTCTGTTCTTTTTTTTTTTTTTTTTTTTTTACCTACTAGTATTATTAATATTATATATTCAGTTAAAGCATTGAGGAGCTAACCATTATTGGGTCAAATCACATGGCTTTTATTAGATCTCAGTTGGCCACATAACTGGGCAACCATGTCAGCGCAGCTTTGTTCAAGGTGTGCTCATGCCATCATATTTTTCTTAATTGTTCTTGGTCAGTGGTTTAGAACTATTTGTAACTACAGTTTCAACTAATGTCTACTTTAACAGCAGCACCTATGCATGCACCTTTTCCTTCCTTCAGTTTCCCACTCTACAGACTGCTGTTTATAAATCCCAGATGTTCAGCTGAAATACTCAAGAGGCCATCTGGAACCATAACCATGCCCTGATGTTTGATGTGAACATTAACTGAAGCTTTTGATCTGTAAGTGCACCGTGTATGCACCGTGCTACTGCAAAATTATGGGCCGGGTTTAAAAATCGAGTAAATTAGCAATTATCCAGGTGTCAACTGAGATTTACCTTTTACATTTATATTTAGGCATTTGGCAGATGCTCTTATTCAGGGCGACTTACAGTACCAAAGTGCTTTGAAGGTTCTGTCACTGGATATATCTTTACACTTGATTACTAGGTTACCAACTATAAGTTCCATATTTCCATCAGTCAAACACTGTTGGGAAGAGGGTTTTTTTTTTGGGCAAACTAATTGCCAGTGACTCGACTGTACAGACATGTATAAGTTGTGCATGTCACCACCTACTGTACATGTCTTCCTGCTGGTGGATCGGAGTGATCGGACAGTGCGGGTGTGATCAGTGGTTTGAGGTAAGTGGCTTCTGGGCTGATCTTAGCTTTGTAGGCATGCCTCAGTGTTTTGAATTTGATGCGGGCAGCTACAGGAGGCCAGTGGAGGGAGTGGAAGTGGGTGGTGGTTGAGAATTTAGGAAGGTCGTAAAGATCAATCAAACGATATTATTTGGATCAATTGATTGGATTATTTTTTTTCTAAACTACCTCGGTTTACTTATAGTAAAAATATTTATTAGCTTTGACTTTTTTCGAAGTGCTTGCTTGGATGAATTCTCCTGCACTGCAACCAGGGTTACTGCGCTACGTTTCTTGGCCCTTATCATGATAAAGTGGTCAGAGAAAATGATTGAGTAAATATTTGTTGTTCTGGGTGTTTGCCCGAGTTTATGGTGTGTGTGTGTATGTGGCAGAGTATGCTTAACTGCAACAGCAACGATGTTTCTCTTAGACTGTGTTGGTCTGCGGTAAAGATGTACAGTTGTATTGTCTTCTGCACAGTGTACACTATGACACATCCTGCAATTTCTGTCTTTCTACACAGACGAGGCTGGCTTTTGTTTCGAAGCTCAGGTAACATTCAAAATTTATACAGCAGGCACAAACCGTGCCTGTGCGTACGTCCCAGGTTGAGCTGTCCACTGAGACCAGATGAAAGCATCAGGGCATGTGACTGATCCATTTGTGCTAATCTGGGGAATTCTTGCCTCCCTCCCTTTCTTTGTGACACTCTCTCATTCTCTCTATCTTTCTTTGTGAATCTCTCTCTCTCTCTCTCTCTCTCTTCAGCATCTCTTTTGACCCACTTTCACTACATCCCCACCCAAGTCCCATTTGAAGACAGGCCTAATGAGATCTGGCCAGAGGAAACGCACGTGTCTGTCTTTTTCACAAACGTTTCAGGTTTTCTGCGCCCCAATCCACAGCACATGTTAGTTTGCTCACATGTAGATGTCCTTCCAGTTCCAGTGAGGGGAAGTGATGAGAGAACGGCTCATTTATGGCATGTTGGCAGGCTTGAAGGCTTCTATTCTGGGCCTTTGAGGCGCCTATTGTTCCACCGCTCCCGAGGAGGTAGGAGCTGCTCTTTCAGAGGCACGGCTGTGCCGAGGACGCGGGCCACCGGCACTCCATCAGGAGAAAGGCGTCCTTTGTTGGCTTGGGACAGAGACCGTGCCAGACACACATCTCGATGCTGTTCTAAGAACACCTCCCTGTTCACACTCGCTGACTTCTGGCGTGACAGCTGAGTAACCCGCAGCATACGCCCGAAGCAGGACCGCGCTTCACATGCTCAAATATTGTCACAGTTAACTCTTTTGTCCAGTTTGCTGCAGTTTTGCAAAAACAAGGAAAGTTTCACCAGCAAACAGTCTTTATGGAGCCTTTTCCTGCATGATAATTTGCACAGTGGATTGAGAATAGGATGGTTTATCTACTCGGGCAAACACAACAAATGTGTTGAGACTAAAAGCTACAAGCCTTAAATATCTTACAGCAAACTAAAGTCTCACATTATGGCCCTGAATTAAAAGAAACCAAAATAAAGCCTCTTTTTTTTTTTTTTTTTTTTTTTTTTTTAATCCAGGCTTATTCGAACATAAACAGATCCAGGAACATTGAGCACATGCAGCTCTAATTTATTGCTAATGTTAGCATTGATATGATGCTAGGGCTGAGTGGTATTGATTTTTTATGTTTACAGTGTTGTGCATATTTGTCACACGTAAATGATTCAGATCATCAAACAAATTTTTATATTACACAAAGATTATCCGAGTAAATACAAAATGCAGTTTTTAAATGATGGTTTCATTTATTAAGGGAAGCTGTCCAAACCTGCCTGGCGCTATGTGAAAAAGAAATTGCTCCTAAACCTAACTGGTTGTGCCACCCTGAATTGCAATGATGTGTTTGCAGTAACTGGCAGTCAGTCTTTCACATCACTGTGGAGGAATTTTGGCCCACTCTTCTTTCCAGAATTGTTTTAACCTGGACACATGACACGGACTGATAGATGGACATTCTGCTTTACAGAATTCATGATTCCAAGTCATCCAGGTCCTGATATTGCAGAGCAGCCGCAGACCATCACACTTGCCACCAAAATGTTTGACTGTTTGGTCTGATGTTCTTATTTTTTAAAATGCTGTTGTAACCGGACACACACCTTTCAAAACCTTTGTCCAATCACTTTGTATTTACTCGGGTTATCTTTGTGTAATATTAAAATTTGTTTGATCTGAATCATTTACATGTGCAAAAAGAAAACAAAACACGAAGAGGGCCAATACTAGGGCTGCACGATATATCGAAAAAATATCGTTATCGCAATAATGGCATGCGCAATAACCATATCGCAGAGAGTTGCGATAAATAATTTGAGCCAAGCATTTGTGTCCAAATTTGACCAATCAGATGGGCCCTTACTATGTTTATACCCGCTTTTATTTATATATATAATTTATATCTTTATACTTCATTCTGTCGCGAACTAACCCCGGATGATCGGAAGACTTAGCGATTAGCCGTTAGCCCTTTGTAGCGTGGACGGTAAATCCAAACGCGGAAGCAAGCGAGTAGGCAGGATAACCACGCGAATTAGTTTAAGGACTCTCACAGAAGGGGAGCAAGGGAAAAACACACATTTAACCCGCATCCTATAAACACACACTCGAATCAGAAAGGAAACAATCTGAACCGACATGCGTGAACTCAGTGACTAAGCTGTATGCAGTGGTTTGTTTGCTCCTCTTATACTTCCTGGTTCGCGACCGTATTACTTCGCAGAGCGCGTGCGCGCGTGTGTGACAATTTTTTTTTTTTAATTGAATTTTTGTTTAATAATATTTATTTATAATATTTATTAAAACAAAAAAACAGGCAAGCCAAAGAGAATATTTTGTTTAAAAGATGCTCTTGTTTTAAGACACTATTGATGAGTGTATGGTTACATGTAAATAAAAAGTAATGTTTGAAAGTAATTCATATTGTGTTGGCAGGTTTATAGTAACAGCAAACCAGAAGTCAAAATATCTGCTGAGGGATTTAAGTCATTCATAGTGTTTTGAAGTCTAAATATTTGCTACTTCCTTGACATGTAATTAAATCTAATTCAGGCTAAAAAGAAATTATATCAGATGAATATCTATTACCTGTTTATTTTAGTATGATCATTACATATAAATAAATAATAAAAAAATAGGCAATTATAATAATAAAAAATGCATTTCTCTAGGGAAATGTTATATCGCAAGAAATATCGTTATCGCAATATTCAACAACAATATCGCATATTTTCCTAATATCGTGCAGCCCTAGCCAATACTGACTTAAATTTCTCTCTTTACACATCTGGGCAGTTTGAGGCTTTTCTCAGTGCCTCACCGGTGATGGATGGTGGTGCTGGAGTTTGAACCCGTGACTTCCCGATCAGTAGTCCAACCACTGACGTAGCCAGACCTCCTGCACCACCTTCTGCCCCAAACCTTTTATATACTCTATATTCTTGTATTTTGGAACAAGATATAGGATGAAGCAATACTGTTTACATCATTATATAATACGCTTAATGCTCTCCCTCACTACCTTATTTCTCAAAACTTACCAACTTCATCACAGCAACTAGACCTTTTATTGCTTTAGTTTAGTGTTTACACTATTATTTAATTATATGTAATTAAGTTTATTTTAATTAAAAAAAACAATTTTGAGAAGTGAAGCAGCATTCTTTGAGATGGATCCATTTTTTTTTCATTTGTTCATTTCCATGTTTTAAACAGGAATCCTGACTTTAGCAGGTTTTTTTTTGTTTGTTTGTTGTTTTTTCGCTCACAGTCTGTTTTAATAAACGTGCTTATGATCTCTCACATGTGGCTTTGATTTGCATCTGAATACTTCATAGAAAATAGTGTGATATCTATTGTGTCACCATTCAACATAAAAATAATGAGAGATAATATTTTCGGGTTCATAACTCCCAAATCTACATGACGCTCTGTATATCGCTCACTGAGGTGATGTTATTTTTTCAGGAAGCGCTGTATGAGGGTGTGAACACGTACAGGAAGGGCAACATCTGTAAAGTATTTATAGAAGTGCATAACACGTTTGAAAGCGAATTAATCAACAGAATCTCACATCTTCAATAACCAAGAACAGCTAGAGACCAAGCTCAATAAACTCTTCTATGTTGCTCACGCTATCTTAACATTTCAGACTGCAGGAGTCTGTGTACAGGCATAGTACTATAACTGGTCACTGTTTGTGATGTTCTAGCTGTTTTCACTAGTTCTGTAGGCTTGGTATGTATGCTTATGTATTTCTAAAGGTGTTGATGTAACCATCACTACAAACTAGGCTCTGGAAAGCTTTTTAAATAGCATTGGCTTGTTAATATGGTGAATGCTTTACTTTTGCACCACTTTGGAGCCCTCATCCTTAGATTTAGGTCCAGTTATGATGCAATACACCATGGACACAGCTGGAATAGTCTCACTATATGAAAGATGTTGGCTCCTTTAACAGAACACATGGGGGAGTTTTTTTAATTTATTTATTTATTTTTATTTTTTAAGTATGTATGGTTGATGGAAAGCCTGCTTCCATGTTTCAATCTGCTGTAGGAGACTGCAGATGTTAAGTGGGTGAGAGAGTGAGCAGGAACGCCATTAGCATTTACAGGGTGTTGTTTGGCACTCGAGCCACCCCTCTGTGTCGAATCAGGCATTGTTGATTAATTCCAGCCTATTAGCACCCCCCCCCTCCTTCTCATCCTCCTGCCTCTCCTCACCCCTCCCAGGTTAATTCCCCACGCCAGCGAGCAGCGAAGGGGGCCATGGGTGTGAGCGATCGTCGCAGGGGTTTGCTGGCGAGCACATCGTTGTCAGGAGTGTATTAATGAGTGTGAGGCTCAGCTCCCGCGGCCAGGGCCACGGCGGCGATGCCGGCTCTGCTGAGGCCTGGCCTAGTTTCTGCCCTCGCCGGGGAGGAAGAGAATCCAACGACTGATGTTGATCACCTGATAGTGGCCCCACTGCTGCACACGTTCATGTGTTTGTGCGCGTGTGGATGCGGGAGACGGATGGCAAGTGTGAGCACGGCTAAATGGCGCTCTCCTTGTAGTTTCCTGTCCCTGAATAATCTGCAGAGCTTCGGAGGAAGGTGTCATGGATAGTGTTGGTCTTGTAGTAGTTCCCCAGTAGCAAGTGACCAAACTGAACAGATGTGATTTTTGTGCTCGGACAGTCTGCAGGGTGTTTTATAATAATAACGATGCTGAGGTGAGCCACTTGTGAACACATTTTTAATTTTTTAATTTTTTTATGACAAAATTACCCTTTTTGTTTAATACACAATTGCCTTCAGATAGATTTTATATACAATGGACACGTAGAACTTTAAGAGGTAAACTCACACACTACTCAAACAGTTAATTCACTGGCCGTAAGTATGTGGACACCGATCTGTCTTGCTTGAATGTATTTGCTGAATATCCCATTCAAGAATTAGTTTATCTATGCTGGTTTAATCTCAACTTCTGGATTCTGGAGTGTGGCTTAATTAATGAGATTAATGCTCATTTAGTTACAGGTCAAGTGAGGAAACGCATCCAGTTCATCCTGATGGTGTTCAGTAGAGCTGTCAATCGTCGTTCGACTGTCAATGTGATTCAGTTTGAATTTTGAGCATTGTGATTTGATTTATTTTGATTTGATTCAAGAGCACTAATTAAAAAAATAAACTATAAAGCCCAGAAAACTGTAATTAATGAAACAAATGTCTTATTCGCATTATCTGGGGACCTCGTGATTTTTTTTTTTCTTTTTATGTTTAGTTTGCACTAACTCTTCTGTATTTGGTGAAATATGGTCGGTCATTTGCTGGGAAATTTATATTTTACAAATTACAGCTGTGGCCGATTCGCACAGGATTAACATCATGGACAACCTCAGCAATTATTACGAATGACTAAAAGTCCCCAGGTAATACTTATCCCGTGCGAATAGGGTTAAAGTCAGTATTCAGAGAGACAACGCCCTGGCGACCCTTTAGTCTCCGGTAGAATTTGTGCAGTTTTAAGAAAAGCCGGCAGAACCACTCACGGTTCTTTGTAGGACTTTGTTGCACCTGCTTCTTGTTTTCATGCAAAATTCAGGAGCTTCCATTTATTTATTTTTTTGTCTGCTTATATAATACGCTACTTTCTTTTCTAGCATAAATAATTTTTCTGTAAATTTGAAAAATTTTTTTGGTGGAATACTGATGTTTGAAAATCTGCTAACTAATTGAAAACAAAAACTTCAATGAAAGAATTATTCCATGTTTGTAATTATGGTTGCATGGATCAGTCGAATGGTCAAATTGATCACCTTTTAGTTTCATGATTGCTCTGTTAGTTTTTTTTTGTTCTTCACAGGCAGATGTCTATATCAGCTTTGCTCTCTCTCGCTTGTTTTTTCTTCTTTCCTTTTTTTTTTTCAACTCAGTACTGATCCAGGTTTGTTTTACTTTTTAGCATCAGGACGACGTGCAGCAGCACCATCAGCTCAGTCGGCGTCAGCTAAGATGAGTGTTTACTCCGGTGTCAGGTGTTCGTCTGAAACAGGTGTCACAGGGAAGACGTGTAATAACTGCACGCAGTGAGGGACACCTGCTTCAGTATTAGGTTCTAGAGGCTTATGGGAACCATTGTCGTAAGTTGATCATGGATGTTGTGCGGTCAGTTGTGTGTGTACCGATACGTTAAGAGTGTATCATGGTTGTAGCCTGGTCTGCACAGTGGAAGCCAGTTCATAGAAATCCTATAAATTACGGTCATCACTGTCCTCTCCTCAACCTGCCCGAGCTCTGCATCCTCTAAAGGCGGAGTCTCTAATGGCATTAAATTTTCAGAAGAGCTGACTGTACTGTGCCACTTTAGAAGAAGGAGAGAAGACAAAAGAAAGATCGGTGGGAGAAGAAAAGTTTTCTGTCATTAATGACTGAATATGCAAACTAATGAAAATGGAGATGGTGTGCAGGATGATGAGATTGGGTTGATGTCTGGTCGACAGAGTGAATAATGTAGTAGCACTTCATTCTCTCTCTCTGTCTCTCTCGCTCGCTCGCTCGCTCTCTCTCTCTCTCAGTTGTACAATTCTGTCAAGTCTTTTGAACAATTTTAAGAAACTAATGAGTCTTGGAACAATCCAGAACAGTAACGCCAGAGATGAAACAGCAATGATATAATTACCTGGTCCACAAATCTTGAGTTTTAGTGTATTTCTTACGCATTTGAAAACACACTAGCCCACCCTCGAAATGAAAGGAACAATATAATTGTATGTTTTTTGCATATTCGTTGATGTACAGTCACGAGCAGCACAGTTGTTTTACTGGTTAGTACTGTCGCCTCTCATCTTCAGGACCGCGGTTCAAATCGTGCCTACAGTTTATGTATATATGTTCTGTGGCTTTCCATCAGGTACTCTGGTTTCCTCTCACAGACTAAAGATATGTGCTGTAGGCATAGCGGTATTCTTAAACTGCCTGTAGTTTAAGTCTGACCATATAGTCATTTCCATAAATATTTGCACACTACCAAATTATATTTATAGGTGTTAGTATAAAAAAAAATATATAGGCCTCTTTGGACCTCTGAGTGGCGGAGTTGTAAAGCGCTCGCCCTATCAGGAGATCGCGAGTTCGATTCCCGGGTGATGCTGTAACCTCTCACAGCCGGAGGTCTAGAGAGAGCTGATTGGCCGAGCTCTCTCAGAGGGGAGGGATGAGAAGTACTTAGTGCTCCCACATTAGTCACGGTTCTACAGCCAATCAGGGGCATCTGTGAGCTCACGTAAGCGGAAGGAGTGGATAGCGCTGTCCTCCAAGTGTAGTGATGGGGAGGACGTGCAGGACATGGACATTACTATGTACTAGGGCTCTTCCTTGGTAACACTCCGGCAGGCCTATACTGCAGGTGTCTTCAGTTCAGGCTTGTTCTTGGAACAGGTTTGCCTTCAGCAAGCAAAATGTATGCGGTTTTGGATTCAGATCCAGGCAATCGACCTGATTAACCCAATCGACCCGGGTAATTTAGAAATATGCTCCTAGTCTTTCTCCTCTGTTATGCTCGGCCAAATGGGTTTTGAAGCATTTGACTGAATCTTAAGAGATAGTATAGTCTTATAAACTTTACAATTCATCCTGCTGCTTTTCCCATCATCAGTTGAGCCAAGGGAGGCAGTTTTTTTTATCCATTTATCTTTTGGTGTGTTTTTTATTTTATTTTATTTTTTTTAGCCAGTTTTCTTGTTTTTGATAAGTGGAAAACCTTTTGCATTTTCTCTTGAATGTTGAATTGACATTACCTCCTGCCAAATGTTTCGAATGCATTTTTCATTACTAATGAAAGGATTCTTCAGTCATCCGCTATAAGGTAGAGAAAGAGATTCAGTGCTGGGTTCTTCCTGGGTTCCTCAAAAGACTCTAGTGCTTCACATCCATATATTTCTGCTGACAAATATCGAGATAAATCAGCTTCAAGTTATAACTTGTTCCGATGTGACCAACTACAGTCAGCTGCTCCACAAGGGTTTGGCAGCTGAAACTAAAATGAACTAGACTTAAACTTCTGTTACACTGAAGCTGCTTCTGCTGCTTATTTGTGGGGTTATTCAAATTAAATTAAGTAATGAGTTTGTGAAATATAATAAACTGCATCAATTCTTAATTTTTTTTTCTTTATTAACTAGTTACTTCTACTCTAGTTAAACTACTACTCTACGATTGTGATCACTCTTAACTTTGTCCATAGTAAAGGTTCTCATTGTGTGTGTGTGTGTGTGTGTGTGTGTGTGTGTGTGTGTGTGTGTGTGTGTGTGTTTTGTATGCTGTTTATAGGAAAACGGTTACAGGAGTGGATCTGTGTCATCTTGTGCCTCTCTCTCTTCGCTGTCAACTTCCTCTTCCTCCTCATCAACTTCTCCACAGTGTCCATCTACAGAATCATTTTTGGCATTGGTAAGCTGCTGATTATTATTGTGTAATAATAGTCTGAACATGTTAAAGACCTTAATCAGCAAGCTAAAGAGCGGACTCGTTGGATTGTTCCTAATGTGTTCCGTCTTTTCAAGATGTTTCTATTTACATGTCTTTAGTTTTACGTAATGTTGGAAGCTGTTGGAAGCTGCTTTTTATCATAATTATCCTGTATGTTAATGAACCGAACATAATTCGTATACAAATTCAGATTAAACACATTTTCAAGCTTATTGTGTCAAAACCTTCATTATAATTAATTATATCCATAATGAAACAGCTGCTTGTTACCCATTGTTGATGATATTGCATGTTACATGTACATGCTACTTAACTAATATTCCTAACACATAATATATTTGACTTCTCGTTTGTCTTGTTTGTGATCTTTTTAAAGTCATTTGTTTAAACACTTAAAATGAAATGTCAACCATCAGTCGGGCTCACAAGTATTTTAATTTAAATAGTATTTGCGCTGCCATCATGTGTTTTTTTTTTTTTTTTTTTTTTTTTTTTAAATACCTGTCAGAAAGGGAAAAAAAGAGAATAGTTTAATTAGAAAATAATTAAGCAATATCACACAAAAGGGAGTGCTGATGTACTGAAAGTCAGCATGGCTTTGAAGCAGTTATAGGCCGCAGCCTCGAGGGTGATATTGCTTTTATACACCAGTTCTACAAGCGTCATGTTATCCACAGATTATGATTTGTTTCTTTATTTACCCAGTTTTTTTTTTTTGCTTCGCCGAAACAGCTTTCCAAGACGGAGGGAACGAACAGACCGTGACAGGCAGAGGTGGTGACCGAGAGTTAATGTGATTAAAAGGCTGAAAAGTAGTTTTAAAAGTCTTAACAGTATTATGTAACCAAAAGGTGAGGAGAGCACATCATGGAGGTGGTGTACAGTCTGGTAAATCTTATACGTCTCTCTTTAGGTCCCCACTTATTCCACTTGAGCTTTTATCTTAATTAACAATTTCAGGGTTATACTGTATATAGAGTAGCCTCTACACTGTGTTCCAAATTATTATGCAGATGATATCTTTCTCTAATTTTCATAATTAGTCAATGCAAATGACAGTCAGTATAATTTTCAAGTCATCAACCTTTAGGGTATAATTCAAATTTTATTGAACAAACCTCCTAATGATAATATTTATTAAAAAAAAAAAAAAAAAACTGAAAATGCACTGTTCCAAATTATTATGCACAACAGAGTTAAACATTTTATAGGTTGTAAAGAACTGAAAATAGGCTTTTGTTGAATTTGCAGCATTATGTGGTCATATTTACTGAAATCAAAAGCTATTTCAATCAAAAACATCCTAACAGGGCATGTTGCATCTTAACATAGGACCCCTTCTTTGATATCACCTTCACAATTCTTGCATCCATTGAACTTCCAACCATTCACTACTCCATCCACCTGGACTATCCAGGGTTGCACGACAGTCATCAGTAAACAAGACTTGTCTTCATGTATGCCTGGGCCCACTGCAACCGTTTCTGCTTGTGAGCATTGATTAGGGGCTGAAT
Source organism: Channallabes apus (assembly GCA_030522415.1). NCBI lineage: Eukaryota > Metazoa > Chordata > Actinopteri > Siluriformes > Clariidae > Channallabes > Channallabes apus. Next base: position 28,445,805 of record CM060110.1, read on the forward strand.
AGTAGGTTTATGCACAACTGCAAGCCTCTAAAGGATCCTACACCTTGAGGTTCGCGAGACTCCAGAGACACCAGCAGCTTCAAATACCTGTTTGCTGCTTTGTAATGGCATTTCAGCAGCTGCTCTCTTAATCTGATGAATTTGTCTGGCAGAAACCTTCTTCATTCTGCCTTTATCTGCACAAACCTGTCTGTGCTGTGAATCAGCCACGAATGTCTTCACAGTACGATGATCACACTTAAGTTTTCGTGAAATATCTAATGTTTTCATCCCTTGTCCAAGGCATTGCACTATTTGACGCTTTTCGGCAGCAGAGATCCTTTTTCTTTCCCATATTGCTTGAAACCTGTGGCCTGCTTAATAATGTGGAACAACTTCTTCAGTACGTTTCCTTTAATTGGGCTCATCTGGCAAACTAATTACTGTATCACACGATCCAAAGAGCCCTGAGATCCATGAGTTTAATTTAAAAACCAAACATTTAATGTTTGACACTTGCATCCAATTTACATAATAATTTGGAACGGGGCTTTAGGGCTTTATTTTATTAGCAGTATTTTTTTCATAAGGTAACAAAACCACCTAGTTTTTATTGTTAGGACCCAGTTCATGTCCTCAAGTCACCTTTGGATTTTACAACATTTTCTCCCAATTAAATAATTTGCCAATTCCCAGTTTACCCTAGTAATGTGACATGACAGAAGCTGACCACTTTATTAGGTACATCTGTACACCTGTTCATTTATGCAATTATCCGTCAGCCAAGGGTGGTGTGGCTGTAGTACAGAACACAAAATCAAGAAATTTTCAGACCATCAAAATGGGAGACAAATATGATCTGTATCCTGTCGGTGCCTAGTTTGAATATTTCAGAAAGACAGAATAGTACAAAAATATATACTATTAATCTCTCTTAAACTCCACAGTTGAAAAAGCATTTTCACCTGCAGAACTGCCTCTCAAACATGTTTGTTTGATTGTTTTTTTTTGTTTTTTGCACTATGCTTTGTGGACTGTAAATCCTCTGGTCATGATTATGATTTTTCTTTTTTCTAATCCTGATCTTTGATTATCATATATGGTTAAGATAAGCCAGCTGTAATGGTGTCCCTTGAGGAAAGAAAGTGTGCTGTTGTTTTTCAGTCAGAACCTATGGCTTTAACAATATATTTCAGCCATTAATATTTGTCATGAATTAAATATAAACAAACAGTGATTTGTAAACATTTGCACTGGCGTAAAACAATTTAATAAATATGCGTACATGAAATAATTCCTCTATAACTGGTGTAAGTTCCAAGTACAGATTCTTTGTGAGCTGATTGTATGTTTGGGTTGAAAGACAAAACTCTGTGCACAACTGTATTATTGCTATTATGAAGTCCAGTTTTTAATAAACCACCATGGTGCCATTTGATTATTTTAACAAAAAATCTTGTCATTATACATGTTATTTTTCTGTTTGAAGGGTTTACTGTTTAATTAGGTAGCTGATAGATTTTAAGTTTCCTGCTAAGACTGTAATCGTTTTTCAATGTTTTTTTTTTTTTATCTTGTAGTTTTTCAATTAAATTTAATTACACAGAAATGCAAATTAATTTGTTTGCTTGTTTGTTTAAAGTTTTGGTTTAAAACCCATCCTTTTAGGTGCAGTTCTGGTTCAGTCACTAGATTTCTATATATTACATCCCTTTTTTCTTTTAAGTTTTGACCTTGACATTAGAACACACTGTTCAGTTCAGGAGGATTGAGGTCATATAATAACTGCTATCTGTTTTCCATGTCTTGTTCCCTAGTGACCGGTATCATCACGGCAGACTTTGCCTCTGGAGTGGTGCATTGGGGAGCTGATACCTGGGGCTCTGTGGACATCCCCATGATTGGAAAGGTGAGCTTATGGAAGAGAAATAAGAGGCTAAATCTTTTTCGCTACTCGGCATTAAATTATTTGAAAATAAGTGTGTGTATGTTAGGGCTGCAACTAACAATTATTTTGATAATCGATTAGTTGGGCGATTATGTTTTCGATTAATCGGATAGAAGCTAAACGCTTCTTTAATTTGATGTTTTACTTTGCAGATGACAAGTTGACAGTGTGTGTGTATGTTATGTATGTTATGTATGTATTTAATGTATGCATGTATATATGAAAACAGATTTGCTAGTTAACAAGTTAACTTTATAGTGGACTATAAAAAAAATAAACTGTAGAAATGCAAAATGCTAATAGTCACAAATGTACTGTTATCTGCATTCGCTGAAAACCACAACAATCACTAAATGTAATATTCTACTGTTATTCGCACCGTGTAATTAAAGCTGATCTAAAGTAACGCCATTTAACTAATCACTATTGCTCATGCGGTGATTGCGCAATGTGATGCTGGCAAGTAGCAAGTGAACAGATCTAGCGCCACTGTCCCGAAGTTAGCAAACAGTTTAAACAAAAGCACTTAAACTATACAACTTTTACACGATGAACAGGTACAGTTGTTACTGACTCTGCTGATGTTTCGCCATCCGTAACACCAACCTGTTTTCTTCGTAAGTGTTCGTGCATGGCTGTGGTACTGCCATGCCATGAAAGCTCGGTCTTGCATAGCGTGCAGGTTACGATGGAATTTGCAGTCTTTTTAGAGCTGTTTAATGTAAATTGCTCCCATACCTTGGAGGACATGGGGCGCGCGCTTTGTCGCACAGACGCTTCTGTAACCTCCATTGCACGAACGGCTGTGTATCTGTGTGTGTATTTGTGCATCTTGTGGTCGCGCACCTCAGTAACGTGAGCAGCCCAACTAATCGATAACGGCATTCGTTGACAACGAATTTCATAATCGATATTTATCGATTAGTTGTTGCAGCCCTAATATATATATATATATTTCCCTTTCATCCCCCTTTTGTTGTCGTAATAACCTCCACTAGGCTGAGAAAGCTTTCCACCATATTTTCTGCACATTCAGCTGCAAACACTTTAGTGAGTTCGGGCACTGGTGTGGGGTGAAGTTGGCATTCATCCCAAAAGTGGTCATGGTTAATCATATTGTCCTAGACCTCTCTTTGTGTACAGGGGCGTTATGTTCAATAATATTTTAGTTATATTGCACATTTTAACATTTGACATTGTCACAAAGCAGTGTTTCCAATATAGGACAGAACATAGGTGTGAGGATTAGATATCTATATAATTTTGTCTTATTTTTGTATTTACGATTTTTTTTTTTTCTTAAACCATGCAAAGCAACTGAACAGACTTTTAAGAGTGTAGACAAAATGGACTACAGGTTCAAAATATCTTAAAAATATATCAATAATACCTTTAACGATTATCCCCAAAAGAATATTGAATGGACAAAAAGTCTCTGGAGAAAAGGATCTATTTGAAACTACGAGTTCCCTAACTGCACCTGAGGCATTTCCGCCATTAATAGAGCTCCAGACTCTGCTAGAATGCCCAACTTCTAGACTTCTGTCATTTGGTGGCTCTGTTTTTAATGCTTATATGGTTATGTAACCATTTAACCTAAAAGGCATGTTGGTTGATGTACAAATACAGGTGGTTTGTGAAGAATGCAATTATGTGAGCAGCATGCTATCTGGTGTTCAGAGTGTATAATGAATAAAATACTGGGTTCACAATGGTAATAGCACATTTTTGCATCACTATGCATCATTACACTCCTATCATATACTGTAGTGTGCAAGGTAAGTGTGGCCAAATCCTACTTTCAGTAGCTAGCCCACTGGGGAAATAAAACGCTCCATAGTGCTGCTTAGTCCCATGTTTTGGTTGCCTGGAAGGTTACTGGTAGATTAATGTAATGTAATAACTGGGTTAGATAATAAGCTTTGTGCTTTAATACAGATTAAAAGAAACTAAAAAGTTTGCAATTATTATTCTCATCTAATGTAGCACATCATATTTGTGAACTGCATTTAAAAAAAAAAAAAAACAACATCTTGGTTAATGCTTCGGCCATCATATTTGACTTTCTGCTCACACTTTGTCTTCAATATAATATTCAAGTCTTTATTTTCTCAGCATGTTTAACCTCAAGATGGCAGTGTGTACTGTAGTAAACAAGAGTTACAGTATATTCTGGCTTAAATGTTAAGGAAAAGCAAGTCAACAAGTCATGAAGTAGGCTTTTTTATGGTGGTTAAACCTACAGTACTGTACCAGGTAATAAACATTTAACATTAACAGAAGCGAACAAATCAATAGCTTTAGACAAACTTATTTTAAAATGTGATTTTTAAATTTTAAAATGACAGACATTAATATTTAAAAACAGTTCTGCTAAGTTGGCTTTTTTTGTAGCATATTGTAAGTTAATGGAATTTATATCACAATTATAAGCAGGTTTCCCAGATTACATTGCAATCTGTCTCAGAAGTGCTCGCTCATTACACATACAATATGGGCTCTTAGCATATTAGTGTGTTTGATTTAAACAAATGACCCTGTTTAATTTTCATATCAGTCTTTGCTTCATCGGTCTGTTGTGGTTTACTAGGCTGATGCCCGGATAAAGAAAAATGCCATATCCTCCCGAGGGGATGTCCTCCGTTCCCGTTTTCTCCGAGCTCCGAGTTGCAACCTCCGCCACTCTCTCACACAGGCATGCTGTACCCAACATGGGGGCAGGAATACCTAGGAGACCACAGTCGCTTTTTCCTCGCCCAATTACAGAAAAGGTCACATTCTTCCATGTCCAATTAAAAAGCATCTTGCCCCTGCTTTTTGTACCGGACAGGTAGGAGTGATGAATTTGGGCAAGCTTTGTGTTTCTGATGACAGAGGTCAGTGTGTGGTTGATGGTGGTGGGGAGTGGTGACAGACATGCTCATGCTTATTCCCTGTAGTGGCTCCCAGGATCCCCAGTGTTGCTTATTACTTTAGATAATTGTGTGCGTTAGAAAAGCTCAAGTACAGTAATAAGCATGCATAAGGTTATCCAGTTTGGGAATTTCTGTTTTTTTTTTTGTTTTTTTTGTTTTTTTTCCCCCGCCTAGTGCTTATATTTAGGTCTGCTTTACATTTGTTTATGTAAATGAAATTCCTGCAAAATTCACTATTTGTAATTCAAGCCAAATCTACTGTATATTCTCCTTGTCCCTCTGTGCAGTATGCTCACTACATAGGGTGTAACAGAATAGCACTGTGTAATACTGTATATGTAGTGCAGGGCATACTTGATAGAATGCCATCAAGAGATTCACAGTAAATCCATGTCTTTTGTCAAAAATAAAGTTTTGACCTATAATGCAACAATTATAGTATTTTATATGCAGTGGGCTCCAACAGTCGTCCTGTTAGTTTGGAGACTGTTCTCGCTGCTCCAGCAAACCTATGCAGGTTTAATTATTTAAAATTGTTTACATGAGATAAATTATCATGAAAAAGACAAGTGAAGAAGATGTAGAAGATGATTGGATCTGCAAGCGAAACCTTGGATTGATACCCAATCCATATGGATAGTTGTCTAACCAGATCTTTTGGAAAAGAAATGGAACAAAAATTCCGAAAAGGTTAATGTCGTCCTTGTGTAATGGCACTGCGCTTCTGTAACATGGTCACATGTCCGCAGTGCCTGGGATTTTGAGGACAGGCCATCTTTGTGTCCTGGAGAGCAGGCCATCTGAACATCGCGTCCAGCAGCACCCCTGTGTCCTGGGCCGGCGAGGCCGCGCACTCTGCTCTTTCATCAGCGTCCGTCTGTGCTGTTAAACGACTTGATCCGCCAAGCCGCAGCTAAAGGGAAGAAAGCAGAATGGCTTTCTTATGGCGTCGCAGCCACCGTGGATCCTTCCACTGTCAAGGATAATTAGGACCTGCCACCTGGGAGTGTGCAGACTTCAAAAAGAGCAGGGGAATTTACGGCCCCTTCAGCGCGCTGCAAACTAAGACCCTTTAACGGGCACATTAAAGGCGACACTCGGCGGACGGCTCTATACAGCTTTCTGTCCGTGCGTTCAAACCGAAAAGCACCAACTTGAGAGAGTTGCTAATGAGCATGATTAAACAGGCTCTTAAGAGTGACGAGGAAGTGAGCGCGAAAGGCGGACAAAATGAAGCGCCTTGTTCCGGTGGGTGTCAGGTTAAAAGGGGGGTGGGTGGCGGGGATGGGGTCTCCCATCAGCCACTGCGTTGCCAGGGCAATCGAGTGATGGAAGTCATGATTAGGCAGAAGGCGGCCAAGGCAAGGCAGGGTGTTAAACGGTGCGGGATTAGCGGCAGTGAAGCGCCAGGTGGCCATGGTGTGCTGGAGAGTCCACACACACACATGCGTCTGGAGCTTATCACACGTTTAATCTCGCACACGGGCTGAGGATGAGCAGAAGGAGAGGGAATATAATTGTCGAAATATCAGCGGATATTCCCCCTATCCCTGCACTCCAGCAGAGTTCAGCCATGCGGCCTCAGATTCAGCCATGATTGAGTTCAGGCCACATGATAATGACGTTTCCTCCCCTGCTTGTCTCCTCTGAAGCGACATACCACTGCAGCTCCAAACGCTTCTTTCTTTTTTTCTAGCTAAATAAATTACTTTTATTCTTTTTGTGTTTTTTTTTTTTTTTTTTTTTTGCTTTCTTCCCCCTCTATCTTGCACATGCACTTCTTTCCTGTGCTGTCTTTCATTTGTTGTGCCCCGTGTGGCCCTGGCCGTGAGTGACACGAGCTGCTGAGCGCCAGCTTTTTCATGCTGCAGGATGGCAGCGGTGGGGAAGTGCTGCTTTATGCCCAGTTATCTCACAGTTCCAGAACTTGTGAACTCCTGCCTCCCACCCCCGCTTTCATTAGGCGCTATCGGTCAGCATCAACCCTCCTACACCCTCCTTTCTCGTCCGACTTGCAGGAGCCCTCATGCTTCAGAGCTGTTTGTTAAGGCTGACATTCTTTGTATTATTTTTTTTTTTGCTTTTATTCGGAAAACTCCCAACTTGTGCTTGAACTATACCCCGTTTGATTTTGCTGTAATATGGCACGGCGCAGTTTAAACCAGACTCCCAAGGACGCACGTCAGTCGAAACTTTCCGTGAACACCAATTTATTTAGCCAGTCACTATGATGTGTACGATGTGTGTATTGTCTATATTACAGAAAGGTAATTTTTTTTTCATATCCTTTCCTTCCCTGTGTCTTTCTTTTATCTCCTTGTCCCTATGTGGCATCACGCGCGCAGGCGTTTATCCGTCCGTTTCGGGAGCACCACATCGACCCCACAGCCATCACGCGGCACGACTTCATTGAGACCAATGGAGACAACTGCATGATCACCATCCTGCCTCTCGCCCACATGGCGTACAAGTTCCTGTCCTACACACCAGGTGCAAAGCCACAGACACACACTTTCAATGTGTTCGTTTGCATATTAGTCAAACAGAACTTTGTTTTAAAAGGAGTTTGTTTTTTGCAGTATGAAAACGCAAACATTAAAAAAAAACAAGGTGGACTGCTAGAGTACCAATGCATGGTATTTTCATTTGAGCGCTGAAAAAAATTAACTTTTATTCAGTTTGCATAGTTGACTGACTGAATGAATGAATGAATTAAATTAATTCATTCATCTTCTATACCGTTTTATCCTGTATTAGGGTCGCGGGGACCTGGAGCCTATCCCAGGAGACTCTGGGCACGAGGCAGGGTACACCCTGGACAATCCATCGCAGAGCACACACACACACTCATTCACACACTATGGTCAATTTGGGAACGCCAATTAGCCTGCATGTCTTTGGACTGTGGGAGGAAACTGGAGTACGAGGAGGAAACCCACCAAGCACGGGGAGAACATGCAAACACCATGCACACAGAGACGGGAATCGAGCCTGGCTGGGAATCGAACCCGGACCCTGGAGGTACAAGGCAACAGTGCTAACCACTACACCACCGTGCCGCCCTGATTTAGGAATATCTTGGACATAATTTGGTAAAAAGATAAATCATGAGATGTGTGAGGGGGTGGTTTCATTTAACATCCGTTATTTGTTAATTTGATGGGGTAGAGGTTTGTGTAACTTTTTCGATTTTTGCTTTTCTGACCAGCGAATGAAACCATTTTCGCAAAGCAGACAAATACTGAAGGTAACACATTTGTTAGAATTCAGATTCTGCAATCCTGTGTGATCCTCAGTGTAACTTTATAACGGTAGCATGTGTAAGCGCTGTGTAGCAGTAGACTTGCTCAGTTGTTGGTATGTTCGCGCAGTAGCCTCAGGTGAAGGTCGGTTTGAAATCAGACTTGCACTCTAAAGGGGATAAAGCACATTGCATTTTTATTCTTATGCATATAATTGAATGTCTGCCCTGTGTGGATCTTCCTGTCACAGATGCCCTTGATGAGTCCTACCCCTGGGACTGTTTTATGTTTGCGCTTGCCGTTTTCGTGACGATGACCAATCAGATCCATAAGTGGTCACACTCCTACTTCGGCCTGCCGCGATGGGTCACTCTGCTGCAGGACTGCCATCTAGTGCTGCCTCGTAAACACCATCGTATCCATCATGTGTCCCCTCACGAGACCTACTACTGCATTACTACAGGTAACACACTAATGCACACACACTGTACACACACTCTAGAGTTCTATATATTTTACATCCTCCATTCATATTCTACGTGTTAATTTATATTGTTTGGTGATCTTGAGAATGTTTTTTCTAAGCAGGTTGTTATTATGTAAGAAGTTAGTGATTTTGTGAATTTTGATAAATTGATTCAGGTATATAAAATCAGTTTGAGTATACATTGCAATTCTTTTCGTGGCAATACATGTCTCTCCACACTGACTCAAATCGATAAAAAATTGTTTGCATTTGAGGTGGTAAAGTGTGGCATGCTCTAAATGTGCCACAAATTGGCATGTAATACTGTGTGGTACAGTAGGAGCAAATTATATGTTAAATTATAGCAAAGTATTGGAAAGAAAATTCCATATAGAATCAGAACATTTATAAAATGATGATACTTACAAAATCGCAATACAAATCGGATCGACACCTCTTTATAATATCGTATCCTCTGGTCCCTGGCGATTTCCGTCCCTTCTTTCTACACACCGTACCTTTTTTATGGGTGAGGTTCTAGATGTTGTGAGGTCAAGTCCCAGAAGTCTAGCCAGCTGTACCTTTTTTCAGATGATAAGCTACCCGTCTTGATGCACTATAATGGCACTGTATGTCTACGTCTGACTGGCACACTCATGTGCTTAATGAATATCCCTGATCATCTTCCTATTATAACCACTTTCATTTTTCTGGAAAGGCTTTCAATAAGATTTTGAAGTAAAGCTCTGGGGATTTATGATCGTTCAGCTACATTTTTTAAGTCAGGCACTGATGTCAGGTGAGGAGGCCTGGGGTACAGTCTGCATTTCAGTTCACCCCAAAGGTGTTAATTGGGTTTGCAGTCAGGGGACTGTGCAGAACTTCTTTATCTCAAAACTTGGCAAACATTATCTTTGTGGAGATTACACAAACCCTAGTTTTAAAATGATTTAAATGCCTTTGCCATCAAGGAAGAGAAAACTCCATTGATGTGAGAACCTGCACAAGTCATTAGCTGAGTTCATTTTATTGCCACATAACTGAATCTAGACCTAACCAACTGAAGCAAACCCAGATCATAATACTGCTTTCAGGGGCTTGTACTGAGAGCACTATGCATGATTGGTGCATGCACTTGCCTTCTAACCCTGATGTGCCCCTCAGTCTGAAAATCAGACCACATGACCCTTTCCATTGCGCAAATCTATTTGCTCCCTAGCAACCTGAAGCCTTTTTTCTGATTAACAAGTGGTTTTCGTATGGCCACACAGCTGTTCCAATCCTGTGAGTTCATATCACATTGTGTGTGTGTGTGTGTGTGTGTGTGTGTGTGTGTGTGTGTGTGTGTGTGTGTGTGTGTGTGTGTGTGTGTGTGTGTGTGTGTGTGTGTGTGTGTGTGTGTGTGGAAATGCTCTTACTTTCACTTTCATGACCTCCGATCATGGTTATACATGATTTTCTTCCACATCGTTGATGGTTCAGTGCTATCCTCCCACATTTTTCTTAAGCAATATCACACAAGAGTGAGTGCTGTTATCAGCACACCTGTGATGTGGTTGTATTCATGAGGGCACAGACGTCTAATCAAGTCAAGTAGACTTTTATTGTCATTTCAACCATATGCAGTTCAGTACACTGTGAAACCCAGGTGCTACATACATGTAACAGAAACTAACAGATAGTAAACTAACTAACTAGGTGTCCTAGCTAACCAAAGACAAACCAAATTTACACCATAAATTATATTATATACAAAAAACAACATAATGTGCAAACAGGATCTGCAACACGACAACATGGCACAATTTAATGACGTAAAACCATTATTACGTAGACAAAGTGGGCATTTTTAGTTCATTTTTATTATATATATATATATATATATATATATATATATATATATATATATATATATATATATATATATATATATAAATTTTTTTAGATAAAAATTAATATATATAAAAAAAAATTATTTTTTATTTTTTTGACGACATAACGTAATCGAAGTGCTTTCTTGCTGAAGGAGCTTCCATGACTGGTTTTGAATGTGGGTTTTGGCAGGCAGCTGCTCTCTCCTCAGTACTGCAGACTGTACAATCTGCTTTCAACCCATGTTGCAACCGACAGTTATTGTACTTGACGATTGTAGAGCACCTGTGACTGTAACGGCACTGATAATTTATCACTTTATCACCACACATGGAATGCCTCTCATCCAATCAGATTACACGGTCAGAGTTTACTGTTGTAATAATGCATTAGACATTTCTTAACCCAATTCCAACAATGTCAGCAATCTCCCCAAGTTGTTTTCTTTGCTTATTTCCGGCCAATAATTAGACTCGTGTAAAGCATGCATTTTTATCTGCAGTTTTCATATCAAAGCCGGTGGTGCTCTAAATGTGCAGATGGCGGTGTTACAAATCACTTTTGTCTTTAGTAATCACAAAGCTAAACATTTCGTTAGGACTTCTTGCTGAGAAAACTATTCACTTTAAACGTTCTTTCTCCATCCCTCGTATTCTCATCCTCAAAACCACGAAAAGAGTGTGTTGATTTTTCCCAAACACCTTTCAATATGTAAACCAATATGGCCAGATCAAACCAATTTGCCAGACATCATTTCTAATACTTTTCCTTTTTTTCATATTGTGGATTGTCTCACGTAATTTAATTGCAGCACTAATATTATATTCCCAGCCCTCCATCACATCACATCCATCACTGTTGTTATTATTGGTAAACACTGTTCCTTTGTTATTAATGATGTTACCAGGTTAATAATTGTTTGGTTGATCTCCCTGAATTATTTACTGTTGTGTGTTAAAATAATAAAATTATTATAAAAATATTACAAGCATTAAATTCCTGTGATGCTTGTGCGTCACCCTGTGCCCCTGTGGACAGCAGATTGCGGGAGTGCAGCGCGTGTGTGTTTTGAAAGAAATCGGAAAAGCAAGCAGGTCCTCTTGTCTCCCTCTTCCTATTCCGAGATTGATGGAGAGGCATAATGAAGAGGAAAGGGAAGGTCTTCCTCAAACAGTCATTTATCCCCTGCACCACTACCACCCCATCTCTCTCTGTCTCTCTCTCATTCTCTAATCTCTCTCTCTCTCTGTCTCTTTCCATGAGAAATCTCTAAGCATGGCTGGGGCTCCTCCACCCTTTCCCCCAGGTCCCCAGGGCCCCCTGCTTGCCTTTGTATGTGTGACAATCTCCATGTATATTTAATGCTAACCTGCTGTCAGTGCTAACAAACAGGCTTGCATAGAGAGAGACAGATTGAAAGGAGGGAGACAAAGAGGAGTAATCAAACAACAAGACACGCTACACCGCTTTCCTCTTGCACAGAGAAGACCGCTGCAGGGACCACACACACACGCGCGCAGCTAGTGAGGGACAGGACATGTGTAAATGGAGAGGGACATTTAGGTTAGTGTGTATCAGGTGAGCAAGGGCTCATCATGCATGCTTAAACTGTAGCAGGAAGTGTATCCTGTATACACCGATCAGCCATAACATTAAGAACCCCTGCCACGTGACGTGAATAACGTTGATTACCTCATTATAATTGCCTTATACATATATTAAGCAGCAAGTCGAAGCGGGAAAAATGGGCAAGCTTAAGGATTTAAATGACTTTGACAATGGCTAGATTACAGGAATTCTTGTGTTGTTAATTTTTCTTGACATCAGTTAGCCTGAGCAGTATAGTCCAAGCATGAGATGTGAACCAACCATATTTATACGGTCTTATAGGCCAAGAAAGAAAAAATGAGTAGAAGAGAAAGCACATCAAGGAAGGGAAAGGGCAATCAAGAACATAAACATCATATGAGCATAAGTGAACAAATCACACGAACATGAATGAAATCTTAATGATGGAATCATACTGGGATTTAAACGCAAGCTTAATCTTCCAGTCTTATCTTACATACTGCAGTCACCAACCCAATCGCTGTTCAGTATGTGCGACAAGATCATGTAGCTCATCTAGATCTTTAATCTACTGTGCTACAGTTAAAGTTGGCTCGAATGTGTCCTTACAACTTTCAGTGTCTACAACTGCGCAGATGCCCCCTATAGTCCAAAGTACCCAGATTCTGAAAAATAACTCTACAATGTGATTGTAATGTGGTGAATATCATGCCTATTGCTTAGCCTGTGTCATTGGGCTTAGCCAGTAATACCATAATTGGGATCAAGAGCACCTACAAATAGATGGTGAAGGAGGCCAGCTAGGTGAGAGTGGGAGCCTGATGTACCCTGTCGTGGACCTGTGGTTAATTTATATCATCTCCTTCAATTTAAAGGAGCGCCTCACTCGGTTGTTCCTGCAAAACACGTATTCACTCTCTCTCGCTCTGTATTTCAAATCCTCTGAAATTTGTGCTTTTTATTGCTACGTTGCTATGCTACACCACTTTACAGTGTAAAACATGAGTCTTGCATCCCTGACATGACACAACTGAAAGAGTTACTGGGAGAACTTGGAAGGGCCCCTTCCAGTATCCTGATTTTTGTTCCTCTTCCACTGTTGTGGTACTCCGTATTAGGCAGATGTGTGTGTATATCACAGCAGACTTCTGTGGAATTGGAGTAAATTTTGGGGGAGTTTTGTATGAATGTCCTGTTCCACCAACCGTCTCGCTCAGGTCATGTGGTCTGATGAGTTCAGACTGACCCTATACCAGAGTGATGGATGTGTCAGAGTAATGAGGGAAACGCATGACGCGATGCACCAATCATGCCTAATGCCCACTGTACAAGCATCTGGATGCACTATTATCTGGTAAGATCTGAGGTTGCTTCAGTTGGTGAGGTCTAGGCTCAGAAACCTTACGTGGCAATTAGATGAAGTCAGCTGCTGATCTGCATGTACTACATGACCAGGTTGTTGTATCAATATTTCCCCCCCCCCCTCTCTTCCCTGATGGCACATGCATATTCCAGGATTTTAATCGTATAAGGTTGGTTCAGGGAAACAAGGAATCTGTGTGCTATAATCAAAGCTAAAGGCAACAAAATCTTTTTTGTTTGTTTCGACTGGGCAGTGTATTTTATAGAATATATTTATTCTTGAATACAAGTTAGATATTCATTGATGTTACCTAGAAGTCCGATGAAGAGGAGGAAGGGAAGCCGGTTTGACTAGATGCACCTTTAAAAGAATTGTACATATAGGGGTAAAATTTAAACTGTACATATTATAAAAATGTTGTATAAAAGCAATGTCACACTTATGAATACATTATGTATTATTGTGTAATGTAGTGTAATTTATGTTTCAGATTTATTTAGTTTGTGTTTTTATCTGGTTTTGGGAGTGACATGATGAGTGCATGCCCTACAACCTCAGTGGCTGGGTGTGGGACAGTGACCAGGAAGCAAACCATAGGCTTCATGATGCTGTAGATCACTTTTTTTCCTAATTCCACTCCTCCTCTCAGAATCCTGACCAAACCTCCGTTCTCTTGCAGTTATTCTTTTTTTTTTTTTGGGTGAACATTCTCATATTTGTTTGCATGAATGTTTCTTTTTCCAAAAAAACATAAACAGATCATTCATTTAAACCACAGTGGATCTGGCCAGAAGAAAGCACGTTACTGGAGATGAGTGAATGAACACATCATGTCGTGCAGAGCTACTGTACACAAGCACCATGCTGCATCGTCAAATAAACTGTTTTAATTTTTATGGTCCCCGTGGATTCGATTCTGATCATCTGAACAGCCAGATATTTCTTGCTCTTAGAAACCTGTACTGTATTTGTTTATCAGATTTACATTAAGAATAATCCTACAGATGTGCTTCTTTTCAGAATCACAAAAATCTAAGGCTACTTTCTTCATAAATCGCTCTCTCTCTCTCTCTGACTCTCTCTCTTTGCCTCAGGCTGGCTTAACTACCCCCTGGACCAGATAGGCTTCTGGAGGAAGATGGAGTGGTTGATCGAGAAGCTAACGGGACACAAACCGCGCTCTGATGACATGGCCTGGGCCAAAAGGACAGAGTGAGACTATAACGGGACTGCAGCACCATCATCCCTCGCTCTTCTTCTCCTCCGACATGAAGGGAGACTCTCGGACAGAGAAAAAATCTGAATACAGGCCTTACCTCTGACTCCTTGTCCACCCTTTCTCTCCATCACTATAGCACAGAGAATTTCCACTGCTGAGGTTTTGCCCTGTCTCAACCCTCAAGTCGTCTCCGTCTTCTTGTGTCTCTGAAGTCTGAAGTTTTTCATCCACTTCCTCACACACACAGAGCAGGAAGAGAAAGCTGAGTTAATGAAGGCATGCGTCTAACAGCACAGCACTTAAAAACCCCAGTGATGAGTAATAGTTGATTAGTAATAGTGAGTAATTTTGTATTAATTCTTTCACTGTCTGCTTGCTGTAGTGGCTTTTCTCGTATCAGAACTGTGTCCCCTGGAGGTTGGGCTCTCCGGGGGTCAGATAATGGATCTATTTTTTAAATCCTGTTTGCTTGGTGTTTGATGTTTGGGTCGGTCAAAAAAAAATTTTTTGGGTCACACGTCTATTTGTCCAGCTTGATCAGTGTTCTGCTGTTCTTTAGCCGTTACACGTCCTCCGTGTTTGTCTGCGAGTTTAAATAGAAGGAGGTGAGTTGGTGTGTTCTGTGCTTTGGTCAATAATCTCCATGTCCTAACATAATACCACAGAGCAGATTGCAACACATGAGCACTTAAGACCTCCGAGCGAGGGCATACTAGCTGTACCAGTCCTATTCTTATTTATTAAAAAAATAAATAAATACTGAATCTCGCAAGTTTGGGTCGGTGAAATTCACAGCTGCACTGTGCAGAGACGCAGCCGAAGCAGCGGCAGAGCCGTTCCGATTATCCCTCATTCTGCACGCATAATCATAACCGGTTCTTAAAGCCATGAAGCGGAGCGAGTGCGAGCTTCTTGTTGGTTAGTACCAGGATAATGCTGACTAATCCTACTGTTGCACTTAATCTCCATCCACTGCATATGTAGCATTATGCAGTTACAGCGGGGAGGAACTTGAAGATGTTTCCCTGGATTGAGATGACGTACACCTCTTTAACACACTTTAATCCTGTGAGGAAATGTGTAAAACATGCGAGTGCTTAAAACAAAACTGTTGCAGTTTAACAATGATGTTCTTCATTGTCCAAGAAGCAATACTTTCAAGTCCTACAGATTTCCTGTGCTTTTCCCCAAAGGTTGTGTGTGAAACATTTAATGTTGTTGTTTTTTTTTTTAAGGCTACAAATGCGATGGCGGTAGATTGTTAATGGAGTATTTATTTATAATTTTTTATAAATATTGTGGCTTACACTTGATTTAGTTTAAATAGATAAAAATGATTATATTAGAGGAAAAAAACTATTTTAAACCAAATGAACTTTACACTGTTTAATCGATGATATTTAGTAAAATAAATTGGAAAGAAAAAAAACAATCCTTTCTCAGTTATGTTTGGCCAGCAGGTAAATGCTAAGAGTAAAAAATCAGCCATAGTACATATGTATATATACACTCATTTATTATTATTATTATTATTACAGCTGCACTGGTTATGTGTGTGTGTTCCTTCTCTTTATGGCTTTATAATGTTTCTATTTTTTACTGAGCGATCAGCCTTGTATGTCTTCGTACTGTCTATCTTGCAGCTAATGCTTGCTGCTAGTCTGCCTTAAATCATTTTTATTAGCTGTTTGATTTAATAAAGATCTCTTAAGTTACATTTTACATTTGATGAGGGTTTATTTTTTCATTTGCTTGTTTCTTTATTCGGTGTACTTTTTTTTTTTTTTTTTTTTTTCCCCCCCATTCAAAAACTTTACTAAGATTTAAGTGTGAGTCATATATAATTGCGACTTGATTTATAACAAAGAATAATGAGGGCAATAACAGGAAAACTGCAATATTCTGAGAGGTGCTTGGCAATGAGTCATGGCCCCCTGTTATGTCTTTCACGGGTGATTGATTAGACCTTTTTATAAGGGTGCAATTTTGGTTTAGAAGTGCGTTATTTAATTCAAGAGCTACTTAAACCTGCTCTTTGTAGGCAGAGGAGTAAAGTAGATGCATGACTAAGGACCTCTTGGCTCCCTCCAGTGGTGTGATGGTGTATACATAAAAGCGAGAATCCATAGTTTGATGCATCAGAGGCACGACATACAGAACTGTACCAACGTTTCG
The DNA here is from genome assembly GCA_030522415.1 of Channallabes apus. Lineage (NCBI taxonomy): Eukaryota > Metazoa > Chordata > Actinopteri > Siluriformes > Clariidae > Channallabes > Channallabes apus. The sequence goes on from CM060110.1 coordinate 28,462,553, forward strand.
AATTTATTCAAAGTGTGTAAGACATTATTTATTTTAACGCTGAATTGAAGTAAGTGTTTAAGGACAGTCTTTATGTCAGTCATGGAATGGCGTATATTCTGAGCAGTGCTGATGGAATGGAGATTGAGAAGCCTTAAAAATGAGGTCACTGTCTGTGTCCTTCGTGTGCAGCCTGAGATCCGTGTGAATAAGGTTTGAGTTTGCACCTTATCAGTCATTCTCTGCCTCCTTCCTTGGTCAGACTGCTGAGTACACACAAGTAAACATGCTCTCCCAGAATGCATTAGGGCAAAGGGAGAGAGAACTGAGGTGTCCAGAAAGAAAATGAGTTCACCTTCAGAGACGTGGGTAGAGGACATGACTGGGCCGAACACACTCCTAGCTCCCTTCTGGTCGTGTTTGCCAGTTGCACCGACATCATCAGAAGGCAAACGCTTCTCTGCTGTGACCTCAAATAAACAATCACCAGCTAGTTACAAATCTGAAGGTGTGTACCCTGGTTCATTCAACCACTTATTTATCCAATATATGTTACTTCATCCATATAACATAAACAATAAAGCTCATCACATTCATATAATGTGCTTTTATTATATTTAAAGTCGCAAAGTTTCATTTCAAAAAAAGTTTGATTAGATGTTTGTCTGTGATGTCATTCTTGACCACAGACAAACAATAAATCTTAATGTAAGTAGTAAAATCAGAAATTGAGCAAAAAGTGGCTGTACACACCACACCCTGAGAATCGCTGCTGTAGGTCTAAGTGGCTTACATTTTACCCCTTACTGCAATAACAGGTGAAGAATAGAAAGAAGTTGAGGATATAATGGGTACTAAAATATCGTCACTTAAGGGGAAATGAGTGATGGGAGTTTATAGGAAGGTATCTAAGAGGATACGTTAAAGTTGAGTCCATTTTGTGAGCATTTGTTCTGTAATCCTGGTCGATGTCTGCGTTGCTCAAAACTGCCAGGTTATTCCAACACACTCCCAAGTTACACTGATGTACTGTACGTAGTTTCGTACACATTTTTCCAAAGTCCTGTATCATGGTCTGGATGTAGATGTAACGTGCTTAACAAATAAGATCCTGGGATCTCAAAGGGTGAACTGAAATTCCTAGGAAGAGGTATAAAGGAATATATTAAACATCCTAGTTAAATGTTATACAATATAAGTGTTAAAGCTGAAATTTGTAGTTGCAAACGTATTAGTGTCACAAAATGGTACATCCTTGTTGGCGATCAATCCACTAGCAACATGCTAGAATAATCACTTGAGTTTAAATCAATAAAGTACAGCAAGGATGATGAATATAACATTCACAGCTGCAAGGTTTAGCCAGACTTAAGAGGCTGATTTTGGAGATATGGTACAGCTCCTGAATTGAACCTTCTGAGATCCAGACTATACTGCAATGTCTCCACACTGGTTCTCTTTAGCACCCGATGACCATGAATGTCTTCGAAGAGGAAGACGCCTGGTAAAGGAATTGTACATAAGTCCTAACATGATGATCGTACAAGGATATAGAGACAGTATAGCTAGGAGAAGATGCAGTGTCCTCATATGAGGGCATTTGGGTCCCAGAAGGCTTTGGGGAAAAAAACTAACTTGATTTATGTGACAGCCCTGTGTGTTAGATCACATCATCTGGGTCATCAAAAAGTTGTTAGGTGATGTTTAGAAGTAAGAGTGAGTGAACTTTTCCAAGGTAGGAAGAGTTATTGTAAATAGCTTCATGTGCAAATAGCGCTGTGCAATTAAATTAACCAAGAGCAGTCCTAAAGATCAAATGGACTGAAGCGACAGAATCAATGAAAAACTCTAGGACAGGTTTACAAGGACGGAATAAAATGGTCAGTGCAAAACCAAAAGTAAAGGAAGTGAAGCTGGGCCTGATCTAGCTCCTCCTACAGTATAGCATTAACCCCTAAACATTGAAACACTGTAGAATATGCAATAGTATACATGCCTTTCAGGACTGAAACACATCACCTCCTGGACGTTTGGATCAGGACCTGTATCATGTCATCTGACACTTGTTACCCAGCTGGAGGTTGTTCAAGCTGTGATTGTTGGTACAGTACCTGACTTTAAAGTCTATAGTGCTGTGTAAAAGTATTTGCCCCCAAACCGTCAGTATTAAGCCTGGATAAAAAGGAGGGTTGAGTCAGGAAGGCCATCCGGTGTTAAACCTGTGCCAAGTTGTGTGCGGATCAGTTGGTCTGCAGTGGCGACCCCTTAATGGGAGCAGCCGAAAGACCAGCAACAACAACTTTGTCAGACAGGTTCTACAGTATTTAAGTGATTTCTAGATTCAACAGGTCTGGCAGTAATCTGGCCGGGGTTTGGCAAGTAAAATTTAACTCAGCTTTCCAAAACTTTTCCACAGTTAATTTATGATTTAGCTTTTTCCTTAATAAATTTAATCATTTTAAAATGCATTTTGTATTTATTCAGGGTTATATTTGTTAAAAAATTAAATATGATGATCTGAATAATTTAAGTTTGACAAATTTGCATAAATAAATTAATAGAATTTCGCACCAGCTGTAGGTCATTGTAGAAGAATCAGGCTGTAGATTGAGGTTGGGATTAACACGAGATTAACATGATGTGGGGATGAGCATAATAACCTTGGTAATCTTATCAACACTTTCCATTCATGGCCACTGTCTTCCCAGTCATTGATGTGCAGGTGTGAACATGTTACGTCAGTTCGTTTGTAGCTGCAGTGTGAGCAAAAATGGATGCTTAGATCAGCGTGCAGTGATTTGTTTTTTTGTGGTCCGAGTGTGTACCTGGTGCTGTTATTCATCAAAGACTTTGTCTGCAGTATAGAGAAGGTGTTTTGTTGCAAATACTGTAAGTGTGAAATGTAAGGATAGAGAAGTTCAAGGAAGGTCACAGAGAATCCATTACTGATGATGAGACATGGACTCATCACTACAAGCCTGAGAGTAAACAGCAGAGAATGGAAACATCCTCAATCGCAGACCAATAAAAAGTTAATCAGTGGGAAACTTGATGCTTACATTTTTCTGCGATTCTCAAAGTGCCAGTATTGGAACATTATCAGGAAAAAAGTCCAACAATCAACAGTGCTCATTACAGTCAGATGCTTATTGAAGAGGTGAAGGTTAAACTTCAGATTAAATCAACAGAACTGCTATCCAAGGGCGTTGTAATCTTGCAATGACGATGCACATCCACACACTTCTGCCCAAACTGTCGACACTGCTAAATATTTTGGAGATATAAATGAAGGCAACGGCACATTCGCGGGTCGCAGCTCAGCCTAAAATATATATTTTTTAATGAGGGAATATGAAAGCTTGTTGACAGCTGGACCAGCCAATTGTTGACTCTTATCATAATATATCTGAGAAAAAACAAATGCAAGGATGTGAAACTTTTTAATGAAACATGAAAGGATTGTGCCAGAAACAAAATAATACAAATTAGCTAACGATACTGCATAAAATCCACAAGACTGAAAACAAAAATATACATAAGACAACATGAGTCTTAAGACAGTCTTAAGGTAACAACAACAACATGTTGATTTGTTCCTACAGTATGTGGCTGCACTAACTTTATTTCCTCGGACATCCTGAGTCATCATAGAGAAAGGTGTCCATACTATCTTGTACTATCTAACTGATTATTTATTATCTCCTTATTCTTAAATATTCCAACATAAGGGAAGTTTTGACAAATCACAAACACAATGCTTTAAAGTTTGGATTTTAAGGCAGACCTGCTGGATTTCTCATGCGTAGGTTCCTGAGTAAGGGTGGGGGTGCTCTGAGCCCACTTGGGCCGTTCTGCATTGGTGGACCATGAGGTGGTGGTGGTGCACGTAAATGGAATCCATGGGGTCCATTATGAGGGCCATGTGTCCTTGGCGCATATGTGCCATGTGAAGCTGGTGGTCGTCTTGGTGCCATGGAACCCCTTAATAGTTGTGGATTTTGAGAGACAGAGGAACAATGAGGAGTACCGTGGGGTGATGGGGGGCTGTTAGGAGCAGGGGGACCATGGAGAGGCGGAGGACCATAAAGTAGTGGACGGGTCGTAGTGACAGACAGACCACGCATTTGTGGATGGCCACGAGAGGTAGAGGGAGCTTGAGTCCCAGCTGGACCACGAGGAGGTGGTGGTGGTGGATCATGAGGTGAAGGACCCTGAGGAGATCCTTGAGGAATATTCAGTGAGAGAAGAGGGGGAGGCTTGGTTTTGGGATATGAGTCTAGAGGGGAAATAGTCAAAATATCAAAACATATAACACATGTACTGTATGTATATATACACACAGATATCAACATATTTTGAACTGTTCCTTGTGTGCCTTCTGCTTCCTTTGCATTGCTCAAGATATCTAGATTCATATAACAGTTAGCTTACCAGACTAACGGGTATCTTTATGGGAGAGATATTAGAAACAATACAAGATGAATTGCGTATTCAATTGATTTGCCATGATCAGAAATACAGTATGCTTATAATTGCTTCATGTCTCTTTAAATAAATTAGAAAGACAAAGCAGAAGTATTCCATTAGAGATGATTTTTCTCTCACAAAAGGCATTATATTACATTTTATGTTGTATTTATACACATTAAGTAGATTTTATTTGTTTACAAGTAAGTAAATGAATAAATAACCTGGTGTGCTCACGGGAACCCCCTGGGCAGGCTTGGCTATGCCAGTGGAAGATGTTGGGTGCTCACTGGAAGAAGGTCCAGGACCTAAAGGTGTAGAGAGAAGGGGTGGAGGATTCCCCAGACCTGCAGGCAGACTGTTTGTTGTCTCGGGAGCTGCTTGACCATCAACTTCAGGAGAGGCTGTTGAAAGAAAAGAACAAAAACAAACACTGATGTCTAACTCAGTCATTTTTTTGTTGGAGACAGGTTGTTATATCAAACTGCCACCACTAAAATAGTAATTGTTAAATGTTAAAGTCAGTGACGGCACAATTACAAGAAGACTGAACAAGTACAGTTTATTTGGAAGGGTTGCCAGGAGAAAGCCTCTCCTGTGTAAAAAGAACATGGGATCGTTCTCACAAATGAACATGAGGTACACAAAACTGAATCTGTACAAACCACAACGCTTCTGTAACAATGTCCTATGGGAGGGTGAGACCAAAGTGTTGTGAGTTGTTTGGCCTTAATGTCAAGCACCATGTTTGGCAAAAAACAAAAACAGCTTTTCATCAGAAACTCTTCATAGCCACTGTCAAGCACAGCGAGATAGGGGTGATTTTTGCTTGTTTTGCAGCCACAGGACCACCTTTTGGTCACTGAGTCAGCCATGAACTTCTCTGTATATCAGAGGCAAATGTGAAGCCATCTATCCGATAGCTAAAACCTGGATTAAATTGGATCCTGCAACAGGACGATGATCCAAAGGACACCGGTAAATCTACATTAGAATGGCTGAAAAATAAAAGAACCAAGATTTTGGAGTGGCTTAATCAAAGTCCAGACATCAACCCAACTGAAATGATGTGCATATGCGAATGCCTAAAACACTCAATTAACTAAAACAATATTTTAAAGAGGAATAAACAAAACTTCCACAATGATTTAAGAAACTGATAATGTAAAAATTTCATGTATTACTTTAAGTTATTGCTAATAAAGGTAGATCTACAAGCTATTGAATCATGGAGGTACTTAGTATTGGCCACATGTTATTTTTTTGCTTTTGCCTTTATTAAATAAATAATAACATGGTGAGAACAGTTATTCGTCTGAGGATGAGGACGGTGAGACCTGCTACGATCAAATGATTTTTAAAAACACACAGAATTAAAAGATGCGGTACTATATTTTACCCTACTGTAGATCACACACTCCGTAGCGATAAGGAATTAAAATGCATTTAATCTGTGCCATTAATTTTGTCTAAAACCTGCCAGAATTTGTCAACAGCATCACCCCATGGACTGGCAAATGCTCCAAAGATGGTTACATTTACCAAAAACTTCCGTACGAACAACACATGCACCAAAGAGAACATACAGTATACACAAACAACAACAACAACAACTCAGGAGCCATTATTTCTCAACTCAACTCTAGCGTACACTTTGTCGCTGTGTTCAGCAGGAGCTCACCACGCGTCCTCACCTTGCAGATGGTCCTGGCGGTTGTGTACATACGCAGCGATAGAGCCCAGCTCCTCTGGGTACAGGTGTAGGCCCTCAGCCATGAGGAGGAGCAGGTGGCGCGTGGCAGAGGGCACAGCATGGCGCTCTAGCTTGGCCCGCTCCAGGTAGTCATCCGAGAGCTCGGAAGCCCTCGCTGCCGCCTCCACAGGGTCACACTGTCGCCGGGCACCGCTCGCACGCCCGTACTCCGCCATCACCAAGTCCAAAGCCTGCTCTCTGGGCATGTTGCGGTGAACTGTGAGAGTGAAATGAAAACTCAGTCATTGAAGGGGAAACGACGCATATATGCTGTGGTGCAGGTGCACAGTCAGTTATTGCAGTTTACGCAGAATGAAAGCAGCAGCTCAGTGCCATCACCAGACACAGTCTTTAGCCAACAGATTAATTTCAAGCAAGGTTATGACATTGGTTTTTAACTATTGATGACAGTCCTCATTTTTTAATTTTGATTATGTACATTTTTTATTGTTTCAGTTTATTAGCAGCAATTTTCATATTAACTCAGTTTTTTTATCCTTACTTACCCAAGTATTTGACTGAGAGTAATTTAATCATTTTATATATTTAATACAAAGTATTCCAGATTGTTCCACAAGGATGGCATAAAATATAACAAAAATTCTATTTGCAAAAGGTGTTTTTACTAAGAGTAGCCAAGAACATTTTAATCACTATCTTTATCGCTTAACTTCAGCCTAAATGCCTTGTACTGGGCATAAAATTGCAATAAAAATGGCATTTCATACAATTTATATTTAAAACATTTTAAACTCAACTCCATTTTAAAAGTTCCACTTGGTACACTTGATCAAAGACAAAGCATATAGTTAGCATTTAGTTCTTATTGTATCTTGGAAAAGATTTAGATAGAAAACAAAAACTTTTTTTTTTCTGCATCTTCTAGTTAAGTTTAGTTTTAAAACATGCACCATGGAAATGGTTTGTGTTGTGGTGTTCATGTGTATAGTACATACACAAAGTATACTTTGGCAAGATTAATGAGGAAACCTGTACACTTGCTCATTACATACAGTTATACACATCAGTTATCTAATCATGCGGCAGCAACATAATGCATGTACTGTATGCAATGTCACGAACTTTAGATAATGTTCACATCAAACATGCAAGGGGAAAATGTGTTTACCTGTTGCATGATTGTTGATGGCAGTATTGAGATTTTTAGAATTGGATGGAATTACCTGGTATTTTCATGTAAAAAGAAATATTGTACAAAGAATGTAAAAGAATTAAGTGCAACTTCTGTGGACATAAATGCGTTGCTCAGGAGACAGGCCTGCTCAAGTTCCTGTAAACTCAGATGACTACTTATAACCGTTGTGAACAGAAAAGTTGTACTCATCATGCATAGTGGCTATAGTCTCTTAAGGCAGTGTTATGATCTGGGGTTGCTTCACTTGGTCAGGTCTAGGCTCAGCAACATTATATGGAAAGAAAATGAAATTAGCTGACAACCTGAAGGTACTAAATGACCAGGTTATCACGTCAATGGATAATTCTTTCCTGATAGCACGGGCATATTCAAGGATGACAAATACCAAGACTCATCGGTTCAAACTGAATGTACTATATTTAGAATGTGCTGGAGTTGACTCTCCCATCATTATTACAAGATCTCAGGAAAAATGTAATGCAAACTTGGATAGAAATAAATGTTGTGATGTTGCATAAGACTGCTGAAACATAACCATTGAGAATTCTCACTCTAATCAAAGCTAAAGGCTTTCCAAAGAAATAATAGTGTAATAGCAGCCTTTTTCTGGCAGGCAGTGTAGTTGCATAAATGAGCAGGTGTACAAGTTCTCCTGATAGTGAATGATGTGTGTTTGTGACATATACACTTTTTTTTTTAAAAACTGCATCTGACCGAGAACATATCGGCTGACATGGATGATACGGATGTCTACCATGACACCAATGTACAGTTATGTATATGTCTTATGTTAGTTTAGACTAAGGAAGGAAACTTACTTTTGAGGGACTCTGAAAATATGATTACTGTGCACGAGGAGAGCGCTACATTAGTCTGTTCGACGAGAATACATAAGGGGGAACCATCAGAGCGGACATCTTTCAGGGCCCGGGTCAAGCCCGACTCTGCACGCAGGTAAAGCATTTCCACCAAGAGGCCACGCTCCTGCAAACAGTGGCCTAATGATTTTGCGTAATCCCTTTGAAAGAAGAAGAAGAAGAAGAAGAGAGCTTGTTATTGACCTCTGGGCAAAGGAGAATGGAAAAATGTGTTTGGGAGGATGCAACAATGGCGGTGCCCGGAGTGTATTATTATGAAAGACTAGAGGTTAGCCATGCAGATTCAAAAATAATAACATTAAAACGAAGGGGCATCTAACAATTAAAGCTGAATTGATCATTGGTAATAGTGTATTTCGGAGCACTACAATCTTTCTGTCCTCTAGGAGAACTACTGGGAGTCTTAGCAGGCTGAATATAGTATGAATATGGAATACACTTAGCGCTCATATTACATAAGCACTCAGATTCAGGGTGTAAATCCTTAATGTAATAATTTCTTCATTTATTTATTTTTTTTATATTTATTTAGTCCTGCTATCTTCTTATTTGTTGGATGTATGCACCGAAGTAGTCACACATTTCAGTGTAAAAGAAACACAGAAGTAGTGAATAACAAAAAGTCACCATAACATACATGAGGTCACCATTACACTGAAGCTCTAAAACAAATCATTAAAACATTATTTGTATTCATACGCATGAATTGATTGTGAAATTTTATAAAGTAAACGCCTTATTGTTCTTTCATGCTTTTTTATCATGCGATTTCCGACTAATCTTTTTAAATATGCATATTTAAAATGTAAAACTGAATATTGACATATTTAGAAATATATTTTCATGTGTAACCAAACGTGAGTGTTTCTACTTTTGTATTTTCTATACATTCATCCACCAGTTTACCTGTCAAATTTCAGAATTGTCAGTTAATTATAAAAATTATACATGATAGATGTACATTACTTTTTTTTTGTATACATCAGAATTACATATAAAATATTATATTTTCCCGACTTCCCATGGCCAGCTTATAATGTGATATAATGTCGTAAAAGCAAACAAAACCTCAATTCAAGATGGAGTCACAAGGAGGTTTTCAAAAAAACAAAAAAAGTGTTACAATCTAATGCTAACACATTAATTTTATAAAATAAGTACTCACAACGTTTGGTTGTTTAAAGCAAGAACGACACAGTCAGCAGGCTGCTTGGCTCCATCTCCATGGAAATGTTGATAAAATCTCTGGTACAGGGCACTGCGCTTCTCTCCATCCCTTAGTGAGGTAACTGATGGAGGGCAAATATGCAAATGATTTAACAATAAACAACTTGATAACTCCACAATGCATACTCTACAAACACTGGAAATACTTAAAGAACCTTTAATAAGACAGTTATTACTAATGACATGGCTTAAGAATGTACACCTTAGAATAATTACCATTTGGCTCATGAGGTGAAGGTTCGTATTGTTTATAGTCTGTAGGGTTGGAGTAATCATTACTCTGTTCCACATTTTCAAAGCTGAAAACAAAGATTAACATAAATTAAGTTCAATTCTGGGCTTTAAAGGAATCCTGACTTTGAGTTCAAATTTGTCATTTTTTATGAATTGCACCAGACATGAGTTTCATATTGTTGTACCTTTCTATTTCATGACACAAGTCGTTTCTTTCCTCTCGACCGAGATATGGCTGACTTCGAAAGGGTCGAAAAGGTTTAGCCCCACTAAGTCAAAGAAAAGATAATGTCAGATGTCAGAGTAATAGTGCTAAACAAATGTTGGGTTTAGAAAACAACTAGAAAGTACTCAAGCCTCAGAAACCTTATTATTAATTAGTTGATGCGTTTTTCATATTTGTTATATTTTCATAAATATTTGTAACATGTCTTTGATGTCACTAACCTAAACATTTCTTTAAAAAATACTCCATTAACATTAACCTAAACAAATGCTGAACTATTGTAAAAAAAAAAAAAGTTTTTTTAAAGCTTTATAGCTTTCTTAATTGTTGAATTTGTTTTTGTAAACACAATTCACATTTACAAACCTTTGTGTCAGTTGCTGGGGTCTGAATACTAAATTTTTGCATGCTTGGCATGTAGTGTTTTACAACTTATATGTTTTTCACTGTTATGAGTAGATCTGGTTCTGAGTCTTACAGGTTGAGCAGGATTTAAATAGCAATGGTTTCCAACTTGGGGTCTGTGAATCATAACCAGGTTATTTTTAGAGATCTGAAACAGTGGTGTTATATTATTATCAGTGCTGGTATATTTAGTACAGCGTTCAAGTATTTGTTACCTAACAAAATAGAAACAGACCATTAAACCTGATTAATGCTTCCTCGACAAGTACCTACACATTGCAGCGACACAGACACCTAGTCGCAACAAATTTCCGGCTTCTTCTACACTTCCATTTTTATAGTTGAACACCATCTCTTATTTATGCACCTGCACACAAGTATAAAAGCTCACCATGCTGTAGGTCACTTGTCTAGCATACCAGCATAGACTCTACATTAACTTTACACAGAAGCACAAATCAGGTTTTACCATACTTACCTAAATATGCTGATTGGATATTACTTTATTATTTTGTTCAAACTTCAAACAACAAACTTAAATAACTTGCTCCTAAAATACAGGACACCAGCTGTAAGGTATTTCACACCTCCTGTAGGATCATAGAGAAACATTTCACAACATAAAATTTTGTACTGGCCAGTGTTGGACGGTGTTGGCCGGACTGTCTTGTCAGAGCTCTCCGGCCAAGGCTATTGTCTCCTCAGTCATTGCTCTGCAGATATGAACGGTTACATCAGTTAATTTGTAACTGCAGTGCAAGCAAAAATTAATGCCCCACTTGTGATTTGCATAAAAAAAGAGCAGTGTGCAGTTTACTGTTTTTTTTTTTTGGGGGGGGGGGGGGGGGACTGAAGGTGTACCTGGTGCCAAAACAACTCACGGAAGAGCATAAACAGAAGTGTTTAGATATGTGCCAACAAAATTTGGACAGATACTCTAAGGAAGGTAAAGTTTCTTAAAGAGAATCATTACCGATGAGACATAGATTTATCACTACAAGCATGAGAGTAAAGAGCAGAGTATGGAACGGAAACATCCTCAAATGCCAATCCAAAAAAAAGTCAACCATTAGCTGGGATTCTCAGGAACCAGTATTGGAACATTAACAGGCAAAAAGTTCTACAATCAACAGCGCTCAGATGCTTATTGAACTTCGGAATAAACGCAGTGGACTGCTATCCAAGAACTTGCATGAAAATACATGTCCACAGACATCTGTCCCACACTGTCGACAATGCAATTTGTGTGTTAAAGCATCCTCCCTATAGTCCTGATCTCACTCTATCGGACTTTCTTGTTCTGAAGCAGCCCCACGAGGACAAAGATTCACTTCTGATGAAGAAGTGAAGACACTGATGCATTTGTAGCTCGCAGCTCAGTCGATTATTATTTTTTTTAATGAGGAAATATAAAAGCTTGTTAACAGATGGACAAAGTGTATTGAAAAGCAAAGAGATTATATCGACAAATAATGTACAGAGAATCCTCAAGATAGAATTTAATTTGTTCTTGAGGTGAGTTCATGAGGTGGAGAAATTCGTATTGCGATCTGAATCTTCCCACATGAAATATTGTAAATGCAGATAATCTGTTCCAGCCTCCAGATATATTAATATTGCAAAAAAAAAAAAAAAAAAAAAAAGGTTTAGCTTTTGAGCATGTGCCGAAGGCAAAGTTGGTATTGTGTGTTGACTCTTTTCAAACAGCTTTTACTGAGAAAAAAAAAAAAAAGAACAAAAACATTTTTTAATTACTCAACTAATTTTGCTTGGCTTTCCACTGATGCAAGCAAGTTTTAAACGGCTCGGGAACATTCGTAAGGGCGAGCCTGAGGTTCCACTGTATTTGTATTTCGATTTTAATTCTACTTTTTGTAAATTTCCAGGCAAATTTTTTCTTTTTTATTTCATTACCTTTAGTTACTATTTTTATTGCAGTGGAAGCTTTTTATTATAAGATTTAGTTTTTTTATAATCATTAATAAAAATCATTTTACTGATTCATCATTTCACTGCAGATCACACTGAGTATGGTTGTGTGTCTGTGACAAACAGAATTGGAATCTTCTAGAAGGTCTCAGATCTCAATTCATTCAAGTTTCCATTCTAGAAATAATGCAAATGACTTGATCCTGAAGGTCGTTTTAAAATATATATTATTATATATTAACAGTTTTAAATAAAACACCTCATATTTTAAACCACCTAAGATTACACTAATGAGCTGAGCACAGAGTACATCGTGTGTATTGTGCACTGAGCGGGTCGGTGCAGTTGATCTGATCCAGGTGAAGTGTCTCTGTGTGTGTGTGTGTGTGTGTGCTGTTGTTGAGGCGGTGAGGTGTTCAATACCCGCGGCTGAGATGAGACTGCCTCCGCCGGCTTCTCCGCGACCACGACGACATCAGTAACCGGCTCCCGGTTTAACACTACACCGGCAACATGTAAGGAATCATAGACACACGGTTATATAATCATAAAGCACAGCGCGATAACTGTACGTTCCAGCCGCTATACAGCCTGCGGGTTGTGGAGTTAAAAGATGCTCTTCCGCTAGTTATCAAATGGGCGGAACATAGAATATAGAATATCTCTATAACTAGTTAAATATTTATGTTGGCTAAAAATAAGCAAAGTTCTAAGGAATTGTATTATCTAAGGCTAGCTGATGGTAAACATAGCTTGTAAGCTAACACCGAGATGCTATTTTAAGCAGCATACCTGGTGTGAATGGGTTACACTTCTGCTAGTATTAGCAAAAAAAAAAAAAAAAAAAACAGTTACACCTTCAGGACTTTAGCAGGAAAATGGAAAATGAGAAGTAATTTACAAAAAATGTATGAACCAATCGCTAGGTTGTTTTCCCAGCTATTAGGCAATTCTTCCTCGGTAGGATTTGCTGCAAGTGTTTGTGGAAGCGTATACCGCCACCTGCTGGAGAGCCGAGTTAAAGATTGAACCAGCTCCTAATGAAGCATCTTCTCTACCCAATTCTGATTTCACATTGAGATTCCCTCCATCCACTTTATCGTGTTCAGGGTCAGTGGATCAGGACTGTATTCTGGGAATACTGGGTGTAAGATAGGAATACAGACTAGCTTGGACACCACTACATCACAAGCCTTAAACTATTAAAAAAAAAAAAAAAAAAACTTTCCTGTGACATATGTCCTATGTTTCAACCCACATCGCCACTCACTTTCAGTAACCGTTCTATCCCGGTAAGGGATTCAATTAACCTGAGTCTATTCTAGGATTACAAACCAACCAAAAAGTTTAATTTAAAACACCATCACAAATGTAGGGAAGTGTAATGAAAAGCCTTGCAAGACGTACTGTAGATAATTTACAGCAAACAATTATGCAACACGTAAATCAGACGTTTATTACAAACATCACAGTTTAAAAAAAAAAAAAAAAAAAAGGATAATTCTGCATTCAGTCTTTTACAATCTTTGGGAGCTCTTGTGATTTCAGTTTCATTAACTGGTTCAGAGACTTAACATTTTACACTCCATATCTGTGACAGGAGATACGTGCGTCTTCTTTACATGACAAAAGTAAACATGGAAAATGACTGCATCGAATGCTGCTGAACAGCACTGCACCCTGAATTTAAGCCGCTGCACGTCCAAGGTTAACCTCTGCATTTTTTTCTTGGAAGTGTTTCATTTTTTAATACTAAACAACATTTTCATTGTACATGACAAAAATCTGCATAACCTGCATAATCTATTCATTCAGGTTTCCATTCTAGTTATAATGCAAAGGACTTGATCCTTTCAAGTACGAGCAAATGATATCAGATAGATATCAAGCTCGCTCTGTGTCTTGAACAGGTGCGTTATCTGGGGGGAAAAAGAGGTTATGGAGCTGCTGCCTGTGTGATCGAGTTTAAAACATGAGAGTCACAAATACATAGGACACGTCTGAACACAGAGATATGCAGGCATCTTTGATTGGTGCCTTTGGGGAGCGAGTCTTAGGCAGAATCTTGTGTACACATTGCATGTACAGCTAGACATGCATTAATTGTCATTTTCCTGCAAATGATGCTTTCACCTTCTGAGCAACCTTTCAACCTCCACAGGTTTCCTCTCTCACTGGCGGTAACCATCTTAGAGACCACATGTTCTTTCCAATTTCTTCATCCTTCTTCTTTCCTATTTTTCCTTCTTTGTCTCCTGAGGAGAAACCTTCAAGATCTTCTTTCTCACAACATTTTGAGCTGCGGCATCCCATCCTCAAACAGCCTTGTGGTTCTACTGGTCACCCTGTATCTCTTGGACAGAACTCGGATGGGATGGAAGCTAGGGGGAGTGTCCGTGTCTTGGCTTTGCGAGTTGACGTCAGGAGACATGTGAAATGAGTCTGACTCGTGTCTGAATGTCCTGACGACACAGCGGGCACATATCCAGCTGTAAGGCACACTCCATGCAAATCCCACTATGGAGACAGACACACACAATCATTCAAAACTGTTTTTTTTTATATCAGAAAACCAACATTTTACCTTCATTTTACCACAGTAACAGCATATTCAGTCTTTGAATTCTACTTATTTAGAAAGTATACATCAGTACCACTTGAGCACTATGCGTGATCTAAAGACCTTTTTAATCCAGAGGTATAAAACAAATGTCAGGATAACTAATATGACTGAATGGTGACAAAAGTGGGTGACAATTTTAAATCTGAAACCCATTAGTCTTTAAATTTTTTAGGAAACAGGGAAAGCTTCAGTTTTGAATTTGACTTAGGGAAAAGGAAACATATCATACCTTGACCATTAAAACTATTTGACTTGGTCTTTAAATACCACTTTAGACAGACAGTCTATTAGGTACAATAACTAGAGGATGATGGACATTTGACTACATTTTTCAGTTATTAATAAAATTATAGAACAATTAAAATAACAGTTGCAAATTACTTATGTATACTATCAACCCAATTGAAGTTACCTAGAACAAAATATATTTGTTGCTTATAATTAAACAATTTATTTTTAGGACACCTGACCTGCTAGAATTTTGACATGCTGACCAACTGCACATCGCTAACATTACACTACTTTTATACAAGACTGCATTGTATTCAAATAAAAGAAGGATTCAAAACAAGGTTTCAAATAACCTATATAATATATGGATTGTCAGATCATTTTCATATTCCATTGTTTCATACTGAGGTGAGAAACTTATAATAGAAAATATTGAACATTGATCCAACTTTACTACGGCGAGCCAAAGCCTGTATTTAGCATTAGAGTAATTCCATCTCAAATCAACCAGTGAAAGAGACATTTTCCACCATCACTTCTCAGATTTTGCAGATTTTTTCACCAATTGTTGGTATTGGCATGAAAATAAAAAAACCCAATTTTTTTGTCCCAACTCCCGCTCGTTAAAAAATGGCAGCCATCTTGATTTTTGGCCTCGATGCGCTTCGAGATGTGGAGAAAAAAAAAATTTTTGGGGGGGGGGGGGGGGGGGGTGTTATTTCCATGCCAATACCAACAATTGGTGAAAAAAATCTGCAAAATCTGTGATCATGTGGTGGCACCCACTGGTTGATTTGAGATGGAATCACCCATTAGCTCCAAGATAGCAGGTTAGTTTAAAGGAGTCAAAAGCTCATCTAGTTCTGGTATTTCCACACTAGCTTTATTCTAACAGTATTAACCATCAACCATACGAGACGGTTCTCCATGACACTACATTCATTAGTTATACATGAACTGTAAAATATAGCAGTTATACCATTCACCACACGTTACTGAAGTTCCACCTTGTGGTGTTATTTGGTATTGCCGTGTAGCGATAAGACAGTTACAGCCCATAAGAAGTTTGGTCCATCAGACAATGCCTGTACTATTATAGGGGAAACACTGACTTTGTTTTTCGTCATTGACTTCAGTATTAAACGAGTTGCATTGTCTGTTTAGTAATCATTCAATAGAGGGTACTTGAATGAAAAATCTATTAAAGCTCCACTCCAGCTAAATAAGTTTAAATGTAAAATAAATGTACATGATTTAAGGACCAGCATTTACTATAAATTTATCTGTGTGCATCTGGACTGGAGTTTGCCTGCTGACAAACCATACTCTGTATTGCTAGATGGGGTGGACAAATTGTATACAATACATGATATGATATGAATATATGTATATACGTACACATACAATGCCTATTGATGTGGCCAGTTCAGGGTGTATAATACAGTCTTTAAACAAACCCTTAACCCAAAAGCTATATCACCACAGCGGTCTGCTCTGTACCTGTGTGCACATGGTCTCAGCTCTGTATCTGCCATTTGGTCACAGCAAAGGGTGCAGCAGTTGTCTCTGATGCTCACCTGCCTCAAAAGGGCTAGGCGCCTGTGCCTGAATTAACAAGAAGAGAAAGACGATCGTTTTTTGGAGGCCGAAATACGAGATGTGTGATTGTGTCCTACTTTCAAATAACAGCGTGGAAATGAAAACTGCATCAGACAGCTAAACGTACCTGGGCAGAATTATCTTCTCATCAGATGCAAGTGAAGCAAATTCATTAAAGGTGCTGAACTTTACAGACGGCGGGTGGCGGAACGGCTTAGCCCCAAAGTTGAACTCACACTGTTGGTACGACATAAAACTGGCTGCTGCAAAAAAGCCAGACCTGAAAAAGAGGAAATGCACAAAGGGAATAAAGAAAACATTATTATTCAACTCACTGCACACTGTTTCATTCATTCAGGGTGCATTCTGTGGCACTGAACAGACGAGTTTACTTACGTGGCAGAGGAGAAGACCTGCCTTTCAGGAGGAAGTTGGTGTCCATTCAGGTAGAAAATCATCTGTTTCTTGCTGAGGTCCAATAAGAATCCTATGGCATCACCTGCAGAACAAAAATACCCATTATTATCATCTACTCCATCGAAGGCTAATAAAGTGTTGGACACTCTTATGATGTACTTATTCAGTACTTTTCTCACCATCATTAAGGACAATCAAGTAAAGCTCCAACAATAAGAGAATACATTCTGAACTACTCAGTTGTTTGTTACAGTTCTTTCGGAGAATGTGCAACATATGACTGTTTCATGTATACTTCCCAAGAAACTAATGGACGAGCCAGTGAAGACCTACTGACCTTCTTTCCAGCAAGGGTGGGAGTGCGGTTTACTGCGTGCATTGTACCAAATCAGCTGCCTGCAGCCGTCATATGCACACGAGTACTCGTCATCTCCAATCCCATAGCCCTCCTGTAACGCATGGTATAATGTGTGTAAAATATCTTTTGACTGAATTATTATATAATGATAATAGTAATATATTTACTACAATAATTATCATAGGATATAATAAACTGGTTCAGATTAACTCATCGTTTTTGCTAAAAATTATTAAATAGATTCCTGCAAACATATTTAATTGGGATGTGGTTATGTGAATTAGACAAGATACGAACATGATTGAGGAACTTGCTATCCTTGGTGGCCCAGCCGATCTGCATGACTCCCGACGTGATGACCGTGACCTCATAGTACCAAACACCAGAGTCCACACAGAATGTACAGCGCACACTCTCGAATGAAGATGCATCACATCGTGCCTGAAGTGTACGATCATGAACATTTGTAAATTTCAGGAAAAGTCAATTAAAAAAATTAATTAATTTGCGTAATGCTCACCTCCAGTCCACTGGGAGAGATCTTGAGATATTCACTGACATCGTTGCTGTTAAGCATGGCATTGATGTTGTTCAGGTTGACTTTCTCGTAAGTGAAATGCCGACCCTCTTTTATAACTGTTAAAACAGATGAAAACATTTGATTATATAAAATTATCAGACTGCGGCTCTTTCATAGGTCTACACTTTACACAGCAACCCTGAATAAACAATTTCACAATCATTTTGAGTCCATTATGTCGGATTCTTTTATGCTTTCGGTTTGCCCAACAAATGTCAATGAAGTAAAGGGAAAATACTGTACAAGGCTACACTGCAACTTTAACAGCAATCTCGAATAAAAAAAAAATTAAGTATTATAAGGTTGTTGGTTTTTTTTTTAGCATGTTTATGTGTATAAAGTGGAAACCAATTTTCTCTTTAGAAAAAGTTAGTATTTTTCCCAGGATTCTTTGTCAAAACTGTGCAACATACAGGACAGCAATATGTAAATCAAGATGACAGCATTTTGATTTACCAAATGCTTCAAAATTAGCTAAAGACTGATGCCTAAATAAAACTAAAAATCCAAATGAAGAAAAGCGTTAAACCATACAGTATGTTTGTCACTGGTTCACAAAGAAGATGCACAGAATTATGTGACTTTAAAATGCAAAATTAGGCATTTTTCTTAGGTCAAGCCTGTTTGGTCAAGTTTCTACAAAAACACAATTCCTTTGGTTCATTCAATACCAAAATGCCAAGTAAAAATACTAAAAATATCAAAATTATTAATAGCTCATATGGAATCATGTAGTAAATAAAAGTAACAAAATGTTTTATATACTAGACTCTTAAAATAGCAACGGTGTATTTTGATGACAGCTTTGCGGACTATTGGCAGTCCACAACCACTCAATATATATGGGAACTCAAGACAGCGTGGAAATGAAAATCATTTGAGGTGATGAGCTCATGAAGCTGGTTGAGAGAATGCCAAGAGTGCAAACTGCCATCAAAGCACAAGGTGGCTTTTCTGAATAATCTAAAATATATATAAAAATATATATATATAAAAATTGGACTTTGCATGTCACATGCTTTTAGTTAATCAATAAAACTAAATGTATAAATTATATGTAGTTAATTATCTAAAACCTTGACTGATCCTGTTAATGTAGTACCCTCAATTTAAAGCTTCCTGTCTCTTGCATCTGCTTCACATAATATGATAATATCATAATATCAATAATGAAAAGTGGAAAAACAACATAACATGGTGCACATAGCGTAGTTTTAACACACAAGGTCCCTGACTGAAAGCTGGAGAACTTACAAAGGTTGTCCAGGCTCCACTGTGCGCAGAAGCCGACTTGGCGTTTAAGGTAGTCTGAGTGATCTGCCCATGACTCCAGGACCGCTAGCCGATCACTGATACATGACTCTGATACGGTCAGTTTGTTCTCACCTGATAACACAAGAGAAAAAAAATTCCCCATGTCAATTCTTTATAAATAAAGTCTAAATAAAGAGAAAAAGAACGAGGGAAAAAAATTTACTTTAAAAAAAAAAAAAAAAAAAAAAACTTACTGGTCTGGGAGAATTTCTCCAGAGCAATGAGGGCGAACAGCATTACTGTAGGGTGGGCCTCAGAACTCTAAACATAGAAAATGAACATAGTAAACCAAACAAAAAAAAAAAAGAAAAAAGTGAACTGACAAACTTACCAGATTGAGTGCTACTGTATGTGCATATACATATTCACAAGATTTGTAAAAGGTGTGTAGTTTCAAAAAAGTGCCCCTCACCAGGCTCTCCAGTAAATACTCCAGGGTTCCTGGGCTGAGAAGTGCAATGCTAGCAGGACCTACAAGACAAGAGTAACATCTTAAACACCTGGGATTATCCAAGCACCATTCAGCTAACAAAGTGAAACAAAATCAGACTTTTCATGACTTTGAACAACTGGAAAGCAAGACAAGGGCATATACGCCAGGCCAAATCCACTGAGTGTATGTCTGTATATTTTGAGGATTCAGCAGATCTGTCTGTAAAGGAGAGGACAGTGTGCATGGTCATAACCAGCATGGAATTTTAACACCTCTTTTTCTGTAGTTTTAAAATGACACTCTCAGCATCAGTGAGTAACAGTACATGAACGTGCATATCCTGTCCTGTACAGACACGTAGGAGTGGGTGGATTACTGTTATAAATGAGATACCAGTCAACCAGTAGTGACTTTCAAATTCAGTTTCTACAGTCGTTGGCAGTCTGGGGGGAAAAAACTAAGTTGGAAACTATTTATAGTTCTGAAAACAACATGGTCCAATAACTGAAATCTGTTGAACCTGTCTATATTTGGTTACAGCATGTGAGACCTGGTTAATACTAAAACTGAAAAAGGGGAAAAAACAAAGGGGAATGTTTTAATTCAGACTGCAGCAAAAAGTATTTAAGATATTTAGAAATCTGGCATTTGATTACAAACTGAATTGATAAGACTTAATGTCTCTTTCATTACTGCAGCGTCTATCCAACATATGATCAAAGCACACTTAGCTAGCAAAGGTTAACTGGTAGACTGACTCTCTACAGAACATCTAAACTGATTTGGTTAAATTTAATTATTGGTTCTTAAAATACGCTACATGATGAAAAGGTTGTGGAAACCTGACCGATTATTTCAAGTACAGTACTTCCAATTACGTCATGATTCACTTTCTCCATCCCACAGAATTTTGCACTTCACCACACAACAAGTCTCTGGCAAAGCTAATTTTAAGCCAGATGATCAGCTTTCTCTTTCACTGGACCAGCCATATGGCAACACCTACAAGGCGATATCACCATTAGCGGCATATATAAAAGACCAAAAACTTTGGATGCACTTGTCTGCTTGGACATTTCTGCATGCGTGTTTATGTTTATGACAGTTTACCGGCAAGTTTCTCAGCTAAGCAGCCCAGCACTGCAGTGGTGTTGCGGTGCTTGGCGGGGATGAGAGCATCCTGGTGAGCCACAGCGCCACTCAGACTCAGCATGTCCGACAGCTTCTGCAGAGCGTCCTGCACAAAGGTACAAAGCAAGGTCACAGCAGGAACAAAAAAAAGTACTCGAACATAATGCTATATTTAAGAGGCTCTCTCAATCATACAAGTATTGAAATGGTTTCTCTCTCTTTTATTTAAACAACCACTAGTCCAGGATCAAAGACCTCGTTTAATAAAGGTATCTTATGTTTGCTCATTCATTTACTCCTGACTGGTTGTGCATACAACACAACATAATCAAAAGGCTCATCTTAATAAAATAAAGTGATGTTTGTGCCATCAGAAGCATCACTGTGAAACCCAAAACAGTTATTTATAACTGAAACAACACAACATTACAAACTAAGAAATACTTCTGTTCTGGTCAGGTGGAAGAAACTTCTGTGATTGTGATCTTCTTATAACACTGTTTTACTTCCAAAGAAAATGATGACTTAATGTGACTCTTCCCTCAAGTTGGTGGAAAATTAACTGTATCTATAAACATATCTAAGACCCACTGGTTTCTGTTTCCTGCTTTTAAATGTTCAGTGGAAAACATACCAATAAGAAAAACACTGCATATAATAATAGTGTGATAATGGTGAGAAATACTGAGAGTTTGAGTGCACAGCACAGTGTGTCAGCACCTTATCTAAATCAGCTTAATGCTGCGCACTGTGGCATTGCTAGAGGCGTTTAATGTTAAATTACTGTTTATACTTATGAACATGTGTAGTACAATAAATGCCATGACTCATTTGTGTGTTTTTATCTATCGCCTACTGACTATTGTGAGAGTTAATGGATGTGTAAAAAACATTCATGCTCACTTTGGTGGGCAAAGGACATTCGTCCAGGAGCAGGGTGATCACAGCCGGACCCAAAGGGTCATCCAGAGGAATCACTCGAATCAAAGACTGCACCACCTCGAGCCAGCCGTCATCTGCAAGGGAACAAAGAGAATATTATTTAGTGTATGATTCACCCATGGATTGTCTTTTGTCTAAGACTGGGAGATTAACATTGTAGTCATTCATAATGGTCGATGATGATGTGTCATTATTTCTAAAAATAAGAATATGAATCATCAAACAGATTCAACTGTGATAAATCCTGAATCACTTCCACTTCAGCTGCTTTTCACACAAACGATGCTAATTAACATAGCAACATGTTCTGTTCTAAAAGTGAAATGATTTAGACAGTCACCATGTTCAACTGCCCACAGAAGAAGCAGACAAATGTTGACAAATTTATCATTAACATTCCTGCTTAAGGATTTTGAGCTTAGGAGACACAGCATTGTTTTCATTCCCATGCCAAATGATTCTAGGTAGGAGTGGATTGACATTACTAGTCCCTTATCTATCCATCTAGTCTAACTCTGTCCATCTGTCGCATTGGCTGTCTGTCTGCCAGTCGCCCTGCCTGCCTGCCCGCCTACCTGTCACACTGCCTGCCCACGTGTCCGACCGTCACACTGACTGGCTGCGTGCCGGCGTATCGCACTGGCTGTCTTTCTGCTTCTAACAATGTGCCTTCTTACATTTGCCTAGAAATTTGCCTTATGGTAGGAAAAAGAAAACTGTCCCTGCTTTTTGTCCTTTGTGCATTGGCAGGGCCTTAAACAAGCCAAAATTGTGACCTCATGAGGTTGCCCAGCTCTGCCGGTCTTTAATTTACATTAGCTCATTTACAGAGAAACTGAAACAAAGCATTTGGAGAAGGAAAATAAGGGAGGGAGTCTGATGTATTAAAATATGCATTATCTGAGGGGTTACTCCAGTGGGAAC
Source organism: Channallabes apus (assembly GCA_030522415.1). Taxonomy (NCBI): domain Eukaryota; kingdom Metazoa; phylum Chordata; class Actinopteri; order Siluriformes; family Clariidae; genus Channallabes; species Channallabes apus. The sequence continues at coordinate 28,485,359 of CM060110.1, forward strand.
ATCGACAGACACACTTTTGGGGGACGAAGCATCTTGCCTCTAAAAGACTCACAGCGATATCAAAGTCAAGACTAATAATGTGTGTTGCTCAAGCTGCAGTGGGCTCCTCCACTAATCTGACCAGACACCTCACGTCACCAGAGTCGAATCACGTCAGCCAATGCAACAGATGCATGTATTAATAAAGTCAACAGACACAGAAACCGTGACAACCGAATACAAGGGGGGAGTGTGGAGGCTGGCAGAAAAGGAGGACACGGTGTCCAAGAGCATCCAAGTCCTGACCAGAGTGTACACTCTTAGATCAAATGACTTCCTGTGACCCAGAAAAAGTGAGCCTAACAGATACGGGGAAGTACAAGATGCAAGTCATTAACGATTGGCTATAAACTAACACTAAAACGCGTAACAGGTTCAAAAAGGACCAATAAAAACTAAAGCAAGAAAGCCAAAGCTTTAGTCTAAACACAGCAGCCTAAGGGACTTTTGAGTCCAGCTAAGTGACAAATTATCTTTTTCAAACAAACAGTTAATTCTATAAAGTTTATTACAGTTACATAATTATTTGATAAATGATTGAACATGACAGACTGAATACAGAGTTTAGAAATGACTATATCACACCAGATAAAGCCCTGAATATGTCTTAAGTTGAGTAAGTCCTGCTGCTCCAGCTTCCTTACTCACCAGTTTCAGCCATCTCATGCAATGTTATCATGGAGTACGGAGGCTCCTGGTCACTGTAACAGTGAAGAAAAACAGAAATTTGAGGCCACAAACAAAAGTGAAAAAATAAATAAATACAAAAATACAGTCACATGTGAAGCATGGTGAAGAAGAGATAGTGCGCCTCTCGTCTGGTTGTTCTGGCTGCACGATGTCCCCCCATTCATCTCCCTGATTGCTACTGGAATGGTAAATTTGTGTGGTGGCAGCGGTGCTCCCCCAGGGAAGGCCCTCAGGGACACTAGCACCACCACACAAGACTCCAAGTAGAAAAAGGAGCTTTCCGGTTCAGCAGAGGGTCATATCGGTTAAGGAAGGAAGGAGGAAGAAATTAAAGGCAAGTCTGAGCAAATAAATGAATAAATAATTGCCTTCCTCATTAAAGATAACATTGAGAGCACGTTGCCTGTTTCCATGCTCTCCATGAGCTGAACTGCTCTTGGCAATGCTGCAGAAGGATTCTTTCTTGACAATGAGTGCGTAATGTTTTGTCAGGCAGGAAAGGAAATATGCAACAAAAAAGTCTTGTTTAACATGCATGAGAAGGTGGATGATACAGGCTAAAAGAATATACATATATTATTTTAGAGTGCATTAGCAAAATGTCTTAAAACAGATTCTGCAGAATCTGCTAATAGATTTTGCATCACACCAATTTATCATCCCACCCACATAAACCTTATCTGCAACTTCTGAGACAGCACAGCTCATAAATATAAGACCATACTCCCGGTTTCACAGCATTGTACTTCTTGGTGCATTTTTACTTCCTGTAGTAAAACTGAAAACTGCTCACTTGTCAACAAGAGTCCTAATAACTGCCAGCGTATCCAGCACCAGACCATCGACGTTCTGCTTTTTCCTGCGTGGCTCGTGAGGGCCGCGGCCTCGTCTGGGTGGTCGGACAGGGTCCCGGGGCCGACTGCCCCTAGCCTCGGGGGGCTCTGAGTTCTCGCCCCCCCTGTGCTGCCTCCGAGGTGCAACGCCCTCCTCTACGTCGCTGTCCTCTCTGCACACGCAGCTGTTTCCCATAGCTCCGCGACCCACGAGGCTCCGCCACAACTGGACAGATCGCAGTTGTTCGACAGTCAGTTGCAGAACCCGTGCAAGGCTCCTGCTGGCACAGAATGCAATCCAGGTGGCTACTATCATATCACTTGGGGAGGCGCCTCGGGACGGGCTGAGTGGGGACGTCTATCATCGTGCTACTGAAGACCATCAGCAGCCGAGTAGAAAGAAGCCACAGGGTTAGAGTTGCATTCAACAATCATCGTACAGCAGGGATCGCTTCACTCCTGCGTAGAGGAGGGGGGAAAAAACGGCTAATGAAATAGCTGAAAACTAGATCAACTTGTCCCACAACATAGCAATCCAGATTAAATCAACAATAAGAATCATAAATATCACGTTTATAAGGATTGTGTCTTTCTATTAGTATAAAAGCAGACATTGAAGATACACCCAAATACAGGATTATGTAGGTTTGTTACAGAATGACCAGATAGTTTCTGTTGACTTTTTCAAAATGACAGATTCAAATTCCCAGCAGTTCTTGTCCCTTTCTTGTCTGCCGGTGACTCGACTAAAGTTCACAGTCCCTTCCTTCTGGACTTCCCCGCATCACACAACAGCAGCATCCAGGTCTCCGAGTAGGGGACTTACCTGCACTGAAAGTCGTTTACACTGCAGTCCATAAGCGTTGTAAAAGCATTAAATTGCTACCTCTGCTGCCGATCCTAGCATTTTTACAACATACACACACATACTATATAACATGACACTGCAGACCATAACCAATGAAAACAAGTGTGTTTATTTTGGCTAATCAGTGTTGCATGCTGTTATGCTGGTTAGGGTTACATCACCTGGCACAATGCTTTTCCTCACACCTACTCTATCCGAGTCAGAAATTATATACACTCGGGTTATATTAAAACATCTGTCCGCTCACGGCAACTGTTTCCCCGGTTACTGCTGTGCAGGTCTGAACGTGTTACATTGGTCCATTTGTAACTGCGGTGCGAGCAGAAATAGATGCCCCATACACTATAAAGAAAGTGCATTGTCACAAAGGAGTGTGGATGAATAAAGGATTGAGAAGTTCAAGGTAGGTCGCACAAGAAGGAGCAGGACGGGTGTCCACATCCAATGACCCCATTGCATCCTTTTCTGAAAGAAGCCGTATGATGACGGAGATATACATCTGATGAAGAAGTGAACACAGCGGTGCATCCGTGGCTTTTTAATGAGGGACTATGAGAGCTTGTTGACAGAAGTAGATTGAAAACCAACGAGATTATGCCCAGAAAATTATTCATTTGTCTTTTTTAAAAAGTACATAAGATAAATTCTACAGCCAGAGTGTGGATGAATTCTGCCTAATCCTCATATAATGACAACCTCTTACTTAATAATAGCATAACACTTAGAAGCATACTTTAAAAAAAAGAAAGAAAGAAAAAGAAACAATTAAGGGATTAGTTAATGAACAAGAAGGTGCAGGAATGTTTCACGGGTGCCTAAGAAACCAGTGGAAATCTTTACATCAGATAATCAAACTATAACACAGCCCTGATACATTAACACATTTAATTTGTTGCTGTACAGCTAAAGCTAGAAATATTACTGCATATAACACTGGTCGAGCACAGCAGTCATGTGAACATTAGACAAATGTTAGTCATTTCAACCATGCTGTGAAATGATTCTGACGTACTGTATAGAGACTGGGGGCTTCTTACAGAGGAATACTTGTGTTAAGAAATGCAGCTCTATAAAAACTGCAGAAAATTAAAAACAAACCATACGAGTCAAAAAAATTTACCCACAAGAAAAAGAGCCTTTCAAAAGTCCTGTCTGAATATCACAACAAATTGACTAACAAATAAAATCTGGACAACTGACTAAACATCCAACTTAACTCCAACTTAAGAGTTTCCTGCCGAAACTCTCCATGAATCACAGTAATGAAGCCCATTAGCCTGAGAGCTAACTGTTAGCGCACTGTATAACGTATCAGAGCTAGCCGACTAGCTACTTAGCCTCCTTCTTCAACATACAACTTTATGTTTAGGTTACCCACACGTCTGGTCAAGCTATAACAAATATCTACAGAGCCAAAATAACTAGAGTAGCTTCACACCAGAAGCACGCTATCAGTAAAAAATAAACCAGAAGTGCTATCGGAACTAAACACGTCACTTACCGGATAACAAGAAGCAAGCAGCGGCGCTCGCGCTCGCTAGGTGACTGGGCCTAAACCCGACTCACACAGGAAGTGTATCAGTGCGGCTAATGCTAGCTGGCGATCCGTTAGCACGTCGCTCAGGAAAAGAGACACCCTATTCAAAAAGGATACCGTGTAGCTTCTATTACACAGGAAACCGATGTGTACTCAGAAGCGGTCGATTAACAGACATTACACAATATCTCTCCACATGGAAACACGCCCATGCATAAGACGGCAGCTAGCGAGCAGCGAGCTCTCCTTCCTAGGAACCATCATTCGTGTTTCTGTTTCTGTCATCACTGTGAGGAGGGAGGCACATTCAGGCGCGCGGGAGCAACCCCGGGTTGCCAGGTGTACCAGAATCACAAAAGTATTTCTCGGTGGAAACAAGCACAAATACTCCCCTGAAAGTGTGCTGCTATGTTTTGTATACCGTTTTACATTAGTAAATATTCATGTTATATTCATACCAAAAGAGAATCATCCATTCATTTATTCGTTTTCTTATCCTGTGTACAGATTTGTAGGGACCTGGGCCCGTATTCACAAAGCTTCATAAAAGTGGCTCCTAGTGACGAAATTCTAAGAAAATTCTTAGAATTATGGCATTTTCTTAGAATTTTCCTTTAAATTTAGGATTAAATCTTAGCTAAGATAAAAATGATTCATGAAACATCTTAGCCCTAAAAACAGCTCCTTAGGTAAAAAGTGTTAAGAGTAGAGAGGAGGACTTTTAAGAGGCTTAAGAGTTTCTATAGAAGAGGACAAAATGGTGGAAAGAAGAAATATTCTCCAAACACAGAACGTAAAGCTAAAAGGAACATGCTCTAATGTCCAATCTGGTTTTCTTGTTGTTTTACTTCCTTCCATCTCTCTTGGACTGCTGGATACAGACTATGCAAAAGTGCAACTTAAATAGACTGTCCTACAATCATGTAAATTGGTAAAAGTTGAGCCATTTTGCTTCCATCAATCTGAAATGGACTACAAGTAATAAAATCAGTATAATAAATAAATGTAAGAACTTTAGTGTAGTAACTACTCTGTGGAAATTGGTTGCTTCAAAAGTAGACACATTTTCAATATTTGGCTGTTTAATTAACTTTAAGACATTTGGCCTATAACAGACACTTTACATTAAGTAGCCTGTAGTCATGATTATACAATATCAATATATATAAACATTATAATTTCACTGTCTATTATATTATCATATATTCCATTATGACAAAGAGCACATTTCACGACCTTTAAAGAGGTCAGAGGTTATTATTTATCAACCAATCACAGTCCTTGAATTGCTGCATCATCCCTAGCAACGAGGTCGACCACACCTCCTCACTAAGATAAAGGTTTGTGTGCTTGCCTTACTCAGAGTTGCTCTAAGAAGTTTTGTAAATCACTTTCAGTCCAAGACTCCCAGCTAGGACTGTTTTGACGAAGATAGGCGCTCTCTGAAAGAATTCTAAGAAGCTTTGTGAATACGGGCCCTGGAGTCTATCCAATGAGACTTATGGCACAGGGTACACCCTGGACAGGGTGTCAGTTCATACACACACACAGTGGTAGATTTGGGAGTGCTGCTTAGCCTAATATGCATGTTTTTGGCCTGTGTAAAGAAACCAGAATACCCAGAGGGACCCCACAAAGTACAAAATGCAAACTCCACACTGACTCGAGGCGGGAATCGAATCATCGACCCTGCTGACCACTACGCCACAGTGCCTCTCTTAAGACATCATCGGCCATGTATTATACTTCTCCCTATAAACAAAACAGGTGATTTTAGAAAATACCTCTAGTCTATCTGACTGAAGAGTTGTGCTAATTAACTGAACCTATGTGACAATAGTATTCAGCTTCTGGAGCTAATGCTAAACCTAATGCTTTTATGGTCTGGATGATGGTATAAGGTAGAAGTCAGTAACAGTTAAGGTCTTCTATACCTTCAGGAAGCCATCATGCAATCACGCAGGCATGGATTGAGCAGGTTTTGAAGAATGAAGGACTTTACACTAAATATTGGTCGTTGTATGTCCTCAGAAATGTATGTGCAAGGTTACAAGGTTTGTGTTCAAGTCAACAACTTCTTTCTCAATAATCTTAATCTGAATAATGAGAAGATGTTTGTTAGACTTACTGGAATGAAATGAAATAAAAACCTGAACAGCTAACATGAAAAGTATCTCTTGTTCTTTGCTATAGATACCACATTCATCTCTAGCAAGGAATAAGATATAGATTATAGATATCACATATCACATTGCTCCATATTGGTATTTTATTACTGACACACCAACTTGGAACATCAGGCTTCATAGTAAAAGCTCCAGAATGGCAATAGCATTGATGTGTTGTTCTTCAAGTTTATTGCAGTGTTTATTTTAGATCAATAAACATACTATATATAGTTGGGTAATTATATAACATGAACTATATAGTTTGCTTTTGTGTAAAATTAAATGTATCATAAACTCAGGATCACTAATATTACACATTGACAGCATGTACCTACTACAAAACATAATTCAAAGCGAACATTGTTTCTCCCACTTTGTGGTTTGAACGCACCAGGGTAAAAAAAAATATGTAGTTCTGAGGTCAGACATCCCACCCAGTTACACCCCCAAATCAGCCTATGGTACAGAAATTTGTACACCCACGAATCATTTGCATGATAAGTTAATATTCAGGCAATTATTTAATTACATGAATTCTGGTTTGCTTAAGGCAAGCAGATGAAAAAAAGCAAAGATGAATAGTTAGCTCAAGGTATTTCAGCACATTTTTTAAAACAACGTTAAATATAATTTTATAATGAGTTACAGTTTTATTACACTGCAGCTGTATACATTTCATTGGTTGTGTGTGTCAATGTATGCTTGTTCTGTCCTGGGTCCAGGTAATATACATGCCATGAGTAAATCTTAATTAGCACAGTTTCTCTATGAAACTGTAAACCTGGCAACACTAAAATTTACCATAATGTGTGACATCATCACATATTTCAGATATGCACACCACCTTTTGGCACTCCGCCCAGCTGCAGCTGAGTATTACAGCTGTGTGTGTGTGTGTATGTGCTCACAGCTGTGATCCACAGCTCCTCCCAACACACATACTGTATGATAACTACTCTTTACATTAAATTATTTTACGCACTGCACTTCCTCTGCTATTGTAAAGGTTTACACTGTAATAATTATTTGAAATATTTGTCAATCCATTGTTAATAGTGTTATGCAGCTTTAGATGATAGCTCCTATTAATTATATATTTTTATTTTTATTTTGTATGGACAGAATCTTTTGTTTTGTATGTTTTTCCTAAATGACCACATCACCCCCGGGAAGAAAGCACATCAGTTCCCTCCCTTTTATTGTCATTTGAACCATATATAGTTAGTACACAGTGAAACGAAACAACATTCCTCCATGACCAAGGTGCTACATACAACATAAATTAACAACATAAATTAACAAAACTAACTAGCTAACTAAGAAACCTAATTAGCTGACTAGCTGAGACAATATAAATTGACATTTTAAATTAATTAAGTTCTATACAAAATAGACAACATAAAATGCATGTGCAAACATAAGCGACAAAATGACAACATGAAACATTTCAATACTTCATGGCGATGAAGTAATAAGTTGAGGTAGTGAAAGGAGAAGCAGTAAATAGTAAACATTCCTTGTAAGTAGCAGCGAAGATAGAAAAGAGTTTTGTGCTAATACGAATAATATAATGTGTATTGTGTGTATAATGTAATGTAAAATATAATGAAAGAGCAGTTACAGGTTGGTATGAGCAATTGTTAGATGATTGTTGATCAGTGTGTTTGCGGGTGTGCTTATCAGTTCAGTTTTTTTGTTTAAGAGACAGATGGCTTGTGGAAAGAAGCTGGTGCTCAGGATGCTCTCGATAGTCCCTCTAAAGCAGTGGTTCTCAAACATTTTCTGTCATTCCCCACTTAAGGGGGTGGGCGAATTTTCAAGCCCCACTTGTCAACAAAATAATAACGAAATCGGACAAGTTTACTGTTTATTGAAATATCAATTTCTAAACCAATAAGATCAAATAACACCAAGTTAAAAACAGATAAAATACACGTGTAATTGTTATAAAAGGCTTACGTTGTCACTTATCTTTGCATAATTGACCCCATGTTTATTAGCTGCTCAGCAATCGTTTGTAGTTTTTTTGCACTGGCCAATTCTGTATGCAACTTTGAATGAAGCCATTTGTGCTTTGCTGTCCACTGATTCAGATGTTACCATGCGATTCTCCTGCTGTCTGTATTCTGCCAGCTTTCTTTCAAAGACATCCAGTGGTTTATTAACGTGACTGAAGTGTGTTGTCTCTAAGTGTCTTCCTAATTTGTTGGGTCTCATGCTGTCTGCTGCCAGCCGCTTAAGACACAAAACACACATGGGTCTCTCTTCTGCCCCCACCATGAATCCAAGCTCAAGATAGGCTTCATTAGGGGTGAGTGATATAACCAAAATCTTCTATCACGGTAGGAGCGATTTTCTACCTCGATAACGATATCTATCACAATATAGCAATTTGTATCTGAAAATGCATAAATAAAAATTCAAACACAAAGAAACTGTTTTACATAATGTAATTTTATTTAAACTGTGAATTGCTGAGGTTTGCCGCATTTGTTTTTTTACTTTGTCCATATTCGTTTGGATGCTTGGATTTCAGATGATAGAAAAGGTTTGACGTGTTTCCACCACTTGTTAAAACACTGCACTTGTGTACCTTGCAAATCACGTTCATATCATTCGTATCACTTTTCTTATATCCGAACCAATTCCACAACACAGACGATGCACATTTTTTTTCTTTACAATCTCCTCGTTCTTGGTTTCGTCACATGTAAGCAAACTCACTGCTGCTGCACCGTCTTCTTCCATTGTCGAAGTGTATGTGAAGCCAAACACATCAAAAGTGGGACGAAACCGCGGCACCCGATTGAACCAAATATCTGCGCAAATACAGCGCAGCGCGACTATCTGGATAGCGCAGTGATTTATTCGCGCAGCCCGGAGGATCGCACAGCGCCGCTCGAATCACAAACCTGCGCGACCCACTGTGTTTTTATTTTAAAACGATTTAAAATGTCAGGACTGTTTAATATTGTTTCCACCTTGCCATGCCTGGTTTGTATGTGCGCATCCCAGCGGGGTAAAATGTATTTTGATTGACGGCGCGGTCTATTTCTGTCAGAATCGCGCCGAATTTGTGATTCGAGCAGCGCTGCTCAAGTTGATCCGACGTTAAACCATTATTGTTCCACTATGGTTCCACTTTTTCTCCCGGCCCACAACTGATGTTATTTAAATTTACTTGTATTAGTGGTCCATTTATTTGTGTGTGATTGTTTAGTTTTGAGCGTACGCTCTTCATTATCAATAAAGAAAAGCATGAATTAGAATAGAATTTCCTATTATTTTCCACTAATTCCCTCCCGTTCATTGCGCCCCACCGTCATGTCTGTATTACCCACTAGTGGGGCCTCACACTTTGAGTACCACTGCTCTAAAGAAAGTGATAAGGATTGTAGTGGTATTGAATACTCGAAAGTGGTATTTAATAATTCCATAATGTCTTTTTAGGTTACATTTAAATATTGACAAAATATATGTATGCATATGCTTAAACAAAGATATTTTATAATTTATAGTAAAAAGTGTATGTTAGATTTTATAATATGATGAAAAGGTTTCCTCTATGCCATCATTGCACTTCCTGTCTCCTTATGTGGTAACACTTCCTATAGCCTGTATCCAGACGAATATACATTCAAACCTGTGTCTGCCAGAAACCTTTTGTTTAACTGGAAAATGCAAATGCATTTCCTATCGTCTGTCTGTCTCCAGGTCCCTCTATAACTTACATGTTCATGACTGGTTCTTTTGAAGTATGTGCCTTGCAAATGTATTCATTTCCATTGAACTTTTCCACATTTTGTCACGTTACAACCCCAAACGTAAATATATGTTATTGGGATTTTATGTGATACACCAACATGAAGTGGCGGATAATTGTGAAGTGGAAGGAAATTGATAAATGGTTTTCAAATATCTTTTAAAAGACATCGGAAAAGTGTGACATGCGTTTTTATTCAGCCCCCCTCAGTCGATATTTTGTAGAACCACCTTTTGCTGTAATTACAGCTGCAAGTCTTTTATGGTATGTCTCTATCAGCTTTGCTAGATAGTGAAAATTTTCCCATCCTTCTTTGCAAAAAAGCTCATGTTCAGTAAGATTGGACGGAGATCGTCTATGAACAGCAATTTGTAAGTCTTGCCACAGATTCTCCATTGTATTTACGTCTGGACTGGGCGATTAACACATTAACACATGAAACTGCTTTGATCTAAACCATTTCATGCTTTATTTTTGGGATTGTTGAACAAATTTTATTGACTTGTTTAATCCCTGGACAAACAGCAGGATTTTTCTTTTTCCTCTCATGTTTTTTGTGTTCATGCAGAATGGAGACCCATCTGAATTTCTAATAATGACTCAAAAGTGTATTTTGGATGATAGGTCCCCTTTAAAATTATAATAAACAGTTATCTGTCAACTTTCTATTAAAGTCAACTTGCTATTAAAATTAAGAGCAAACAAATGTAATGGTGGGGCAAAAAAATCTAACTTCATGTTTGATCAGTGGGAACAATAGAGATCAATGATCAATGAACATTAACTCACTGAAACACAATAATATTGTAGAGAGAGCATTCTACCACAGTTCAAGATGGTATTCGAAGCTGGAAACAAGTGACCTATGCCAGTGTGCATAAAATTAAGAGCTGGTATTGTATGCACTGCATACTCAGTATACCCAAAGGCCAAGAAAGCACGCATGTGAGAGATTGTGCACAAGAGATTGTGCACAGCAGCCAGTTTCCCAGAGTCTGGTTTTTCCTAAGAATCTTTTCAATTGCCAAAAAACGTCAGCTAAACTAGACATTTCTGCTCGCTCGTTCTCTGTCATCGTAGTGTCACTTGAAAGCTACTGAACAGCTTGGATTGCATCCTTGCAGTCACTTAACAAGTGCAGATGATTCCCATTGCAGTAATGGTGTAGGATTATCATCAAAGACCATGATCACATGCTCCCAGAATCCTCCCGAGACATTGTACCATTTTACTCAAGATGTGTTAAGTTTTATATTAAGTTTAAAAAAGTGATTTCAAAATGTGTGGCAAAATGGCCACACATTTTGACATGGTCTAGACATGGTAATTAAGTTGACACATAATTTTGCGTGTTCTTGTAGAAGCAATCCACTAGATTGCACGTGACAGACGAGGGATTTACAAGTTGTAAACTGAATAATCCATGATTGCATGTGCTGAAACTCATATTGGATTTAAAACTTTAACCTTACATTCTGAATTTCCACACTAACACACACAAACATATACAGTATAGAAACCGATATATACTTATCCGTTTAATAATCTGGAAAATTCAGAACACTGGTACACAGTCGCCTACTGATGCTTCTTGATATATTTTATTGCTAGAGGCATTTTCTCACAAATAAACAGTAACATAGCAGACAAATTAATTGCTCTGTTGTTTTACTATACTTATTTGTTGTTTTACAAAAAATTAAAGGCAACACTGTGGCTTCATGATTAGCACTGTCACCCTGCACCTCCAGGGTCCAGGTTCGATTCCCATCTCTGTGTGCATGGAGTTTTCATGTTCTCCACGTGCTTGGTGGGTTTCCTCCCACAGTCCAAAAACATGCAGATTAGGCTAATTGTACTTCCCACAATGACCCATAGTGTGTGAATGAGTGTTTGTGTGTGTGTGTATTCCCTGTGATGGATTGGCACCTTTTCCAGGGTGTACCCTGCCACATGCCCTAAATTTCCTGGGATAGGTCCCAGTCCTCCTGCGACTCTATATACAGGATAAAGCGGCATAGAAGATGAGTGCGTGAGGGACAAATCATTAAGACACAAACGCCAAAGTCGTTTTCAGAATAAAACTACATGTCCCATGACTTCACCTTCACTACACATAGGAATTGCATTTCTTGAGCCGTGTTGCAACACGGACACATTTACAGTGACACAAGAGCGGCTGGTAAATATCTACTTTTTGTCTCTGTTTCTCTCTTAGTGTAAATGTTGCGAGGATATGTCTAATATAACAGCTTATGAAGTAATTATCTAGTATTAATTTAACTCAGTTCAGGAATTTATTTATCTTATATGTTTTTGTTTGTATTTGCGAGTTCATGCAGTCAGTAGCACTTCGCCGAGCGGCGTTAGCTCGCGCGCCTGCACGTGATAAACCTGAAATATAATTGTATTAGGTTTGTTTCAGCTGCTTTTCCTTATCAAAATGCGACAAAATATGATGTAGTTCATGTATTTTTTTTTTTACACTGAAGGTTGGTTGTTTATTTCTGTTTAGTCTTCGTGGCCTTCACTTCTCCGCACTTGCTAACAGGAGATTGATTTCCACAGCGCTATTTCAGACAACTCGCTATTAAAGTGATGTTGACTTCATGTTGATGCTTTTGTACAGTTAAGATTTTATTAATGAGTTAATTGTACAAACGGTTAGTGAGTCCTACTGAATGTTCTCACCTCCAACAAGTATAATGTTAACGCATGAAGTCAGTTACTGAATAATAGATTGACATTGAGGCCCATTTGTTTCCTTGGCATTTTGGGTGACATGTACCTCAGTGAGCTTAAATAATATGTTTGTTTAATGTGCAGTACTGTGCCAAAATCTCGAGCCGTCCCTCGTTTCATCATGCTACATTTAATTAAATGATGTAGACTAAATTAAAGAAATTGAAACAAATGTTACAAATGATGAAGTGCCTAAAGATACAATAAAAAAATTGTATCTTCAACTGCAACCTCCTTTCCCCTCTCATCGATTTCAAGCATTCAGCATCACCGGTTAATCATCTGTCATCTGCTGATGATAATAAAAGCATGAACCAGTGATCAAGTTTTTATGCTTGAATGATTCATTGTGTGGCTTAACATACACAAATATTCCTATAAGGCTGGTCATGTACAGGGACTGGACTAAAAATGTACAAGAAAGTCTGGCTCTTTGGAAGCAAAATATGAAGAAACGAAGGATGGGTCAAGACTTTTGCACAGTACTGTAGATGTAGATTTATTTTCAAGCATCCAAATATTCCATATCACCTATTACTCTCCATCCATGAGTCCTCAAGATTTGCATTTTACCTAAGACAAATCTATTCACAAATTGCTCAACTAACAAATGTAGTGGTACTAACAAGCAGCCTGTATTCGTCAATTTGGCAGACGCTCTTATCCAGAGCGACTTACATTTTTTTTTATCTAATTACACATCTGAGCAGTTGAGGGTTAACTTGCTCAAGGGCCCAACAGTGGCAACTTGGTGGTTGTGGGGTTTGAACCTGGGATCTTCCGAACCGTAGTCCAATGCCTTAACCACTGAGCTACCCCTGGCCCCCCTGGGAAATAGGCGTGGCGGAAACAGTATCACTATCATTCTATGGCATGAGACCATTTAGTGCTTTGTAGGTCAATTTGTAATATTATTACACATAATTGAATTGTTCTGATTGCACAGAATGTGGTGATTTATTTCCTGAAACAGCAGCTCTGACATGACCAGTTGCACAGAGTTATTATCTAATACTTTTGCATTGCTGTAGTAAGAACAATATTTCCTGATAGGTTTATTGGTCTTCTTGCTGTGGGATGACTAATTAAAAGATGAGGAACTGTTGCTCTTTTTGAAAATTAGATTTTAGTTTTTTTTTTTTTCATATATAACATGCAGTACCATACAAAAGTACAAATGTTCCAACAAATATACTGTAATGGGGGAAAAAGTAAAATAAATAATAACAATAATAAAATAAATAAATAAATTCCGAAAGTAATAAAAATAAAACAAAATAATTAAAATGCATAAATAACAGTAACAATTAAATAAAGATAGGAAGGCCCGGGTTCGACTCCAGCCAGTGCCCACACCCCAGCACCTGGATACAGTGCCGGTCCCATGCCCGGATAAAATGGGAGGGTTGCGTCAGGAAGGGCATCCGGCGTAAAACCTGTGCCAAGTTGTAGTGCGGACTTGATATTCCGCTGTGGCGACCCCTTGTCGGGAGCAGCCGAAAGACCAACAACAACTGTAAAGCACCACAGGATAGATGGGTAAAAGGATGAGGAAATGTTTTTATTCATGTAACAAATATTACAAATAAATAAATAATTTATGATTGATGTGAGTCTGGGGGAATCAGAATCAGTGTGACAACCCGAATTCCGGAAAGGTTGAAATTAGGGCTGGGCCGATAAACGATATCATATCGAATCGCGATTTATTTGATTTTAAAAAACGATGAAAAGCTCTAGACATTTTTTGCTCGATATGGATTAATCTAAGAGCCAATCACAAAGCAGAACAACACGACAACAACCAATCAGCGTGCAGCTTGCGCGTGCCGTGCAGGTCAAAGTTAATTTCCTGCCGCACTTTGCGAAGCAAACACCAGGACGACAAAAAAAAAAAAGAGTGGAAGCAGCGAGAATCTGAAAGTGAAAGGGAATCTAACCTCGAGTTATTATCCAAAGATGTTGAAATTGTCGACAAAAAAAGGTAGCAAGAACTCCGTTATATGAACGCATCACCCACACGACCACACAGCATGAAAATGCGGGCCGATGCTACTCCGTCAACTAGCAGGACTAGCAGATACCAAAGCAGATATCGATTGTGTCGTCTTTCGTGGCCATTACACCTTATGAAAGGTGTTCCAAAAGGAGCAAGGATATAACTTTCTAGCGAAAGATATGATGCCCCTAAGCACATGAGGCTGAAGTTAGCTCCTTATTCGCAGCTTCCGGTTTGTTTGACTCCTTATTGCGCAGCGTCTCATTCTGCGGCTGAAGTTTAGCTCCTTATTCGCCTCGTTACTAACGGGAGTGTTCACGTTGCCGAATGCTGCGCAGTTTATCAATAAAACTTTATTTTGGTGGCTTAAACCATTCTGGCCAAGCAAATATGAAGTATACAACACCTAGCAGGTACCCAACTATACAGTAAAAATTAAATTGTCCTGGCCCAGATTGATAGCTGCATAATTCATTCCATTTTTGTTGTCATTGCATGCTTAAGCCATTATGTCAGTTTATTGGGGCCGTGTGAAATAGCCTTCATTTAACTCTGAATTGTGGGATAAAAAGACAGCCCTAGTGTGTGTGGTCTAAATGTTGTTTCTCATTATTGTTTAAAAATCTCAAAACATTAATATATCATCACAAGATACTTTTATCTTGTGAAATTAAAATATTAAAAAAAAAAAAATAAATCTTTGCCTTGTAAAGATTCAGAGCATGTGCCTAGAGTATCTTAATTTTTAAGGCCAAATCTGTCATCTGTTTTTGTTAATAAACTATACTTTAAAATGTAATTTAATGAACCCTTTAATTTTTGTGGCTTCAGTTTAATTTAAGTTGTTCAGTTGATGTTCAATAAATAATAAATAATCATAGATAGTAGATAGTGTGTTGCCTTCAATTAATCAATCAAGTAATGCAGCCTTCATTCAAAAATCTCTCACTTGTGAGCATATTTACTGTACAAAACTTGTCAGTGAACTATGAGGGCAAAAAAAAAAAATCGTTTATTAATCGAAATCGAGTTAAAATGTTCAATTAATCGAGATTTTGATTTTAGGCCAAATCGCCCAGCCCTAGTTGAAATGTTTTTACATTTAAATAAAATGAATAATAAGGCATTTTACAATTTCATGCACAAAATGCTCATTTCACATTTGATGCCTGCTACTGGTTTATGCATGTTTACCATGGTGTAGCATCTCCTCTTTTTTTTTTTCAAAACAGTTTGAAGACATCTGGGCATTGATGATATGAGTTTCTGGAGTTTTGGTGTTGGAATTTATTTACATTCTTGGCTGATATAGGTTTCAATCTGCTGAAGAGTCCGTGGTCATCCTTGACATCTTTAATACGCTGGAAGGTCTCCCTGTTCTTTAGCCCAGAGGACACGGCATCTGTGATTTCCATCAAGAATGTAAAATGTGGACTTGTCTGACCATATAACACTTTTCCACTTTGAAACAGTCCATTTTAAATGAGCCTTAGCCCACAGGACACGACGGCGCTTCTGGACCATGTTCACATGTGACTTCCTTTTTGTATAATAGAGCAGGTTGGCACCTGCAGATGGCACGGTGGATTGCGTTTATCGAAAGTGGTTTCTGGAAGTATTCCTGGGCCCATTTAGTAATGTCAGTGTCTTGTCCCTTGCGCACAGAGTTTTCTTCAGTTTCTCTGAATCTTTGGATGTTGTTATGCACTGTAGATGATGAGATTTGCAAAGCCTTTGCAATTTGATTTTGAGAAACGTTGTTTTTAAAGTGTTCCACAATCTTTTACACATTTTAAGCCTCTGCCCATCTTCTGAGAGACTCTGCCTCTCAAAGACATGCCTTTTATAGCTAGTCATGTTAGAGACCTGATGTTAGAGACAAAAGAATTAAGCAACGATGGTTTACACCAGTGGTTCTCAACCTTTTTTTGCAGTGGGCCCCACTATGTCCAAGTTCAAGTCTCACGGGCCGCATATTATTACGTCATCAACGCTCAATAACCAGATATTATGCATCTAAAATTATTACAATTAGATGTATTATTATCATTAGAGAGTATAATTCTACTACTTACTATTAATGGGACTCCTGATGTTGTCGGGAGTCGACCAATTTGGTGAAATTCGGCTTTTTTCTCCTCTAATAACAAATTTGTCCATTTCGATCGTTAGTTGATGACTGTTTTAAATCTGTCAGAGCACGCATGCTTGTAATTGTGTGCGCGTTAACTGTGTAATTGCATCAGTAAGTTGCGTCAGTTCTGAGCATATATGAAAACATGATCACCAGAATGATTTTATGTGACAAAAATATAGTTCAAAGTTAGTTCAAAATAAATTTATTTGTTTAATACATTTTTTAAAATGAATTGTAAAACCATTTATTATTATTTTATTTATTTTTAATTAATTAATCAGGGTCTGGGTTCGATTCCTGTCTCTGTGTGCATGGAGTTTGCATGTTCTCCCCGTGCTTGGTGGGTTTCCTCCGGGTACTCCGGTTTCCTCCCACAGTCCAAAGGTATGCAGATTAGGCTAATTGGCGTTCCTAAATTGCCCGTAGTGTGTGAATGAGTGTGTGAATGTGCGTATGAGTGTGTGCCCTGTGATGGATTGGCACCCTGTTCAGGGTGTACCCTGCCTAGTGCCCTAAGCCTCCTGGGATAGGCTCCAGGTCCCCCGCGACCCTGAATAGAAGGATAAAGCGGTATAGAAGATGAATGAATGAATGAATAATTAATTTATTACGTGGTCAGCATCGCGGGCCAAATTTGCATTTGTGACGGGCGTTGAGAACCACTGGTTTACACAAACAAAATAAAACCACAACAGTACGACTGTCAAAAATACTGCTTGCCTCTTTGTCCCCATGACACCTCACAATGACATGACATGAAACCTCTTAGAATACTATGCACTGCCTAAATGGCATTCTGTTAATCATTTGTAATCAGTTAAATTCCTAAACTTCCAAATTCCCCATAGTGTATTTGAATGGGTGTGAGAGTGGGTGTGTGTCTATAGGTTCTGTGATACATAAGTGTCGTTCATGATGTCGTTTCGTGTTGTATTTACTAAAATGTTCTATTTATGTACAGTTCTTACCTCCAATATGATTATTGTTCCTCATGAGTTATCTGAAATTGTCAAGTACTGAAATCAGCCACAAGAGGGAACTGTTTATCTTCTGTTTTTTTTTTTTTTTCATTCCAGCACAAAGCTGGTTTTCGGCAAACACGGACAACATGTATAGAAAATATAAAGAAAACAGTCGAGGCTTTGATTCCGGCCAGGGGTCTCTGTGTGGTTTCCTCCATGTACACCAGTGTCCTTCCTCAGTCCAACGATATGCAGATCAGGTTAACTGGTGTTCCCCATAATGTGTGGTCCTGAAACTTTGTAAGGGATAGAGAATGAGTGAGTAGGAGTGTTAATCAAGCATGTTAATTAGCACCTTCTTGTCTTTTTTTTTTTTCAGCTCTAACACACAGAATCTGTTATCAATGACTTCATGAACTAGACCCAGGTTTCCACCAAGTAAAGCGTAAAACGTTGAGGTATGTTTTCTAAACTGAATCATTCCAACTAGACGGACATTATGAGAGAGGTCATGTAAAATTTAGAAGTTTACATTTTTTTTCCTTCCTAATATGAAGGATTTTTATTTTTTTTTAAAGCTCCACCATGGCGGAAGGTGTGGACCTGAGCCGAAAGTTTGTTTCCGAGTCAGAGTTAGAGGAGAAGAGAAAAAAACGACAGGAGGAATGGGAGAAAGTTCGCAAGCCTGATGATCCTGAAGGTTAGTCAATAGTTAGTTAATACCCTTTTGCTTCAAACCATAGTACGTTTTTTGTGGGCTGACTTGAATGCATTTGTATTAATGTGCTGACCAAAACAATTGGTCTGTTTGAGGTGATTTTCACATATGACCGAGTCCACCAACTGAGTCACAGGTTTGTTCTCACATAAAAGAAAAGAACTGTCAATGGATTGTGCTGTTTTCCATATTCAAGTTTGCAAATTCGTACATAGGAGAAAGCCTCAGAAATGAAAGTAGACACATTTTACCAGAATTGGGTCACTAATAAAGCAAAATTAAGTCCTGAGTGTTAATTGGCTCTAGTTTCCAAGATACAGCTTCAGATCAAAATTGCATTCTGCAAAATAATAAATTATTAGGGTGTGCAATTATGCTCCATAATCTTTATGTAAAATAAGATATAACAGTGAGAATAGTGCCACAGTCAATATAAATTTGTCTTCATAAATTTAATTGATAAATTTCCATTCATTTATTGGGCTTCCCATGCCTTATTTTCAATGTCGTGTAACAGATGTTCAAACATCTCTGAAAAGTTCTCAAATCTGTGGGCCGTCAAATGCGCCACAACTGTTACAAATCGTTCACAGAAACATTGGGAACCTGCTTTTGTTTTGTTCATAGCCTTTACAAGTTCTTATCAGGCCCAGTTTTAAGAGTCAAAAAGAGCTGGATTTTGAAGTCTTCCTTCTATTGTGATCCCCAGTCTTACTTGATTAATGAGAATGTTGGCTCGACTGTCCCATTCATAGAGAAAACAGAAGCACTTTGTGTTTCCAAGCAACAGTAGTGAACTTCACTACAGTGTACGTTCAGTGTAATTTGCAAATCACAACAAGGTTGCCAGTAATGTTCTTCATACACCTCACTAGCTGTTTCATGTTTTAGTTATAAGGCAGACATCAGACACACCCCCCCCCCCCTCCCTGCACCTTGTAGGCAAATATACTCACCTGCTACCAGCTACTTTCTCACCTGTTTTATAATTCATCTTATCAAAATATGTAAGAAACCCTGTCCAGGGTGTACCCTGCCTCGTGCCCTAAGCCTCGTGCCCTAAGCCTCGTGCCCTAAGCCTCGTGCCCTAAGCCTCGTGCCCTAAGCCTCCTCTTTCAGATCAGAACGACCGAAAGTTTCAACATGAAGTGATGTGCCAGTTTGAAGCTGTCATTTTAGTATTAATTATGCAACACTGAGGAGGAATAACTTCACCACCTGAATGTGGTTCAGTTCACAACCTGGTGGATATGAGCTCTAGACCAGTCCTCCAGATCAGCGATCGGTTCATGTTTCAATAAAGTGTGTGTCTGAGCTTACTGAAGGCAAATGGCCCAAGGTTTAAAAACACAAAAATTGAAAACAACCTGAGCCTTGGGCTATCGCTGTTCCCCTAAGATATCGCTAGTGCAATTCAGTTTACTTCTAATTGGACCTGATACCAAGTGACCCAGACTGGCTTTGTTTTAGAGATACAGACAACATACAAGCTGCTAAATTATCCTGCAGTGTGCAATCTCAGCTCTCCGGTAGAGGTTGAGATGAAGAAGGCAAAAATAAATCTGTGTCCTAATATATGCTGATGTTTGAGTTAATTACATTATTATATATATTTTTCTTTAAGCTTGCATTAAAATCACCTTTCAAATCAAGTCAGTTTCAAATGAAATTAACAATTTTACTCACTAGACTGCTAAGTGAGAAGGTACTATAACCAACATTTACACAGCACTACTTTGTGACTCAGTGGCATAAGTTTTTCCTCAATAGTGTGTGTGTGTGTGTGTGTGTGTGTGTTGTGTTACATTTCTGAAGAGGCCCCTGAGGAGGTGTATGACCCTCGATCCTTGTTTGAGAGGCTACAAGAACAGAAGGACAAGAAGCAGGAGGAGTATGAGGAGCAATTCAAATTCAGTAAGACTTTAGTCCACTCTCGCTGTGATCTGTGTGTCGCCTCTGTGGGTCCATATCCGCGCCCATTTAGGGTCGAAGCTTGTGTGTATATTTATGAAAATGTCTATGAGTCATTCTTGCGGGCACTGACAGGAGATGGGCACGCACTCGGCAGCTCTGTTACTTCTCTGTATCCCTGGAGACGGACCCGTCCTCAGTCTCCCTGGCGACCGGCGGCTCCTTCCCTTGCTCTCGACGCTGAGTTAATTTAAGGGCAGATTGCTTGATCCACGCAATAACCGCACAAGGTGTCTGACGCTGTTTTAAATCGGCCATGCGAGTGGAAAACAACTGTCAGTTTAACGGCGTTGAGTCTCCCGAGACCCAACTGTGCTGTATCTCTTCACAGAGAACATGGTCAAAGGCTTGGATGAGGACGAGGCTCACTTTCTGGACGAAGTGTCACGGCAACAGTGTCTTGTTGAGAAGCAAAGGAGAGATGAGGAGAAACAGGAGCTTCAGGAGTATCGAATATCCTTTTCCCTTTCCATAGCATTCCCACACACACACACACACACACACACACACACACACACACACACACACACACACACACACACACACACACACAACATGCCACTTTTTAAAGAACTGCACGAGTTTTGATTCTGATTGCTTTCTACTTCAAACAGTCAAGCTGTCAGGTCATAGGAAGACCTCTTGCACCTTGTTGGTGCACTTTCTTTTAAAGCACACACAAAAAAAAGTCTGGTTTGAAGAGAAATAAGTACAAAGTTGGAACACGGGTTAATAATTGTGTTAAGGAAAGAAGTGTTTTAATTAGGCCCAGCAGTTTTAGTCTTAATATTGCTTTGTAGGCTGTTTACATTTGTCAGTGTGAATCTGTCTAGAGAAATCTGAGTTCAAATAGAAAGCATTACATTTCCTAATTAAATAAAATTGTGTGCTTAATAGCATGAGCACTACTGGAGGCAAATCTTTGCTTATTTTTATGCTACTGCTATTAAATTGTGCCAGATAATTTGTGAAATGTTCCTTGTTCATGGGAAAGTACTCTTATCTCTTAATTCTGAGTTGGACTTGACCCCACAGTTCTGCGTCTGTTAAAGATGTGGAAGTATTTACCAGCAGTGCATTCCTGTGCTGAGGCAACGTCTCTCGACACAGGCACAGGCTGTTGCACCCAAACATCTGTGTACTGGATCTAGCAAATTTTACATTATGGATATAAAAAAAGGGGGGTACGATTGTTCATTCTTGTTCATCATACTGCCAGACAGATCGGTATGTGCAGCGCAGGTTGGAGGACGCGTTGTCGTGGCAACAGAGCCATTCGGCAGGCTTGCGGCACTGATGACGTGTAATTGCACAGCGGAGAGCTGCGAACTTCTGTTCCTCAGTGTAATACAACAATATGGCCTAATTTAACCGCCTCGGCCTCCAAGGGTAGCAGTTTTTCTTAGCTGCGTTTTTAGGACATTTTTTTTTTTTTTTTTTGAAAAGTCACTCAGTAGGGATGTGGATTTGATTGCTGTCGTAGTTTAAGAAAGGAGTGGTCTACTTCATCAGGTTTTTTTCAATTATGTCCGAGTGGAGTGGCATTTAGATTGAATGTCATGCATTGTCCGATATTAGCAATCGTGTTGACCAAAAAAGAGGTTAATACAGGTTAAACCAATATATATATAATTTCATCATCTCATCTCATCATCCACCTTGTGATGCAGAAATGCATCCAAAACCACATAATGCTAATCTAAATATGTAGTACGGTAGTACACGGTTTAAGACGCAATAAATATTTGTTTGTCAGCTTGATAAACCTTCCATTCCTAAAGCAAGGAAAACAAAACAACCCCCCCCCAGCTAATTCTACTCCTTTTACATAAAATAATAGGTTTGCAAAGCTATTGGACTCGACAGCTGTGTTTGTGTTGATAAGCCACACACTGAGAGGTTGTTATTATCAAGCAAGTCCAAATGTATTGTTGCACATTGTCAGTAATAATGCTCAGACATGCTAATGGCCTGAAGACCCTTCCTAGGGTTAGGAAGTAAAGCGGTTTTTATCTGATTCCTATATTGTGATAGTACGTCTTATCCACTCAGCTAAGAAGCATTTTAAATAGGAAAGAAAAAAATATTCTTAATTCCTGATATTACTGGAAAACTTGTGAATGTTAAAAACTCGCATGACAGCTTAGTTTATAAGAATGTATCAAGCACTTTTTTTTTTTTTTTTTTTTTTTTGCTAGCATATCATAGCCATAGTGCTAGATTTATTGAAGGAGCTCAAAGAATAGGCATATTCACATATGTGTGCTCTCCTCTCTCTGAAAACCTGGTAGCTCTCCTTGACTCCCCAGTCTCACAGTGCTTTGAAGAAAATAGTGTCCAGTGACAGTCAAAAGAAGGAGATTGAGAAAAAAACTGCACCCAAACCCCCAGAGCAGAAGACCAGCCATCTGTCTCAGGCGCACCTACTGGCTGGTGCAGTCAAACGCCGCAGGTGAGAAAGAGGGGTTTAAGGGAACTGGGAGCAGAGTAGATAAGTTGGAAGCACTTTTCACACTTACTCACACTGACTACATTCTGAGGTTCTCTTTGCTGAAGCGTCACCGAGCCGAGTGGGAGACTATAACAGAGATTAAGCAGCTCTTTCACTGGTGTTTTGTGTTTTGTGGCTGCAGTTCCTCTCAGTCCTCAGAGAGCAGTAAGAAGCAGAAGGTGGAGGAGACGGCGGCGGCGACAGCAGAAACAACCAGCAATGGCAGTCAGACAGGTGGGCAGACGACTGCATGTTTTGGGGCACAATATTCTGTGTCTTTGTGTGCGTGCAATAAAGTTCCAGAAAAGTCAAATTATTGGCCTGTGTCATGCAAATAAATGTTCAAATTACTGGAATTGAGTTAAAACCCCTCTAACACAAAACATATTAATCACTACAGTAATTATTTAAATATTTTCATATTTATATCTAAAAGCCAACTTTTTTAGCCATGCTTTGTGTGTGGGTTTATCTCTATCTGCCTGTCTGTCTATTGGTGAAATGCTGCCTTATGTTATTTACTCAACACTTTTCTTTCCTCTTTTATTGCTGTTTTGTTCAAGAATATATTAATTCTGTATGGTTTACTATGGGATGTCCGGAAATTATCTCTGCATGGAGGAAATTAACACTTTTTAGCAAGAAGTTTTATAAAATTATTTTATACTTGGATTATATACAGCCCGGCCAAAAAAAGTCACAACCTGTATTTAGCAAATAGTTAAAAGATTTCTCACTTCCTAAACAACCATGTCAGACAACACATCCTGTGGTCATGACAAAGATATTACTGTTTCAGATGGGTCAAATTATTGGCCTGTATCAAAAAAAGACAAAGGAGATGTCTGGCATTGCGTTAAGAAAAACATCCTGAATGATTGTGATAGGAGATCACTTAAACACTCGATGAAGTCAAATCGTTAAAAAAATAACAACAGTAGAACTCCAAACATAAGGTCAGCTGATGACATGAATGTACTGATTATATACTGAATATACTGATACTGGATTTTGACTATATGGGTGACGCGCGCACTGAAACTGAGCATAGGAGACGATTACCCACAAACCCACAGAGCGAGAGAGTTAATAACCACGGGCTCAGTTGGGGTCACATGACGTTCGGCAGACAAAGCGTATATGTACTTCAGTATTCGTATATCAAGACCTAGCTCGTTTATTGAGTTAAAAATGTATTACAAAATTTGCTCGTTGCAAAACGCTTGCAGGGGAACTTACTTGCAATTGAAGGTTCCATAGTATATGGAGACACTTGGGACACCCTGTGTAGTAATAACATTAACTAGTTCTAGTAGATTTTCGAGGTATTAAGTAGGCACAACATGGCATGGAGTGTGTTTATGGTCACATATGTCTGTATCAGAACAGGAAACAGGGGAGCAGAAACCGGTGCCCAGAGGAGATGTGACGCGAGGGGGCGTGCTTCACCGACCCTCTGCCGCCATGTGTGTGGGCATCCTGCCAGGGCTCGGGGCCTACTCGGGCAGCAGCGACTCCGAGTCGAGCAGTGACAGTGAAGGTAGCGTGGAAGGAACCACCACTCCTATAAAGTGTCACAGACTCTTCAGATAGACACAGTGATGAGCCACACGGTCAACCATTTTTATTTCTCTTTATTACCTCTGGCTCACTGTTTTTGCCCTTGTAGCTGGATGGATCACAATTGCTTCATCTTATATAACACTATAAGCTTAACATTTTCCATTTGTTGAATTCTGCTGTTTTGGATGTGCACATTTGCTTTTTAATAATTGTTTTTCCTTATCTGGCTTAATGTTAATTAAAGGTTGCTTTAACGGTAATTGGCGCTGTGGTCACTGATGTGTTGTGCATTGAAATGTTACTCCTCCTCCATCATCCCCGTATTACATTCCATACAGTTTAAATCCCTGAACCTACACCTGGCGATGACACCCTGCGCACCTCCGTGGCTTGTTCCGTGCTGCTGACCAGGGGGACGACAACTGACGTCTGTGGATCGGAGAGAAGGCTGTTTTATGTCAGTTAATGAGATATCTTCAGTACCATCATGTGAGTGAAGCAGACTGTTATGAACAGGTCTGGTTGGAGGAAAAATGTCTTTCAGAAGGCTGTCTCTTGGATTATTATTTTTTTTATATATAAATGATGCAATGCTAAAAATGCTGGATATTTTATGAACTGGTCCCTAAAAGGACAGAAATGTGTGTAAAAGCTGGATAACACATTAAAGCCAAAAGGGGGAAAAAAAGCAGATTTTTAAATCGTGTTTTTTTTTGTTTGTTTGTTTTTTTCCCTCATGAAGTTTAGATTGGAGTTTGAAATGAATGTCACTTTAATCAAGAACATTTAACCAAATTAAACCTTGCTAATTGCAGAAGTGTGCTCTGCATACCCTGCTAAAACTAGATTGCAGATTAAAAAACATTTTTGAGGAGCCACACAAAAAACAAACACTGCTAGCAACACCTCAAGTGAAATTTATTGACCTGAGTACTTAAAAAAAAAAAAAAACTGACCAAACTGTATAAAAGCAAAAAACATCACCTTGACCATGGTACTATACAACTGACGGATTACAAAGCACTACTGAAAAGATTACAATTACGAAATATATCTCTTAAAACACATAAATATACATTCAAGGGTGCTCTGCCCCTCTATAAATATTTAGCAGGGGTTCCTCTTCTCTAGTTCTCAGTGCCTTTTGAGTCAGAAGGTTCTCTCTTTTTTTCCTTTAACACATCTTGCTGGGTCATGGGCTGTTCCTGTCTTGCTGAGCACTGGAGATAAGAACCCCTGCGTCAGAGGAGTTAGTGTCTAACACACGCACACAAAACCAACCTTACATTGCATCTTGCTTTAGAACTTGGCATATGTAAAACCAATAAATAAAAACATTTAGTTATTTATTAAAAACAATCATTTATAGAAAGGCATGCGCTTTGTCCTTCAAAATGGTCAAGGAAACAGTAAGTATGTAAACAGTAAGGAGATTTTGGCAACATGCAGTGTGAACTCCAAGCTTCAAACTTTCACTCTGGCATCGTGTTCCTAGGCGACAGGTTCCTCTGTTTGAAATACTGGGTAACCTGTTGAGGCAGCTCGGCCAATACCGATTTGGCTAAAGTTTCCTTCGGAGCCTGTGAGGAAAAGCAAACACAAACATACAATGTAGTCAGCTGATGCCGTGCCAGAAACGAGGATTGCTCATTAAATTCCTGAAGCTGTGACCACCCTATCACAGAGGCAGATGCACTGACTGGGTAATGAAGTGGTGAATTCGCTCAGTGCTTAAAATGAATTTCAATTTGTAGCGAAGAATGCCGCAGGGAGCATTGTGTGCTCTCACTCGCACTGTTGAGGAAGTCACATGGTGTGCAAAACACCCACTCCCACTCCCACATGAAACTCTGGAGCTGATCCAGAACACGGAGCCACCACACAGAGCCTCATAGCGCCCACAGTATTGATTAAATGAGTAAGCCGGCACCTTGAGGTCAAATTACACACTGTAATATTGACAGCGTAACAGCATGGCGCGGCGACCCGTAACCTGTCTCAGCAACGATAATGTAGCCGTGCGCATAAAAGCCGTGCGCGAAACATGTGTCCTTACATAACGGTACAAGCGATGGAAGAGCTTGTGAAGTAGAAGTGGGAGAGTGTGGTTGTAACGAATATGGCAAGAAATTCCACCAGAAAAAGAGGACAAGTACTCACATTGCGGAAGTCCCTGAATGGGACAAACTGCACTATGTCTCTGACCGCCTCTTCTCCAGTGTAGGAACGTAATACGCTGCTGTCTCCATCCAGAAACTCCATTGCTGCGAAGTCAGCATTGCCCACTCCGATAATGATGATGGACATGGGCAGTTTGGCGGCTTGGACTATCGCATGGCGTGTTTCGTCCATGTCACTGATCACGCCGTCGGTAATGATTAGCAATGTGAAGTATTGCTGTAGGTCAAAGAAAGAAAAGAGCATTGAGAGGCATTAGATTAATAAAGGTAGAAATGGGCCAATTGTGGCAGTAGACAATAAATAAATATATACATATCATAAAGTACAATCCATACATATAGGACCCTCTTTAGTCCAGCTAGGGACCATTAGAGGCCAATGGTGATCGTTGTGACCCGGAGGAAACCCACCAAGCACAGGGAGAACATGGAACTCCATACACACATAACGAGAATATAATAATATTTTAATATTTAGGTGTTTTAAAGAACAGTACTCCAAACCTGAAACTAATTGTAATAATAATCTAAACACATTTAGCAGTTGTTTAAATATAAATACACTGTTTTTATAGTCTCTTTTTTTTTTTTTAACCTATTTATAATTTTTTATCTTTTATTTCTATTTATAACGTGTACAGTATGCAATTATGTCAAGCAACCAAACATCATTATTTTACATAAATCATTAATCTAAATGCATCAGCAAAACCTCAAATCTTTGACAGTTCAATTCAAAAGAGTTTTACATTTTCTCAGGAGACATTTAGCCACTGAGCTCTGCTGTTGTTTTGCAGGAACTCGGTGGGCATGAGATAAAGAGAAGAAGCCATCAACCTTCCCGCCATTTACAAATGTTGCCATTAAGAACCCACAAACTCACAGCATTAAGCTGCATTGCAGAGCGCCTCACTCACTTTTACACTTTTACATTAAGACTGATGTATTTTTGTCAGATTGCCAAAGTGGCCACGCCGGAGATAATTTTTTTTAAATGACTTCAAATTGTTAAAACTCTGGTGATGGTATTTCCCAAATATGTACATTTAACAAGCTGTCAGTAAACACGACACAGAAGACAATAAAATCAAATAAAAAGGACACCACACAGAGAAGAAGAGAAGTTAGTTGAGATTGTACCAACTAACTTTGGTAACTTGTGGCATAGTGGTTAGCAATGTCAGCTTGCACCTCCAAGGTCCGGGTTCAATTCCTGCTTCTGTGTGCGTGGTGTTTGCACATTCTTCTCGTACTTGGTGGGTTTCACCCATGTCCTAGGACATGCAGATTAAGCTAACTGCATTCCTAAAATTGTCCGTAGTGTGTGTGCCCTGCGATGGAGTGGCACCCAGTCCAGGGTGTACCCCACCTCATGCCCAAAGTCTCCTGGGATAGGCTCCAGGCCCCCCCTGGCACTGTATACAGGATTAAGCGGTATAGACTATGAGTGAGTGAGGTTGTACCACCATCTCTGCAGGACTATTTGCTTAATGAGATATTGTAATATTTGAATATGGATGTGTCATCAATGTAGCTTGCTGTAGCGTATAGGTGTTGGTCTGACATTCCTTTATGTACCTTCCTGTTACTTTATTACGGTACAACGGCTGCACTATTCGGACAGAACTGTGATACACATAGCATTTAGTTCGCCGGTGCTTAAAGCCTTGCACAGTGTCATGCAATATCTCTAAGATGATTGCATCCCAGTTCTTGAATTTAACTCTGAATAAAAAATAAATAAAATAAGTGCAAATATACACAGAATGTTACTTATTCGCAAAAGTTGCATAAAAGCAAGTACAAATTTGAAGTGCATGGAATGGCAAAAATTACAAACCAATCTCCATCTGTTCATGAAACAAACAGACTTCAAAAACATGATTTAATCTCAAATGATGAATTAACTTGACCTATATTGAAAAAGTATTTTCTTCCTAATTAGGGCATTGAGTCCCAACCACTAGCCAGACAACAAACTGCTGCACCACAGGGCAGTGTAACACTCTCCAAGGAAAGCGCCATCTGCCCTCTTCAGAGTTCACAAACTCCCATGATTGGACAGTATTACTGTGATTAACAAGGTAGCACATACACAGACATCTCCCACCCAGACAGCTCAAGCCATCTGCATACAGACACTATTTACCACTATATCCAGTTCATTTATACACATTAGCTGTCGATTTGGACAGTAGATCAAGTAAAAGCAAAATATACAGGAGGTTTTTAAAATCTGAGGAAAGAACTAAAATATATACATGGAAAATATACAGTATGGAAATATATACAATTCCATCTATAATATATATAAATATATGGAAAAATATATTGAAATGAAGCAGAGTTACACATTAAGTTCCTTTACTGTATATTAATGGGTAAGTTTAATTTTTTTTTTCAAAGATTTATATTTAGCTGAAGACTTATCAGGATTAGCTGTCAAGTTTCCATCCTGAATACTAACCACAAATGTAATAGTCGACAGTCTGAAAGTCTACAGTAGACTACCTAGCTGAATAGAATCATGTCTGGTGTGTTTTAATGACCTCAGGAAATGTGTGATAAACAATCCTCTGCCCCAAATCCCACATCTAAGGCAGCTATTGGTGGCGTCTCTTGAGTGCAAATGCTGTTTTTTTTTTTTTTAACTGAAAGACTAATGAGCTGCTTAAAAGCCACACTGGAGCATTTTTTTTAACTTGTGCTAAAATGCATTTCTTATTTGAGGGGTGTTCGAGTCTATCTGGGACTTATCATGAGATTTCTTGTAAACGAAGATGTAAACCGATTGACATTTACAGAACAAGAACTAATTACTGTGGCGATGAGACTCTAATCTGCAATAAAACATTTGAATTGTGCCAGTCGTTATAAATCATTCATGAATAACGATTTCTGACCGAGGTGGCATGATGCCCAGTGCAGTCGTTCCCATGAACTCCTGATTCTTAAAAATCGCTAAATTGCAGAAAAGATATATCTGTCTGTGGGAACTACTGTATACATGCAGCCATTCACGAACACCACTTGCACATTATACCCAGAGCCCAACCCTTCTCCTTTCTCATCCGGCACTTGGGAACCGGCAACGGCGGAGTTAGACCGTAAAGTTATCTGATACTAATTTTACTACTTATGCTTGTTGCCTTTCATAATTTAACTCTAAAGTTAGCATTTTGTCAGATGACAAGAAGTTTTCCACATAGTAAAAACTGTTTTTTGTTTAATGTCAAACAGTCAATCCAAAGGACGCTTGTCATAATACTGATTCACAATAGACAAATTAGTGTGCTTTCACACATTTTTCTTTCACAGAGAAAGCGCTAGCTGAAACACCTTTTGTGCTAATGGGGGAAAAATTGGCTCACACGATACACAGACACACACACACACATACAGTACACACTTTGATCAGCCCTAGCTAGCCTTAGCTAATTAACCAACCTAATCTACATAAGATACAAAAATAATAATACTAATAAATATAGTTGCAAGCCACAATGACGGGCCCAAGCACCCTGCGCTATCGCCACCCGGGTCCACCGCACAACCTGTTTGTCTTTTTAGTGTGTTAAGACCTACAAAAAGCCATCGCGGCCCGGGTGCACTGCAACAACTTGCACATGTCACACACTATATAGGGCTGATATCAGCTTGGGCCCTAAATATTTGTCATGTCAACTTTGTGTGTGTGTGTGCGCATGGGAAAGAGATTTCATTTGTGATGTGTACCTGTGTACAATAGGCTGCGCATTCTGGAAAAAATGCATCACACTATGATTTCCAAAATGCGCAGCCTATTGTACACAGGTACTGAACGTGTCAGATGTCACTGAACGTGTCACTGAATATAATGTCACTCAATATAAGGCCACACAAAGTTATTAATCACTTTTCAGCATATGTTTGAGGCATCGTCATGGCTGCCCCATTTGTGATAAATCCCTCTGCAATTTTGCATCCTCAATGTCTTTAGATCACATCGGCCCGGTTTGGTGGCGATTGTATAAATTCCCTAGGAGGAGTATATCCATCTGGTGCATTTTTGCGAACGACCCAAAATAACTGGACTCCTATTGAGTTGAGCCCAAGAGCTCTAAATGTGTCCAGAGTTTCATGTGCCTACGTGAAAGTGTGTCCAGCAAAATCTCATGTGGGGGGCCCCTGAGGGCCCTGGACCACGCGACTCTTAGGCATCCTGATAGTAGCAGATTCCAACCTGAGTTTTTGAGCATGATAAGACACACAAAAAGGATGGGAAAAAAAATCCTTAGGAAAACAAGAGAGTCCTGTGCACCCTATAGTGCATCAGCCCTAATAATAATAAGTGACAATATTAACAAAAATATAAATATTAGTTGCATTCATAAGAAATAAATAAATACAGGTTTAACTTTGGGGATGAGGAGCCATCACTGGTAAGACAGAACTTGTTAGCATTTTGTCACAAGTTACAGTGTGCATGTCTTGTAAGGGTTTTTCATTATCAGTATCTTAGTCAGCCCAAATGGTAGCCCAATCACTTTTTTTCCAATGGTTTGAAGCATGCGTACAGACAGGCCTTTACACAATGTGTGCAACAGACAATAAAACTCACAGTTCAGATCATCATCATATCTTATAACATATTGCACTTTAACTTCCCAATTAAAGAATAAATGTACCTTTTACAGTTATTGAGTATTTATCTTGAGCTGGAAAAATCATTTTGTGTGGGTAATAAAATATTATATATTCATTTTAATAAAACCTGTTGTATGTGCGTATATAATTAAGCTACATTATGAGACTTATTACTGAGATTATTTGGGCTGCTTGGGCACTTTCAGCTCTGCCTAGGCGGGATTTTGTCAGTGTGATCTGGCGACCTTGGTGAGAACAGAACAAGTGATAGAGAGCGATTAAGCAAGTGAAAATACAATTTTACTGTATTTTACTCCTCCAAGCAGTAAAACTTAACTATGATGGTTAAACTTCATTTAATCCAGTTCTGAGCTCTATGGTAAAGCCCTGTGTGCTTTAACTTCTGTGCTTAAATGACACATTTAATATACAACACTATAATACATAATGTGTATAGGATTGACTGCCTCTGTTTTGTTGAAATGTACAGTACCTCTACCTCTACAAGATTAAAGACATATACCAGAAAAACTAGCCACTCAACACCAGAATACCTTGCCAAACTTAAGGGCACCAGCTGTTTGTCTAAGCAGATGCTGAATCCAATAAAAAATTGTATAGCGATATAGCACCATAACCCTGCTTTGAAAAAGTTCTTAAAAAATGCAAGTGTGTAGGGAGGCACAAGCTGAAGCATCCCCTACTCACACTCCAGCAGGCAGAAAGTGAGGGAGGGTGATAAGTGCTAGAGGGGGATTTACACTGTCACTTTTTCCTCCTCCTGCTGCTTTCCACAGTCGCGCTTCCTCGACACTTTGATTTAGCATGGAGATTTGCCTCTGTTCACCATGCTGGGATAATGAATCTGTTTTCCAGCTGCACAACTGCTGCTGTTGCACTGACATACTGCATTTGCTCACCAGTGTCCCGGAGCATTACAACAGCAAGGGCCCTGAATTACAGCCCTACACCACCCACACAGATATGTCACGACAGATCGTACTCCTCTATCAACTTGGATAGTTGCCTAAAATTAAAAGAATCAGTAGGACAAATGGGATAATAACCCTGTGCACCGACTACGGAAATATGTTGTTGCCAGGTTCTATGGCTGGCATTTTCATTGTTCTAAAAAAAAAATGAAATGATTTTACCTTTTTGTCCATATTACTTGCAACAAATAAAAGGCTATACTGTTCAATGCAGTGCAATGTCGTCATGCGGAAAAAAAACAGCAAAGAGGGCCAAGGCCATGCCTTCCAACCCTTAGGGAATAATGTGATGCTGGGAAGTGGTGAGCAACAGATCCCACAGGCACTGATTCAAGCTTCCGCACTGTGTCCTCAGGACATAACAAAAATAGAAAAGCAGCTTTCCTGCTCCACACGCGATTGTCATACATATAACATGTTCTGGCCATGCTGTGGACAAATCCCCACCACTCAGAAGTGTAGATAGGGGGTGGAGTTTGAGTTTGAATCCCCTTGACATATTTTAATACAGTTCTAAATGGTTATTCAAGAAGATTGAATATAACAAACATACAATAAAATTGTTCTGTATAGCAAATCGGATTGTAATGAAGTTCATAGAAGGTCAGCAATGTTACGAATGAATCATTTGCCTTGTTTAATCACAATGGCTACCAGCTGCTATGGTGCAAAACAGAACAACAGATAAACAGGATTCATTAGTGTTTTCCTGTTCCTGTTTGAAAAGCTAGCTGCTAGCTATGCTCGATGCCCTCAGTGTCTTGACTTTAATAAAAAAAAATTCCATCCAAACATTTTCATAGTTCCTCTGCATCCCTTCTAGTATCCATGGAAACATCGCTCTCTGAGCTCAGGGATATTGAGGTGATGGCCGTTGAAATACTGGAGGTTTTACTGCAGGAGTAGAAAAAGCAGGGTACATTGGTTTTATAAGCTGAAATTTGAAAGTTGAATTTGATTGTCATTAGTTTCATTGTGCAGATCACATGCTGATTCCTTTCAGCAAAATCAATTTCTGGCTCTGCCACTGACACCACTTTATTAAAAGCGCACTTCATTAAAAATCCCTTAAATAAGCTGTCAGCAGAAATGTAACCCTAATAAAGTGTAAATTAATAATGAAAAAAGCATAAAACAGCAAAACTGTGATTTCTTTTTCATTTTAATCTAAAATGAAGCTTCAGTTGAAGCTAAAATTAGGCTAAAATGAAGTATCAGTTGCATGTGTCATTATAACAGCAAGTTTAATCAGCCTGCACGATCGAGGTCTTTGGTTTACTTGCTTTTTCATACCACCAGAATCCATGCGGTAAGTACTGTAGGTGATGAACACCGGTTCTCCAAAATTGTGATTGTGGGACATTTTTAAACGATGCAAGTAGTGGCAACTGGGGGAGGGGGGTTTAAATCAGGTATAAAAATTAGTAGAGTCTGCGAAGTTGCACTAAAAATCAGCTTAACTGTTTATATTTGTTAAAATTAGCTAACTGGCCAGACCTATAAATAAGCACAACAAATCCTGAAGGAACACAAATAATCATAGTTGAATGTATATACAATGACACATTTATAGAATTTACTCACTATAAAGATAAAATAACAAGCTATTCACTTTCATTAAATCTACATTATGGATTAGCATGGTTCAGGTTACTGACTAATGCAGCTCTGAGGCTTCTGGGAGTCTGGATGACGCCAATATGTTGATGTTTGAGATCTCTGTCATGTCCATTATGGTTATAATGACTGGCAGTTGGTTATTCGAGTTCTCCCAATGATGACACAGAGGAGCTGTGCATTCAGGCAGGACAGGCAAATATCAACAATAAATGTTGAGTTGTAAAAACAACCTGTTTTACCTCCCTCTAATTCACCCCCCACACAGATGTACAGTGTCCAGCCAGGCATATGAATATGCAAGGCCTGTTGTTTGGTGTGGATTATTTTTTCCTTCCATTAAAAGACATTGTTCTCGAATCAATTGGGATCAATGGGATTTTTTTTCTCCATATTTCTACATTTGAAACTTTATTCTACAATGAAGCTTTAGAGAAAGCCAAGCGTCCCTTGTAATCTTTAAGAAATCCCTTGTGGGCCTCCGAGTGGCGCAGTAAAAAAATCGGGGAGAAAAGAATTGGACAGGACTAAATTTATAAAAAAAAAAAAGAAATCCCTTGTGAATTAAAGCATACATTTTGTGTGGGACATTACAAATAAGAACAAAAAAAAAACATTTCAATAACACTTCCTTAGTTCAGACCTATTCAATTATGTATTATGTAAGTTATCATAAATAATTGGGGCAGAAAAAATCTTGACTGATCTCCAACCCATGTTTCTGTCCACTTCACTGACTTGCAGTATAGCTCTACCAGCATTTTTATCCACATCACCTTTTAAAACATATGTACGAATGGGACTACGAATGAATGTAGACTAAAGATGACAAAACCATACACTACATTCATGTTGAAGAAAGGATTTCATTATCGTCTCATTATTTTATTTCCTCTTATATACGGTCATGTGTGAAAGTTAGAATCATCTCTTTTATTTCTGTGTTTTTAGGTAAAAGTCCTGTAGGCAAATTTAACCTCAGACGAACAACAAACTATAATGTTTTTTTTACTGTCATAATTTATTATTGTTTAAATTACACCAAAAAGAAAAAAACAAAAACCATGTGGGCAATAATAAGTACCTCCTTACTGCTTCCACAGGATTTAAGGGGGTAAGTTACAGCCAGGTGCTGCTAATCATCAGCCCTTGATTAGTTGATCATTAGCAGGTGTTTAGACCTCTATAAAGGCAGACGTCTCTCCAGTTAGCTTTCATGCCAAGAGTGAAATACATAAGCAAAGGTCTTAGGGAAGCAATGGAAAAATCGAAAAACTATCAATCTGGAAAGGGGTAAAACCATTTCCAAACAATTTGGAGTTCTACAGTGAGAACAATTATGGGCAAATGGAAAGCAGGCAACCATGCATCTTTTCAGGGTTGGACTTCCCAGCACGGAAAGGTCAGACTCTGCCTTTAACATAAAAAAAAAAAGAGATATTTTAACAAGAGCTACATCTTGAACCCTACAGGCATCACTGAGTTTGTTAAATGTTAAAGTTCATGACAGCACAATTAGAAGAAGTACTGTTTGTTTGGAAGGGTTGAAATCAGACACAATCTTTTGTCTAAAAAACATGGCAGCATTGCATCTGAACAATGTCTGACAGATGAGACCAAAGTGGAGTTGTTTGGCCTTAATGTCCAGTGCCATGTTTGGGGGAAAAACCAAACAGCATTTCAGCATAAACTCCTCATATCCACTGTCAAGCACCATGGAGGAGAGTGATGATTTGGGTTTGTTTTGCAGCCACAGGACTTGTGCAGTCATTGAGTCGACCATGAACTCCTCTGTACATATATCAGAGTATTCTAAAGGCAAATGTGAAGCCATCTGCCTCACAGCTAAAGCTTAATCGAAATTGTCAGACAACAGGTCAATGATCTGAGGCACACCGGTAAATGTACGTCAGAATGGCTTTGAAATAAAAGAATCAAGGTTTTGGAATGACCTACAGATAGTCAAAGTCCAGACCTCAACCCAACTAAAATGCTATGGTGAGATAGCTGTGCATATGCGAATGACCAAAAACATCAATGAACTGAAGAAATGTTTTAAAGAAGAATGGGCCAAAATTCCTTCACAACAAGGTGATAAACTGATATGATAAAGTCATAGAGGAAATGATTAGTTAAAATTATTAATGCAAAAGTGAACCTACAAGCTATTAAATCATGGTGGTACTTAGTATTACCCATGTGTTTTTTTTTTTTTTTTGCTTTCATTTTTGTTTAATAAATTAGTGGCATAGTGGGGAAAAAAACAGTTGCTTGGCTGAGGTTGTATTTGCCTAACACTAAGACCTGCTATAATCAAATGATTTTTATAATGTTCTTACACAAAAACAAACAGAATTAAATTAACTTTTACTAGGGATGTAACGGTATTGTAAATACCGTCGTACCGCAATAACACTTTATTTTGGTAATACCGTGGTCGCATGACGGTAAAACTAGGTCTTCTGAGAAAAGTTTGCTCAGGCGGACGGAGCGAACGGGAGGTGGAGGGAACTACAATTCCCATCAGCCCAGGCGTGGCCATCATCCTTTGCGGTCTGTTTTCGCTGCAGATCCAGTAATGCGCACATCCGATTTAAAACCCGCTTACTCCGTAATGATTAATTACACTTTCCATCTCTTTTACTTCGCCGCTAATAGCAGCACCCGTCATTTCCGTATTACTGGATCTGTAGCGACAACAGACCTCAAAGGATGATGGTCACGCCTGGGCTGATGGGAATTGTAGTTCCCGCTACCTCCCGTTCGCTCCATTCGTCTCAGCAAACTTTTCTCAGAAGACTATAGTTTTATCGAGTCATTTCGGTTTCTCTCTGAAAAGAAACGAGAAAGGGAAAAAAAATATCCTGTCTCTATCTGAATAAGTGAGTGAATGAGGTTCTCAAATACTCATTCAGCACATGGGCCAGATGCAATAACTGCTATTTTTATTTTATCTGAGTTTTCAAGAATACTAAATTGAAACTTTTTTTTACATGGTTTAATAATTTTTTGTTATTAAAATTGAAAAATTTAAGTTTCTGTTTCAAAGTTTACAGATAGATGGCTAATTTGTATGCCATTGATATGTTCAGTGTTCATGTATACTGTTTAATAAACACTTTTTTCGAGTCTCTTCATTAGTTTAGTTTTTCCTGTAAATGATTCAATAAATACTGTCATTCATACCGAGGTATTACCGTACCGTGACGTTTTGATACCGTTACATCCCTAACTTTTACACATGGATGTATACACGAGTGAGGAAGAGCGACTGTACAGATGTTTGCAGTTAAATGTTCAGCTCTGTCAAAGTCAATGCTTAGGGAAAAACCAAACAGCATTTTTTTGCAGCCACAGTTATATTTAATGCAATGCTTAAAATAAATCTGTTATCACACATGTTGGGAAAGAACTCGGAATATACCGAGTACGGACACTTGTCTCGTAAGTTCCTAATCTGACAACGCATGCATTACAATAATGAATTAAAGTCCAATAACAAGTTATACAGTCTGGTACAATTGTTCAATGCCATATTGAGCAGTGTCTCTTTTATTGCTATTGTTTGCTTCACTACAAAAACTGCAGCACTGTTCGCCTACTGTTGGTGACGATTCATATTCTCCATCTCTCCCGTTCTTGCTCGCTCTCTCCATTTTTATCTCTTGCAGGTGACCGGGTACAATTAGGGACAAAAAGCTCCAAGGCCCATTGGAAGAAGGTTAAATGATAACTATTATGTTTTCCTACCAAACAAAAACACACACTGTGTTTCAGCAGTGAGAAACCATCTCATATATTATACACACTTGGGATATGTGATTGCTGACCTGCTGTTTGGATGCAAAAACATGCCACCACTACATATTTTGAAAACAATACCGTTAATGTGACATTTTCAGAATTACTCTCCAGCAGTTCCAGAATTACTGTATTACTTCACGCTGACCTGTATTGATCTGTACAGAACGGTCAAATACACTTCCCCCACAGTCCTATACCTCTATACTAACTGCTCTGTGAGTTGTTTAGTCAAAAAACATAATCGGAAAACTCGCACTCTACCAGTGACTCGCACAAAACTCGCACTCTACTCTACGCATCTACCAGTGGTCTTGCAGTAATACAAGTATGTCTCTACTAATGCAAGGCAGGCAATGTGACTGGCCAGCAAACAAAGCAGACCTGAGAGCTCTGCCTCATTAGTCATTAAAACCCATGGACAGCAGAGAAAAAATAAGGAACATTTGTCAGCTGAATCAGGCACTAAAAATATCTTTAATTGAAAAGGAAATATAATAGCTGTTCTCAGCTGGGCTGGTAATAAGGCCGAGAGAATCTGTGAGCACTGTGTCTGTTCAAAGTGGCTCAGCAGACTTTGAACTGACAACCCC
This sequence comes from Channallabes apus, assembly GCA_030522415.1. Taxonomy (NCBI): domain Eukaryota; kingdom Metazoa; phylum Chordata; class Actinopteri; order Siluriformes; family Clariidae; genus Channallabes; species Channallabes apus. The sequence continues at coordinate 28,523,649 of CM060110.1, forward strand.
AGGCGCATTTTGTGGGATTTCTTACGAAGCAATCAGTAGCTGCCGATCTAGGGATTGGTTCTGGAATAAGACACCACACAAAACCACATTAAAAGGCACTCCCACTACATGTATAGGAAAGAGTATTTGAGTGCATCACTGTGAATAACTTGTTTCTGAAAAAAACATTATATCTGTTTCTCTTCTCAAAGTTTGCCTTAGGATGACACTACTACTTCTAATGACTTTACCTGAAGATTCCAACAACCCTTTAGTTAAGGAACCTGCTGAACTGTTGGGTATATTAAACAGTAACAACTTTTGTTACATTTCATTTACATTCTAGCATAATGACCTTTAAAATAGAACAAAACTGCATTAATGTGTCAATCTCAGGCCTTGAAATAATACATTTCTAACAAATAAATGATTTTTCTTACGGCTTTGATGGCAGTTCAAATACACCAACGTAAATGTCTCATATGTTCAGTGGTATGTAAAGATTATATGTATAGAATTTATTTCTTCTTGGTTTTTTTTTTTTAGTTTTGTCAACAAATTATTCATACACTAGTTACAACAGTGCAACAAAAACTACTATCTACTCAACATGGAATCAGGTTCCTATGTATTTTGACAATGACACAGTTTTAGACTTTTTTTTACCGCTGGATTTGAAATAAAATATTGTAATCAAATACTGTATGACTGAATTTACTTTCATTTAAGGTTTTAACAAAAAAATGTCTTATTGCATTTAGGAATTACAGCCATTTATGTACAAATTCTCTATATTTACACAGGCTTAAAAGTAATCAGTATTATTTCTGGATTTTTTAATTTTTTTATTTATTTAGTATTTTTTTTAACTTAACCATTAGGTCAAAAGAAAGCTAAACTGAACTGAGGGCAGGTGACTGATTTGGCCCTTTAAGAACATGCCCTATCTTTGCCTTGGGTTGCTCTCACTGTATTACTTCTCACTGTATTACTTGGGTCGTTATGCATCTGTATTGCAGCAATAGATTAAATCTGAGCAGAAAGTTCATTAAAGATCTACAAACCTCAGATTTTCAATCATCAATAAACACCATCAGCAAACATACATGCTCCTGTCATAACACTGCCTTCACCATGTATAAAAATGATTTTGATCACTTCCCTTTTCCATACATTTCTCTTCCAATCATTCTGGTCTAAGCTGATCTATTAGTAGTCTATTGCTTGAGGTAAAACCTCTGTATTTACATTCATGAAAAAGTCTCTTGATTTTTCCTTGATTGTTGACGTTGACAAGGATACGCCTACCTCCTCCAAAAGTGTTCTTGACTTGTCTTCCATGTATTTCCAGGCTTTTTGTGTCACTGAGTTCACCAGTGCATTTCTTCTTTTTAAGACTACTCCCAAAGTTTTAGCTATTGCTCTAATGAGTATGTTTTGTTTATTTAGCCTACAGCTAGCCGCCTTCACTCGAATCAACCTTTTTTTGGACCACATATTGAAAAATTCAAATATTCAAAGATTTAAAGAACGGTATTAATCCCAGAGGGAAATTGCTTTATGAAGTTCCCATGAACAGCAACCAATTGCATATTCAACACTTGGAATCAACACCAGAGATTTTATCTCCTTAATTTGTCAGGAATGCCACAACTGGGCAGAAAACTGTTTATCAGCCAGTTGTCCAATTGCTTACAACTATATTTGTAACTAACGTACACACTATTGATTAAGCAGGCATATTCTTGACTCACACCCCAATGAGAACAAATTGGCTATCATTCACAAGCTTTTCACAGACCTATATTTAAAAAAAAACAGATGACTTTCCTGTTTTTAGCCAAAGTTCTTTCAAATGGGATGTGAGGATCAGGACAAATTACTTACAAGGTGTGACACAACATGACTGAGATTTATAATTCAGAAATATCTTATTATACCATACTTTTTATGTCCACTTTATCTTTGACTGAACCATATAAAAATTTGTTTCATTTATAAATAATTCCCAATTTCAAAGAATCATACATAATAAAATAAACATAATGTTATACAACACTTTGATATTTGGCTGTCTTGCTTGTGATTCAAAATATCACAAGATTCTGGAAATTGTCTCCATTGATGCTCAGACAGGACTGCCCTAACTACCACTTTTAGTTCCTAGGTTTTCGACAGTGCTTTGCCATCAATCTTGTCTTGCCAACAAGTGAAACAAACCATTTTTGGCTCTGACTCAACTTCACAATTGCCTTTGCGATGTGAATCAGCTTACAGCTTGACTACAAGACAAAAGATTCATCCACTAAGACTTGAAGAATTTGGTTGGATCTTAACACTTGAGATACTTATGTACTGTATTCCTTCTGCTGTTGCTGTCTGCACTCATAAGGACAAGTGAAACAATTCCTGTGACAGCATATATGCTCATACCACCATGTTTCACAGATGGGGTTGAACACTTGATGTAATTTTCCTATTTTTTTCACCTTCCTCCTGCTAAATGATGTTCCTTATTGACGCCTTTAATGCAAGTTTTTGAATGCAGTCTACAGTCATCAGTGTGACATCAATGCCGCAATCGGCAGCAAAACAGCATTCCCCAAAACACACATTGACCTGATCAGGTGAACTTGGATTCGTATACAGCACACCTAGTTTCAATTATCCACACACTCTATAAGCAGAAACGTTCGATTTTCACTTATTGCAAAACATCTCAAAGCTGTTCTTTATTGAATGTTCCTTATTGTGGTTGCTACTGTACTGTATGCTGCTGGTTTTTGATATGGCTTGTTTTCCTGTTTTTGTGATTTGGTCTCTGTCCTGGATATCACCGAACCTTCTGCCTGTTTTTTTTTTTGTCTGCTATTTGCCATCTTTAATAAAAGCATTACCAGCAACCACAGCTGTTTCAGCGCCACCTGACAATCAGCTACTGTTGCCTGCCAAGTTTTTTTTTTTTTTTTTTTTTGCTAAGCTCAGGAGTACATTCTTTTTTTCCCTAACAACTTGTAAGACAGATCTTGTGTTTTTGCCATGTCTTTGACGGAATCCTTCCCAAGCTTACAGTGGAATATTGTATGACAGCAACATATCTTTGATCCTAATGTTAAAAAAAATTGTCAGACAATGCCACATGTAGAGTAAATAATTATTAACTATTACAATAAATATTTCAAATAAAATAATAAGCCATACCAAAATAGATACAAAAATAGATAGGACTTAACGTTTGCTCTTTTACAATAAATACACAATCGATGTCCTAGAACAATCTGCGAATGTACAAAGGCAACACTGTAAATGCAAAGAACTGTCAGATTAGAACCACATGGTGCACTAGCTTAAGCAAAACAAAACTACACAAAAAAAAAAAAAACCTTGTGTATATTACAGCTTCCTCTAGAAAAGCTGAAGCTGACAATTTACACATTCACTTTGAGCCCTCACAGCAAGCTGAGGGTCTAGCTGAATCAACAGAGCCACACTGTTTTCATTAGACTAAGCTCTGGTCTTGAAGTTCGGTTACACATTTCTGCACATGTTGCAGTCACCCAACACACTGCCCACTTTTTGCAGACCCACTTGGCAGAGCTTGGAGCAACACAAAGAGGAACACTGTTCCACCAGCAGAGGCGGGTGGAAACTGTTTCTGAAGGGATTTACAGAAGGTGGGTGTGGATCCGCTGTGGATCATGTTCTTAAAAAGGCAGTAATTCTGAAGCCAAGATAAGATACGTAATAGGATTCCATAAAAGTAATTAAGATTTGAACCCGCTGAAGAACATTCAAATATTTACATCAAACACTCAGACACCTACAAGACTTGCTAGAAGAGTCCTTTCATGCAAGTGAAGGAGCAACTTCTAGTGGCAAAATGAGTCCATTCCATTTTTAAGATAAAATAAATGAGATCTCATGGTACCAACCTGGCCAAAAATAATGATTATCATAATAAATTATACAGCAATAGTAACAACTTGTCAAAAAAAAAAATTAGCATCTCATGTAGCTGTTCCTGTGTAAATGGTGCAAAAAAATGTTGCTCTCACCGCTGCTGTGTCCTGCTGCAGGGCCTGTGAAGCGAAGCGCGCCACGTGGTTGATTATGGGGGCAAAGTTAGTTGGGCCATAAAAGCGGATGTGAGGTAAACAGTTGGAATATGCCTGAACGATGCCCTCAACTCCTATACACAACATAAACCATTAACCATTACACCTTATTTATTGTATACTATAAATATAAAAATTATTCATGTTTCAACATATTTCACTTGAGTCCAGAGATTCTACTCAAGTTGAATAAAAATAAATACTGGTAAATAATGGTAATGTTAAAGTCAAACTAATTAATTTTTTGTAAAACAGAGATAATATCATTATGTAAGTGTTACAAAATTATTTTTTGAGTGCATAAACTAAATTATAATATTAACTCACCAGTTCTCTTGTTATAATTTGAGGCAAAAAAATTTGTACAACAATATGTTGGTGTAGCAGAACTTAAGGATTGGCTCACCTGCGCAAAATGGATTGGTAGGGTCAAAGTTGATAGCAAATTCATGGGACACCTATAATATTAGCAGACAGAGACCAACACTTTATCAGCTGGTATATACGGATTTGGATAAAACATACTTATAGTACTCCACTTCCCATTTAGACTTGATGTCTTCCCACATCCTTCCATTTTTAAAGATTTTTTCCCTCCATGTTGTTATGGAGTGAACTGGTGTATTTTCTATTATCTATGACTCTTATCTTCTTATTTAAAAAAAAAAAAACAACAACAACAACACAACACATGCCTCTATTCCTCTCTTCACTTTCTCCCTCACTTGTCTTTTTCATCACTCCAGTGCCATGGCAACCCAGATGGGATGACAGTTGCATAATCACTGGGATACGCATGTATTACACATTTTCTTCGTCTCTCCATTTCTGTTATTTCTGAATTCAAATCAAGCTCCCTTACTCTTGCCTGCCATTCAGTTCTCCCTCACCCACCTTAATTCCACCCCTAAGCTGGCGCCAACACCAAAAGACACCAAATCACTCTCACATTACTAAAAAAAAAAAAAACACAGACACACTTTCTCACCTTCCAGTCAGGCGGGAGTTGAGCACCAAATCCGAGCGCAGGAAACATTTTGTCTCTGCAGAAAGAAAACAGTGACCATATGTCTACTAACCCCAACAATGTCTAACTACTGAACAATTGATAATGCTCATTGAATCTCAGTCAAAAACTGCTTGGCATGAGTAAAATGAGTTTGTGAGGCACAGGCGCTTACGAGTCATAGTCCTGTATGATCTGTCCCACGGCCCAGATGGCAGAGAGATACTCGTTGCTGCCCATCGGGTTGATGTAGTGTAATGAGGACGGCTCCCTGGGGTTCCCATTTGAAGCTGTGAAGTCAATGCCAACCTAGCGGTACACAGACATACATGCAAATATTTATCAAATATCGCAAATTAGCCATAATCAAAGAAGTTAATTCATGAAATTATTTCAGAAATTAAACATATTATATGAACACTGGACATTATGAGCGCAGCCTAGGTTATGATACTAACTATTGTGTATGAGACACACCAGGCAACAATGCATTATCAGCCGGAATTATTGCACACACCACACACATGGCAATGCTGTGTGAGCTCCTTTTAGTTGGAGCTGGATCAAACGCTCTCAGCCACAGGCGGTGTTGTCTTTGTTAAAGAAGGTTTACAAGTGAGCGCCGCTCAAGCTGAGCTCTGACAGCTCTGTCCTCAGGCAGTGTTTATAAACCCACTGTGATTTGAGTGCTAACCCGAGCTGCCGTCACGATCCACACTACACACCTACTTACTGTAGCAACATCAGCATCAAGCCAGAGGCTTTACTGCTATACTGTTAGCCTGTCAGGTGAAGCGGAGAGGAGAGGAGGAGAGTAAAGATAAGAGACGAACAACGAGATGGTGAGACAAAGAAAAACTGGTGGAGAGAAAGGATAGATAGATAGATAGATAGATAGATAGATAGATAGATAGATAGATAGATAGATAGATAGATAGATAGAAGCTTTACATTTTATTAATCTGTTTCTTTGTTTGTTTAAATCCATTTTATATATTAATTGGCTAGTTCATGATGATAAATAAAAAAGAGACATAGAGAGAGATGGTAATAGAGAGTGACACAATGAGGGTGCCATTTCATGTGTTGCCTGTGGGGAAACAGGTCATAGTTGGTCCTCCAAGTGCGCACAAAGCAGCAGGAATTATGGTATCCAGTTTGATCATTATATGTCTCTTACACCTTCCTTTCACTGATCACTGTATGAGACGTTTTATTAAAGGGCAAAAGTTTAAGCATAATCAGATATCAGGATAGATGTTTCCTTTTTCTCTGAGAGTAAATGAGTTTCTTTAAATAAAATCAGCTGCATAACTGACTTGTAATGTTACTTTTTCTTTCACTGTATACGTATCTATAACGAAAAGTATTTATTTTTATTTAAATACTTTCTAAAAATTTGAGGAAATAGATATAGTAGGTAGTTGTTGCAGGTGGTGTAGTGGTTAGCACTGTCGCCTTGCACCTCCAGGGTCCTGGTTCGATTCCCGGCCAGGCTCGATTCCCGTCTCTGTTTGCATGGAGTTTGCATGTTCTCCCCGTGGTTGGTGGGTTTCCTCCGGGTACTCCGGTTTCCTCCCACAGTCCAAAGACATGCAGATTAGGCTAATTGGCGTTCCAAATTGACCATAGTGTGTGAATGAGTGTGTTCAAACCCCACAACCACCAAGTTGCCACTGTTGGGCCCTTGAGCAAGGCCCTTAACCCTCAACTGCTCAGATGTGTAATGTGATAAAAATGTAAGTCGCTCTGGATAAGAGCGTATGCCAAATGTAAATGTGTGTGTGTGTGCTCTGCGATGGATTGGCACGCTGTCCAGGGTGTACCCTGCCTTGTGCCCAGAGTCTCCTGGGATAGGCTCCAGGTCCCCGCGACCCTAAATACAGGATAAAGCAGTATAGAAGATGAATGAATGAATGAAAGGTAGTTGTTGCATGTGAATGTTCGCTAAAACTACAGCAGTATGAAACTGAAAATCCTAACACTATCGGTCCACAGCATCGTTTTTTCCCCCTACCATATGGAGTCTGCACCACACAGACTGGAGCTTCTCTTCTAAGCAAATATTTCACTGACAGCTGCCAAAATAACGTTAAGTGTTCTAAATTAAAACCAACTGCCACATATTTGTCTTTACTTTGTCTGTATCTCAGTCAGTTCTTTTTTTTTTTGGCACTGCAGTACATCATCTACAATGCCTGTTTATCACCAATTCCATTTATTGGTATTAATTCTAACCAACATAACAATTATCTGTTTATTAATCTGTTAAATTTCAGCTTCTCTACAGAGCATTGCCTTGCAGTCTGCCAAGCATCTTTTTTTTCCCATCAACTACAGTACACTGCCTCAAATGCCCACGCACGTAGATGTTCTGTTCCTGCTCCCACGGTCTGCTTTGCTACTGCTGACCCTGTGACCTTTGCTCTTCCAGTGCTGCTGAAAGTGCTGATGTGCTGGTTATCAGCTCACGTACCAAGCTTAGTGTGCTCTTGTAATGTTATAGCAAACATAATATGCTCACGCTGTTGGAGACCAAATACACCTGATAACACCCTCCATTTTATCCTACATAATCCTAACTGCACAAAGAGAAATTAATGTAAGGAAAGAAATGAAGGGAAGGGAAAGTAAAGAGAGGAGATGGAAAAGAAAGAACAAAATAAAGAAAGAAAAGTGGTTTAAAATGAAAACAGACTAATCTTTCTTTGTGCAGTTAGGATTATGCAGGATAATCCTAACTAAAATTAACCCTGTCTCTCTGAAAATTTGAAATGATAACGAATCGGACAGGAAAAATTATATATGCATGTTATCTGGTTTTCTACACGCAATACTGTTGCTTAAAAAAAGCATGTTGCAAAGCAGCAAGAACAAAGGAAAATTTAACCCAGCGTAGCCTTGGAAGTACAGCCAGGAACACTTGTAATCATGAGCTGAATATCAGTCCGTCTGTGGCAGACTGGAGCTTTTAAAGGTTACTCATGATGAAGGTACAGCAAAACAGCTTTCCTCAGACCTTCCTGGGGCTTTCTGAATCTCTCTCCTGTCAGGGCCCTTTCAGTGCCATCGCTATAGCAACCCGTGCTTTTCACTCACTTTCTGTGTCATTTGACAGAGTTACATAAAGGACCATGCAGAGGCTCTTCACTCAGACACTGTACAGAATGAAGCCGGGGAAGCTTTACTCTCCTATAGCACTAATCAAAGAGCAGAGATGCATTAGCATTAAGAGATATACAGTGTTAAAAACACTTTTTTGGAAACATATGAATTATTATGTAATTATACAGGCGTTAGAGATTACAGATACTTTCCCATGCCTCTATCTATTACATCTTTCTTTGTTCTATGTTATATGTGTATAAAACAACCTCCTTGATGCACTTTCTCACTGTTCATATGGTAATACTTCTTACAGTATGGCTCGTTTTCTGTACATCAATCTTTAAATCATTGTTTATTTGTTACTTCTGTACATAGCAGCCCTCCACCCGTAACAGGACTATTTGGTGCTCTGCTCATGGCTCTATCACTATAAACCTATTTTCTTGACCTGGTGACTTTTTTGCAGTAATGTACAAAAAAAGTTTGTGGACACCTGTCCACCATAGTAATATGTGTTCACTCTTCAAAGAAAAGCTTTCTAAAGAAAAGCACTAGATTTTGGAATCCCTTGTGAGGCTTTTCTAATCAGTGAGCACAGGCAAAGAGGTGGGTGCGCAGTCCGCATTGCAGTTTACCTAAAAGTGTTCACAGGCTTTGTTTACAGGGCCATTTTCATGGACAAGGTTTCAGTCCGTTAGTTCTAGTAGAGGACTGTAATGCTAATGTGGGTTGTTCATACTATATATGGGTGTAGTTCATTTCAAAAGTATAAAAGCAAAGCATAGCAGACTACAAACTGCAAAAAAAAAAAACAATATTTTACAAGCAACTTAATAAAACACCTTATGACATTTAACCAGTGTTTTTAAATAGAGGGCACTAACACAGATAACTGGCACAGGAAACAGTGTAGTCATTTACCATGCTGGTTCTATGCACACAAACAGGTATTCACGAGCATGGAAGAATGGTTTCCAACAGGTACGTTCTGCAAGCAGTAAGACATGCCCTCTATTGAAGAAACTCTTTAAATGTACTATAATAATATGACATGAAAATTAACACCCAAAATAAAGGATATTGATATATTGTTACTAAATCATGCAGCTAAACACACCAACAACTGATATAAACAGAGCTACAAGAAAATATTCATTAAGACACTTCTATAGCCAAAAAGTTACAACTGGTCATAATAGAAAGGCACCTGAACACCAAGTGCACCACAGACTGCCATACAGGGGCCCAGCAGCTAAAACGTTCAAGGTTGTTATCCGGCCTCCTAAATTCCAAACCAATCAAGCATTCATGGGATGCACCAGACAAAAAAGTCTGATCCATGGAAGCCCCACCCTGCAACCTTATGGTCTTTCTTATGAAGTATTTCTCAGAGGTGCCAGAGCTGCTCCGTCAGTACAAGAGGAACCTACGCAATAGTGAGCATAATATTTTGTGTTGTAATGGTTTGACAGATTGGTGTATATTAAAGCAGGAACGTGGATTATCCAAGTAATGCATACAGAACATGCAAAAGAGCAGACTGCAAACCTTATCCCTACATTGTGGGATAGCTCCCTTGAAAAAAAAAAATATACAAAAACTGACAAAGAAGGTCCCGAGTCTTTCATTTGATGCTCATGTAGATAATATTACTAGGACAGCATTTCTGCAGAAAAAACTACTTCATGCTTTTGTCACCTATAGGTTGGATTATTGTATTGCCTTACTGTCTGGATGTTCTACTAACCTCCAGTTAGTCCAGAATGCAGCAGCCAGAGTCCTCACTAGAACCAAAAGATATGAGCACATCACCCCTATCTTATTCACACCAAACAACATTGGCTCCCTGTAAAATTTTGCATTGATTTTAAAATATTACTACTGAACTATAATGCACAAAATGGTCTCACACTATGGTATCTGAGTGAACTGCTAGTGTTTTATGATCTGACACACCTACAGTACTTTGATCAAAAGGTGCAGGTTGCTTGTTGGTACCTTATATTATGAAAACAGCAGAACTTGTTTTCTCACAAAGCCCCAAAGTTGGAATGGAATAGCTTCACAACAAATTTTTGGGACTCAAACACGCTCTTAGTGTTTAAGTCTAGACTGAAAACTTAGCCAAGGCTTCTGTGTAAATTTGTCTTAGGTAAAGGTCCAGACATAGAGTTTTGTGGTGTGCAGTCGCTCAATAGTTTAGGACTGAAATTCCCACAAACAGTTTTGTACCCAAGCGTTCAACAATGAAAGCGGATTTTTAACTTAAACACCTTTCCTGTTATACAGAACTTCCAGCCTCCTAACACACAGTATGACTGCAAATCAATCCCTCCTATCTGATATCACCCAAATGATAATGGATTGCCCTTTGAGTCTTGTTTCTTCCTATTGTCATCTCAGAGAGTTTTTCCTTGCCACCATAATTTTTTGTGACAATTACCATAGTTAAAAGCGCTATATAAATAAAACTGAATTGAACTGATTTACACTTTACTCACAGTGAACATAAGCTGACAGCCTCCCAGGATATAATCCAAGAATGAGTAATCCCTCGTAATCTGCGGAGCATCAAACAAACAAACACGTGGTCACACTTTTCCATAAAACATCTCTGTGTATAGAGGAACACTATGTTAAAGGCAAGGGTAGCTTAGTGGTTGAGGTAGGACTAGTGATCGGGTCCCAGGTTCAATCTCCACCACCAAGTTGCCACTGTTGGGCCCCTGAGCAAGTCTCTAAACCCCTTAAATGCTCAGATGTAAAAAGAGATAAAAATGGAAGTCACTCTGGATAAAGGCGTTCTTGGTCCTGGATAAGGTCTTCTTTTGCCAAATGCCATAATATAAATGCACGTGTGAACATGTCAGGGTCACACAAGCTGAAATGCTGATTCCTGCAAATAATTGAGTCATTTTACCACTTGGATAGGCCTGCAAGCAAGAGCAACGCAGCTTAAGACTGTTGGCTCAGGAGTAACAGGTGCCTTGTGCTGATATTAATAACAAGTGTTATTTACCAGGGGATTTAAAGCCATTTAATTATTCTCTGCCTACAGCACTAAAAAGCCCTAATTATAGCTAGCATAATAAATAAATAAATTACATAAGCAGAGCTGTAAAGTGTATGATAAACTCTTTAATGTTTGTTATGTAATGTTAAAGTGTCTTTGTACAGCATTTCTTTTAACTGCTTAACTCTAAAACTGGTGTACTGGCGCATGGAAGTGAAGGGGCTTCTTTACCTTGCAGGACTTTAAAATGATGATTCCAGAGTTCTTGTAGTTCTTTTTCTTCTTTTGTTTTTTAGGATTGATGCATTCAAACTCTACCTGTAGCAGTGAAAAAAAGAGTTGAGCATATGATGTAAGAACAAACCTGAAAGACATATTTAAATGTTTATCATGCTTAGCAGTAGATCGATTAAACCTGTGCCATTCAGTCAGATTTCCTTTAGAAGGCAGTTGCAAACCTCTGTCTGTCTCTTAGCTACAATTATGTACTGTAAGTGATTACTGACTGAAAAAAGTGTTAAAGTGTTAATAATCAGAAATGACAACTTTCACTATCCCAAGTGTCAAGTCATGGTAGTACAATGCTGTAAGGAATAAAACATACCAGGACATGCTATTATAGAAATTAATTCACAAACAAAAGATTAAGTTGTGTAATTTTGACCCCAAAGTGATCATTTAGTTTAGCTTCTGTCAAAACTTTTAACCTCCTTGTAATAACTATAGATTGCAACAGTTAGGTCTGACTATTAAATTACCCAAGTGGTGATATAAAAAATAACATTACTGTGACATTTAACTAAATGTATAACTCCACGTCATGCGTGTTATTACAATCTTTATTTCATCTTAAACACTTTTTCTCTGTACTCCTTGATCCAGGGCACTACCTGGTGTGCGGTTCAAGGGATTGCACACCCTATCATACTAGCTTCCCATTTTGTGCTATTTGGGATTCAACCCTGAAACCCGGAAGTTAGCTGATCTCCAACTAGATCAGGCAACTATTTAGAGTCAACATTCCGGTGTACCTTAGATAATGTAGCTCCCGTTAAAAGAAAAATTATATAAGAGAAAAAACTTGCTCTCTGGTATAACAAACACACCACAGTTTAAAACAGACAGAAATTAGTTAAAATAGCATAAAACAAAAGCGCTCTGAACTGTAAAAAAGTTCTTAGTGTTCCTAGATAAATGTATCTCTCCACTCTTATATAAAATAACAAGAATAAGACCACTACAGAAATCTCCAAAACATCATGCAGTAGTGAGAACCTCATGAACTTTTTCAATAACAAAATTGCAAATAATAGACAAACAATTCCAAGCTTTGAATCCAGATAATTTAATGGTGCACATGATAAACTAACTATATCAGATCAGAACCTAGACTACTTTACTCCTCTTGAAGAAAATGAACAAATTTTACTCATCCCTTCAGCAAAATCATCCACTTGTGTATTAGAACCTATACAAACACATTTTCTCAAGCACAAGCAATAATGGAACCCGTGTTGAAAAAAAAAAATCTTCACTCAGATTCAGAGTATTTAGGCCTCGTCACAGCACAGAGACAGCACTTGTTAAAGTAGTTAATGACTTCCTATTGGCCACTGATCAGGGTTGCATCTCATTGCTTGTCACTTGACTTTAGTGCAGCTTTTGACATGGTCATAGTATTCTCCTTCATAAAAAAAAAATTGTAGGAATTAAGGAAACTTTCCTCTCCTGGGTTAGATCCTATTTGACTGATCATTATCAGTTTGTAGATTTAAAGGGTAACTATTCTGCCTGACCTCAAGTGAAGTTTGGTGTTCCTCAGGGTTCGGTGTTAGGCCCACTGCTTTATCTTTTTACATGCTTCCTCTGGGCAACATGATTTATAAGTATGGTATTAGTTTTAAGTGTAATGCTGTAGGCACACAGTTATACGTCTCAGCAAAACCAGATAAGAAAAACCACCTTAATAAAGTTGAGCAATGTGTGAAGGATATAAGAGACTGGATGTTAATTAACTTCCTTCTTCTTAATCCTGACAAGACAAAAGTTCTGGTACTAGGACCACATGCAGCTAGAAACAAGCTTTTTGATCACACCGTAACTTTAGATGGCCTTTCTGTTCCATCAAGTAAAACGGTAAAAGACTTTGATGTGATTATAGATTTCAATCTGTCATTTGAAGCTCATGTAGATAATATTACAAGGATAGCATTCTTTCATCTCAAAAATATTGCCAATATAAGAAATATTTTGTCACTAAACAATGCAGAAAAATTAGTTCATGCTTTTGTTACCCCTATGTTGGACTACTATAATGCCGGACTGGTCTGGTTGTACAACTAGGTGCATGAATAAGCTTCAGTTTGTCCAGTATGCAGAGAGTAATAGCGAGAGAAATCACTAAAACCAGAAGATGTATATAAAGCACTAAATGGTCTCGCGCCACAGTATCTGAGTAATCAGATTACTTTGTGAGATTATCAGTAACTGCTAATGTCTTGCGATCCACCACGCCTACTTCAATCAAAGAAAGAAGGCTGCTTGTCAGTATCACGTATCATGAAAACTACAGCAGGGGGCAGAGCTTTTTCTTACAAAGCCCCAAAGTTATGAAATTCCAATTAATGTTCGGGACTAAAAACCTATTTATTTTGCCAAGCATTTTTGTAAATATATTTGCCTTAGGGAAAGGAGCAGATCTAGGGGGCTCATGGACTCATGATAGTATATTTAGAAAGCTGTCTTCCACACTCTCATTGATCACTCAGGTATGTTGACGGTGAAGTGATTGGTCGCTTTATATCTCGGGGAGCCCTCATGTCTGTGTTTCCTTCTGGCTCTTCCTTTTAGTTATGCTGTCATAGAACTCTGCACTAAATATACATTCACCTTATAAATTATGTGACCATGACTGTAACTAACTATGATCTCTTCTTCTCTTCTTTATCTTTCTGTCTTCTTTCTCTCTCTCTCTCTCTCTCTCTCTCCCTGTCTCTCTCTGTCAATCTACACATGTGGCTACCAGTGATCCAGACCCTCTCTGCCCTCTGTACCTGTCTGACTTGTCCTGGTGCCCTGCTTCTGGTTGGGGATGTCATCACATGGATGACCTGGGTTGTCTGCTTGAGATGCGTGTGGTTCCACCTGGCCTCGACTGATGTACAAAGTGGTTCTCTGAGGACTTGTGACTGCAGTCGCTCAATAGTTCAGGACTGGAATTTTCTACATTCTATCTAAGTCTCCAATAACGAACTGGATTTCATATTAACTTAAAGACTTGCACCATGAACTTTTCAATTCAATTCAATTCAATTTTATTTATATAACGCTTTTAACAATTGACATTGTTGCAAAGGCATCCATGTGACGAAATCTCCAACCAGAAGCAGGACATCAGGACTTGTCAGATAAGGCCCAAATGTCAGAGGGGTTCTGGATCACTGGCAGCTAAGGGGCGACATGTGTATCTCAACAGAGAGACAGGGAGAGAGAAAGAGAGAGAAGGAGAGAGAGAGAAGAAGTGTGAGAAGAGGAGAGAGCAGAGGAGTAGGAGAGATAGCAGTTAGGTATGGTCAATGTCACACAATATATAAGGTGAATATATATTTAGTGCAGAGTGCAATCACGGACTTCGGCAGGACTAATTATGAGACCATAACTAAAAGGGCAGGCCAGAAGGAAACTTGAGGGCTCCCTGAGATGTAAAGCGACCAATCACTTCACCGTCAACAAACAGGAGTGATCAATAAGAGGTGGGAACCATAATATTCTACATCCATGAATCCCCCAGATTTGCTACTTTATCTAAGGCAAATCGATTTACAAAAATGCTTACAAAAATAGTTTTTTCAGCCTAGACTTAAACACTGTCCCAAACATTAATTGGAAGGCTATTCCATAACTTTGATACTGCGACACGAGACCTTTTAATGCTTTATACGTCAAAAGTTTTACAGGGAGCCAATGAAGTGTGGATAAGATAGGAATGATGTGCTCGAATCTTCTGGTTCTAATGAGGACTCTCATTGCTGCATTCTGGACTAACTGTAGCTTGTTTATGCACCTAATTGAACAACCAAACAGTAAGGCGTTACAATAGTCCAGCCTATCAAACACAAAAGCAAGAACTAGTTTTCCTGCATCATTTAGTGACAACCTAACACACAGTATAACTGGAAAAAATTCCTGCTATCCGTTATCACCCAAATGAGGATGGGTTCCCTGTTGAGTCTGGTTCCACTCAAGGTTTCTTCCTATTGCCATCTCAGGAGTTTTTTATTGCCACCATCGCCCTCAGCTTGCTCATCAGGGACTATCTAATCATTTTGACTTATACACATTTCTCACATTTCATGCAAATTTGCATAATTTTTTTGGATTGTGTAAAGCTGTTTTGTAACAATGACAATTGTTAAAAGCACAAAAAATCCAGCTCCTCAAAACAACCAGTCTTTCAGATGTCAAAAAACTCTAAATTGCAGCTTCATCTCAAAGATCTGACAATGATGACTCCTTCCAAAAAGGAGTCTTCCTTCACATAAATCTTCCCCAACTTTACCGTCAAAGCTATGCTGTTACTGAAACATGGACATGGAGCAGGAAAAGGACAAGCTACGGCTGTGTGGGTTGCACCTACTGTTGCTTCCTGCCAGAACACACACACGCACAAGTGACAGGCCACAAACAAAGCTTGTTCTTGCAAACAAGGCAACGGTTAAAGAGCGATTTACTGATACTCTCTCTGTCTCTCGCGCTCTCTCTCAATCTCTCTAATTCCTGCTCTCATTCCTTCCTATCTCTCCCACTTAGTCTGTCACACCCTCCACATTTGAGTGCATCTCTGCTCATTCGCTCTTTCTTTCAGCTTCATTATGCCAGATAATGAAGCACACACACCGTTCACACAATATGCAGAGCAATGAGTGCAACAAACCCAAGAGAAATGATATTTCCTTTCCTGTGCATGTACATTATGAAAGTAATAACTCCAGTGTGAGGGAAATTGATTGGAGGTAAACGTTTTAACATTATGTCTGCAGGTATCCTCGGGTTCAAGGCAAGCCAATCTGCTCATAGATCTTTTAAATCCCAGACCAGAATTTAAGAGCAAAATGCTAATATACAGTTATGATATATAAGATATTAAAACAATAAAGACAATAAACAAGCTATGATGCTCTGTGAATTTTGAAATATACTTTAAAAAGCTGAATAATATTATGGATTAAGGTACTGTAGATAAGATGATAAGTAATCTATCGACACATTTTAACAAAAAAGAGTAAAGTGGAAGCTTGGATTACGAGCATAATATGTTCCGGAAGCGGGTTCGTATTTCAAACCACTCATAAACAAAACAAAATTTTCCCATAAGAAATAATGGAAACTCTAATTATTCTTTCCACAGCCCAAAAAAATTAATGCATAAAAATAATTAATACAAAATATAAAGTAAAAATAAAACAAATTAACCTGCACTTGACCTTTAAAAAAAGTAAAAATAAATCCCGGCAGATAAGTTTTTCCATTTATGCATGCAGACACTGTGTGTATGTGTGTGTGAAGCTAAAGTAAGAGGAGAGGAGGAATTAGATCCCCCCATCCCTCTTCTCATCTTATACAGAAGGCGAGAGGAGGTGTGTGTGTGTGTGTGTGAGAGTGTGTGTGTGTGTGTGTGTGTGTGCGCGTGTGTGTGCGTATGTAGGGGCACAGTGTCCAATTACAAAGTGTAGGCTGGTACAGAGAAGGAGAGAGAAAATGGATCTTTAACCTCTCTAATGAGACTTCATTTGCTTTACACGCACGTTCTACACACACGCAAAAAACACAAAATAAAGGATGTTATACATGCACACACATGGTCACTGTCTGGTCATGCGTGCACGGATGTTGATTATACCAGTAAGAGACCGAGCAGGGGAGACTATTACCCACAATTCCGCAGCACGAGAGAGAGAAAAACCATTGGCTCAGTTGTGATGACGTGACGCTCGGCATCAAAACAAGAAGTGCATGCGTGATACATGATACTCTGTACTCGTAAACGAGGACTTGTTCGTTTTCCAAGTCAAAATTTATTTAAAAATCTTTGCTCGTCTTGCGGAACACTCACAAACCGCGTTACTCGCAAGCTGAGGTTTCACTGTAACTGATATTTTCCAACTAGTTTACATTATTATATGTACATAAAATTTCTATCTCTGTATAAGTTGCAGTCAGTTACAGAATTTTTTCACTCTTTATTAAGCTTAATACAAGAGGTGTCCAAGTTAAACCAGCACTTGTAATGATATTGCTCATGAACGAAGACATGAAACAATTGACTCAGTACTGCGAATACTCAGTACTGCGATAAGACTCTTACCAGCAACAAAACATTTGAAAGGTGGAAAAGTCCATATATCCATGTTTAACAGTCCTGGCTGGGGTGGCTCAGAGGCAGAGGTGGAAAGTAACGAATTACATTTACTCGCGTTACTGTAATTGAGTAGCTTTTTTGTGTATTTCTACTTTTTAAAGTAGTTTTAAAAATCTGTAATTTTACTTTTACTTAAGTACGTTTTGTTTGAAGTATTGTAATTCGCTACATTTTAAATCATATTCGCTACTGAGTAAAAAATACATGAATGAAAATGCTAAAATAATACAAATATTATGCTTTGTATAAATGCTCCGTAGCGCTCGCGTGTGTGTATCATGTCCTGGTCGCGCGCCGCTCCAGACTTCACTCCAGGTTTTCTGACATCGGCATCTTCCTGACCTTCCACACGGCCGCTTCCGCCCTGAGTGACGTCATCGACTAGCGCGACCATGTACAGTATAACCCGGAGAGAGACGCGGGAAAGAGGAAAGAGGTTGTGATTTTGGCGTTTTGATATTTGGTTGTGTATTCTGGTTTTGACTTTTTGCCTCCAATTGACTTTGATTATTGCTTTGTCCCTTTGGTTTGGTTGGTCTTTGTATATATTTGTAGATAATTTCACTGTTTTTGGTTTAGGGAGTCCGGGAAGGTACCTGTATTTTTGTTCCTGGGGTTTTTTTGTTGTTGTTTCTTTTTGCAGGTAATTTAGCTACTAAATATAAATACCATTTTGTTTGTTATTTTGGCCTGGGTCCATCCTGAATCTGATCCTCCTCCTGGTGTGTGTGTGTGTGTGTGTGTATACAAACCTCATTATTTCATCAGTTAATGATTGGATCTAGTTCTTTCTGCCATATACCACCATTTCCATACAGTTTAAAATAGAACCCTGAACCATTCTTTTGCTGTTTGGCCCTAGACTGGGACGTAACACCATATTTAAGTGACCACTTTATTATGCAAAGGTGTTCCTTCAGTTAAAAACAACTAGTTTGAGATTTATATATCTGCTCATCTTTTTTGAACTATGCTAGAATGCCTCATCCCACCCCCGCTGTGTGTTTTTTTTTTATATATTTAACAAAAAAAAAAAAAAAGCAGAGCCAGATCAATATACAATCGACACCCACAGCAAACATTTAAAAACAAACAATAATCTGTTAATATAAGAGTCAACATGGAAACACCCAAGGGCAAAACAATTCAGCAAAAGAATCACCCCCACTGTTAAAAAAATTAAAATAAAAAAGTAACTCAGTAACTTTTACTCTGAGTAAATTTTTTTATGAGCTACTTTTTACTTTTATTTGAGTAGATTTTTATAAGAGTAACTTTACTTGTACTTAAGTAAAATTTCACTGAAGTAACAGTACTTGTACTTGAATACAAAATTTTATTACTCTTTCCACCTCTGCTCAGAGGCCACTGCCATCGTTCCCATGAACATTCAATGAGTAGAGTAATTAATAGGTAGCTTGTTGCTAACATGCAGAAGAGACATCTGTCTGTGGTAATCACTTGCAGACAACAGGAACTTGGCTCGGAATTACTACCACATCCACCGTACAGGTCTGACCTTGACCCTTTCCACATGTTTGGTAATCCACATTAAAGGAATTCTTGGGAGGCCAGCATTTCAGACATGAAGGAGGCAGTCCAGTCATTGCTCCGGCATAATGAGAAAACTTTCTACCTTGATGGTCTCCAAACTTTAGTGAAATGCTGGAATAAGTGCATTAGTGTAGCAGGGGATTATATAGAGAAATAACTCATTATTTTCTCATTATTAACTGTTTTGTTATTCTGCACAAACAAAAGTCCCTGTTTGATTTGAATGACCCTCATATATAAAATAAATAAAATCTAAAAAAGAATATTTTGGACTTTTGTTTGAAAATTTGGAGACATCACAGGTTTTGTATACAATTGCTGACATCCTTAATCATTTACAGCCCCTGAAACACTAGACACAAAACAGCTCCAAGGCATCACTGATCCACCTAATACAGAACTCTACAAGTGCATTTTTTTTGTATGCACTCCACATATTCCACAACACAAACAGCTTCTGGTCTGTGTGAGGGGGTTTGAATGTTCTCCCTGGACTTGGTGCTTTTCCTTCAGATACTCGAGTTTCCTCCAACAGTACAAGGAACATATGTTGTGACCTGATTGCTCTTTCCAAATTCACTATAATGTATGATAGGGTTTGAGCATCTGTGCACCTGTAGCTTGCCACATAAGCTCCCCTTATAGTGATAATGGTGTGAACATGCTGCTGTCGTGTTATAGCTTATTGCAAGCAACCATTATTCAGGAATGACAGCTTGATGAATGAATGAATTATGCTTAATGATATTTTTATCTGCTTACATATTCTTTATATCCATTTCCTTTTGCAGGTTAACAGTTGCATGTGTCTTTTGTGTTGGAAATTTTGCTTTTTGCCAAGGATGATAAATAACAAAATGATTTTACACACAAAAGAGATAAGTCAGTGGCACCAATAATGTTTTTCTTGACAAAAGGCAATTCAAATTCATCAACTTAATCGTATTTTATATTATTACAATACATTTTTTTTATATCAAAAGGAAAATACACTGTCTGGCCAACAAAAAAAGAATCATCATTTTAGAAAAGTCACATTAATGGGCTGCATCAGCCAAAGAGAGACAACTAAGGAGATTTAAAATTACTGGACCCCTTCAACACATTATGAAAACCTGGAACAATCGTCAACTGTCAACTTAAAAAAAACATGAATGAGGATCACCTAAACACTTAGTGAAGTTACTTCGTAAAAAATCTACAGTTAAAAGAATAACTATTTAATAGCGAAAGTAAAACCATTTCCATATGTACAAAATGAGAGGAGAACTCACACGATTGGGTCTAAACAGCTGCGTGGCCATAAATCAGAGTTCAGAATAACCCTAGTCCAATGCGATGGACACTGAATTAAATTGTAATATACGTATAAATGACTGAATATACGACTTAAACATAATATTTAAATCCTTTTATACAATTTTTAATTCCATTCACATATGGCTTTTTAGAGAGCCAGAGCAAGCCCTGCTTGTGGCTAATTTTAAAAAGCTTAAAACCCAGCTCACCTCTAATGCATTTTGTGCTTCACTCATCTTGGTCACTGTGGTCAGAAATTCTCCAATGAAATCGTGGCCTCCATCGTTATCGTAGTCATAACAAATCACCTGAGAAAATAAACAATTCATCAGAGTTGAGACTCAGATGTGCTCAAGATTGTACCAGCTCACTGGCATATACTGTAGAAAAATGTAAACATTTTAAAATGTTAAGTAACAGTTTATGGACATATAATGTACACTTGTTCTGGAAATGTGTTCTGTGATCGAATTTTTCATTAACATGGGTCTTTTCAAATCTAAGGTACTGTATGCATCCACATACCTTAACTGTTGTAGTCAGAAATTCTACCATGTACCATCTATAATCTGACCTACAGTATAGATGAGTTTACCTGAAAAATGACTGACTAGTGTAACACAACCTGAACTTCTTAAAGAGTAGAATTTTCTCCAAATTTATTGCTAGTATGCGAGCTCGGGTTACATTTGACAAAAATATACCTACGGTACAATTTTTAGTTTAAACTGAGTCTACAGATAATACTAAATGAATAAGGACATATTTTGGGGCAGCAGCAAAAAATTTTAATGTGATGGTAGTCATTGTAGCTAAACATGGTGAATTGCTCTTACATTAATGTTCTGTATGTCCAGTTTAGCTAAAGCAGGGTACAATCTGCATTCATAAAGAGTTATTGTGGGTACATCTTTTTCATGACCACAGTGTACATTTAGGCTTCTAGTGCGTTTTCTTCGCGTTCATTTTACACTTCGGAGGACTGGATATATCCCATGATCCTACATGCTATACATAGGGAAATGCGGAAAAAAAAGCACATAAAAAAACTGACAAAAAAAAGTGAAACTGACATCCAACAGTAATTGAAAAACTTGCGCGAAAATGTTCGCATTTCTTCCTAAATCACAAAAAAAATTCCTTTAATTCAACGTTGTGCAGTCAGAGGGGGAACCCAGTAGCGGCGGCGATTTTTTTTTCGTTCCCTATGTCGCCATATTACGAGAATTTTTAAAACAAGAAGATTAATGTCTAATATAGCAAAATGGTCCATATTAAAAGGAGGCACCTCAAATAAAACGACAAGGGCTTTCATATCCAGTTCCCGACACACTGCCCCCACAAACACACAAACTACAAATTGACAGAGACAAACGAACACCAGTGTAGAAGTCAATCGAGCGGCACAACAAAATGCAACATAAACGTCTAGGATGTTCAGAGCACGTTCGTTTATCCAAAAAATTTACGCCCAAGTGAACAAGGCCTAAAAAAAAATATTTTTCCAGCTGAACCATATTTACATTTAGTCATTTGCATTTAGGCATTTGGCAGACGCTCTTATCCAGAGCGACTTACAATTTTATCTCATTATACAGTACATCTGAGCAGTTGAGGGTTAAGGGCCTTGCTCAAGGGTCCAACAGTGGCAACTTGGTGGTTGTGGAGTTTGAACCTGACATCTTCCGAAACATAGTCCAATGCCTTAACCACTGAGCTACCCCTGGCCCTCATGGCCCATGGCCCATATGATTACTGCAGTTATTATCTAACTCTATAACAAATTCTGTTAAGTTTCTGCTTATTAAGTTTTTGGCCATATTGTTGCATTTACCATGCCCACGTTGCCAGCGTTGGAGGAAGAAAAACACACACAAGTCCACAAGTTTCATTAGCTTTCACTGAAGTGACATCATAAAGCTTTTCTTTGATTGCAGTAACTAGGTCCAGAGGTCTGTCAGGGGAAGTGAAGCTAACTAAAAAAAGACATCTACATTATGATTATATTTTGTATCTTTTTATGTAATGCAATGCCTATTAATGTCTATGACTGAAGCGAAGTGCAAAGCTAGAGGGAAATGATGATGCTCTGTGGTTCGGAAGTCATGAAAAGATCTGAACTAGCAAAGTTACCACATAATGTCTGAAATGTATATACTGTAGCTATAAAGCTGTCTTTTTAAGATTCAGTGCAACATCCTGAATCAAAAGTTGACAGACACATTTTTAGACAAACCACAAATCACTGCTGTTTTCCCAAATGACAATGGTAGATACACTCTAGCTAGTGTGCCTTTTTAACTTGCTAGAAAAGAGACAATGGTTAATGGAACAACGTCATCAAACTTAACTACAGAATATATCATCAAGTTAAAATTGTCTTTGGAAAAGAGATAATTCTACCTTTTGTATCAAATTAACTGGTAATAGCCAATCATACCCACCAAAAAAAATATCAAGATAATTTAGAAATGTCATCGTCTACACCTCTTTATCCTGTATACAGGGTCTCAGGGGGCCTGGAGGAGACTTAGGGCACATCCTGGGTAAGGTGCCAAATGCCAACGGGAAAGGCAATTAGACTAATCTGCAAGTCTTTAGACTGTGGGAGGAAACCAGAGTACCCGGAGGAAACCCACATGCAAGCACCCCAGTATGGGGAAAACATGCAAACTACCCACATGCAAACACGCAAAGACCCCAAGGAGGGAATCGAACCTGGAATCTGGAGGTGCAAAGCATCAGTGCTAACCACTAAGCCACCGTGCCACCACTGAGAAATGAGAAATGTATTACTTAGTAAAAAGTAGCATTTTAGGAAAAATAATATTTTGGGATTTGTCTTGCCAATGACAAAAAAAACTATTTTATAAAACAAGATTGACAAGTTTCCACCAGGGTCATATTTGTACCACAAATTCATGTTATCATTTATATGAAGACCTACCTTGATGTTTCTGTCCACATCACCATTGCAGAGAGAAATCAGTGGCACAGTGAACGACTTCCATACAGGGTCCAGCGTATTTTTAATCACCTGCAATACAGCAGATACACAAAACCTACCTTATGGCAGAACTATAAGATATTTTTAAGCGATTTAAATTACTGTCAAAGTTATATGCACTTCCAAAAAATTAGCAATTTAGATTAAATGGAATGTTTTTTCATAATTTGCCTTGGGTGAGCATTTTAGTGTGTATGTGTGTGTTTGTGCACTGCGATGGATTGGCACCCTGTCCATGGCGTACCCAGTGTCATGCGATACACCCCAGAACCCCCACCACCATATACAGGATAAGCGGTACAGAGAATGAGTGAGAGTGAGTGAGAGCGTTTGCTTTACCAGATTAATAAAGGCTCTCCATGTATACATATTTTTCTAAATATAAATTCAGACTTTTTGTTTTTTCATGTGTATTTTGTATTGCTATATTTGCCTGCACAAGTGCTCTGCTTATTTGGGATTTGAGGAGAATACTGTCAAGAATAAAAATTATAAAAACGCCTAATACAGTACTCTTCCGGGTCGTATTTCATATGGGCAATTGTAAGGGTTAGAGTTGGTGATATTACCTCTGTTCTATGGACCAGCATCCATTTTCCATCATCTCCTAGTTTATGGAACTCCAGGTAAGGGTCTGATTTACCAAAAAAATCCTGGAATAAATGAGTATAAATTATAACATTATTTCAGTTTAACCTATAAGATGAAAAAGTCATGTATACATGTGCTTGGTCTAACTTTTTTATCCAGTTTTCTCCCACACATGGACAACGTGATTATTCTGTTGTCTGATAACTCCTGGGCTGTTATCTATAATCAAAACACAAATATGACATGATGCTCTTAAATGTACAAAATGTTTGTACAATAAGCTGGTGAATCAGAGGAAGGGTTGAGGTCTAACCGTGATGGCTCCCTTTCCCGCTGGTTTGCCGTTGGCCAAGGTAAGAGGCCGGTGAAGTTTCTTATTGGACACAATCTGTGTGGTGAAAGACAGGCTAGGTAAATGAGCTTTGAAGAAAATGGATAAATTGTCTCTGTAATCAACCAAAGGTCAGAGTGTAGCTAGAGTTAGTAAGATCTGTGCTGGCTCATTAGCTAATGTCTACAGAAAGGACAATGTGCAGAGATGGATGGATCTACTTGTGCATGATGGATCAGATACTAACTGACTGAAAATGGTTTGCATTTCTCCAGCACCTGTCCTACTACTATAGGTTCAATTTTGACATAAATGTAAAATTTATGATTTATAAAAAGTGGTTGAGGCTGGAAATGTAAAGCAGTGACGCAGTACCACTCCCAGTGTGCAGATGAACTCTCCCAGAAAGTCGTGCTCATACAGCTGGCTGCTGCACTTGTCCTCATCAAACAAGGCAAACTTTAGCTTCTGGACCTCCTCAAAGTGGTAGTCCACCTGGAACTTCACTCCGAAAACAGGGTTAAGATTGTTTACTGCTGTCTCTGTTCGGCCCAGCTGCAGCCACACACACACATACACACAGAAACAGAATTACTTTGCTTTCTTAAAGACAATCCCATGAGCAGTTTGTAGCAGTTATCCCTATAGATAAGACGAGCTTCAGACAATCTGTATTTAATGTCGAAATGATTGCTATTGATTAGAGCATTATCTCAACTGCACTTTGTTATGCCTATGTGGTGAATTCTCTCTTCTAAAAAAAAATGAGCACACAGAACACATTTCTTAACTAAGACAAATATGTAGTGATTTACGTTCATTAGACCTTTACTAAATATGACAGGTCTTTCACAGACTGGGTCATAAATAGGGAAAGAAATGAAGGAAAGAGGTACAGAGGCACAATCACGCCATTACAAAGTCAGAGTTCAACTGTTTCTTGGCGAAATGCTTGCCAGGCGTCCTGGGCGATATCTAAACATAAATGCATACGTGTATATACCCAAGCAGACCCCTAGATGGGACTGAACATATGGCCTGACAAGCGATACGGTGTGTACGCTTCTGAGGAAAAACATATTTGCTATGTGTACCCCTCAGTGTGTGTATGTGCATGTATACATGCATTTCATCTCAAAACAAACAAACCTGTGACATTTTTTCAGTGGCTAGAAAGTATAGTCACTCCAGTTTTATAAACATATAATAATTCTTCTGCCGATATTTCACGACATACAACTAAAGTTACCCTCCAGATACAACTGGGGAAATTCCCTTTCTTTTCAGACACTCTTAGACATTCATAAAGGCCACTCGTAACTGGTTAAAAGGATGAAAATAAAGTTCAGTTATCCAAATGTGGACAGTATGTCATTAGATCCGTGTTTAATAGGAGACAATGTGAAAATGTTGTTTGTGTCTGGAAATAGGACAAAACTACATTTCTGTGGGAGCGCTATGATTGAGATAGTGTTTGTGCGTCAAAAACGGACACACATACACACACACAAGAAATGTTTTATTGATCGATAGATCTTAAAAATGTACGAATTTAAGAATGCATTAACCACAATGTTTGTTAGATCCTAATTCTTCCCCTTGTTTCTTCCCCTAACCCATACCAACCTCACTCCCTCTTTATCTCTCTCTCTGCATCTCTGTTTAAAAAGCATAAGCCTTTTGTTTCTCATGTTGTTGCCATGGCTACGGCG
This sequence comes from Channallabes apus, assembly GCA_030522415.1. Taxonomy (NCBI): domain Eukaryota; kingdom Metazoa; phylum Chordata; class Actinopteri; order Siluriformes; family Clariidae; genus Channallabes; species Channallabes apus. The sequence continues at coordinate 28,549,782 of CM060110.1, forward strand.
AGCTGAGAAACACTGATTTCATGTTCAGGCTTGCACTATTGACTGTTAGTGGAGGTCCAATTCAAATCACAAGTACACACACACACACACACACACACACACACACTGTCTCTAACTCATATTGTGGCCTCTGGATCCACAAAATGCTTCCTGGTGCCACAAATGTTTACTGGTTTGCCTTGATGTACTGTACCTCTTCCTTTTGTCTGCTCTCGAATGTTACGGTTCTATTTCCTCAGACATCATCATTTCTATTCACCCCATCGTAAACCTCTATATGCTCTATAATCCATTTAATTCATTGTTCTCTTTCTATTATCAGTTTTGTTCCAGTTTTTCTCCTTCTCTTGCCTCCTCCCAATTTTGTCTATGACATTTATCCCTTGATAAAACTTTCACATTTATACTTAATCTCTGCCCTAAACTTGTGTTCAGTGTTACTAAAGGACAGAGAAGATGTGTCAGAGCTGCCCCACCTCCACCCAGTTACTGTCCACCTCTTGGAAAAGCACGCAGAATGGGTCGGACTTAGAGGCAACATCACGGTCCAGCAGGTTCATGCAGGAGACAGAGAGCTCCACCTTGGTGACACAGTGCTGAGCGCCAATGGCGGGGCCGGCGTTGGGCCTCGAGCCCATTGTGTACGCCATGCAGGCTGGAATAACTCCTCTCGCACAGCCTACACACACAGAGGGAAAATAATTACTACAGGAATTACACAGAGCAGTAAATCACTGCACACTTTCTGGTAGTTTTCATCATGTTTAAAAAGTACTGTACTTCAGTAACATAGATCCTTTGAACAAACTGTCTGACTGTGACCTGGATGAAGACCTACAGTAGGAAAGCATTTCAGGGGCCTGAAAATATTTAATATCATTCATTTATGTAAACTATGTAACTAGATACAAAAAGAGATCATTTTCCCAGATTGTGAAATTTTACACTAAAAAGTGCATACTAAAAGTGTATGCTACAATTTTCTACTCAAAAGTGGTAACTTGAAGCACTACCACAAACAAAACAAAACCACTTAAAGCTATATTACTTATACATATAAGTTAATTGTTAATAGTTAAAGATTCAAAAGAACCTGTTGCCATTCTCTTCTGTTAGTTGCTTATCCGAACCTTCTTAAGGTAAGGAACTTTATTCAAATGAACCTTCACAGATCTTGAATGGAAGAATTACGTAACTGGAAGCAAGACTGGTACTGTGCACCACTGCCTGGTGCTTGTAAATGAAAAGTTTGTATACAGTTAAGGCACATTTGCAAGCTCTTATTAGCAAATCCTTTTGCCCAGTGGCTCTGAAAGAGCATAATAACACCTTTGTGTGAGTGATAGATGTGGACTAAAAATACATAACTCATAGCTGGGAAGCTAATTTTATATAAATTGCTAAGAACATGCAGACGGGAAAAAAAAGAACATAATATGCATGAGCATCAAGAACTTTGAGAAATTCAATTGCTCAACCATTAATGCCTATTACAGTAGTTGGCTTACATTAGCGATCCAGCTACACTAAAATGAACTGAAAGCGAGAAGGAACTTTGAATCGCTCTACAGACACCACCAAGACATGCCAAGTTTGAAGATCCAATACCTTAAAAACAAATTAAACATATAATGTTAGCTGACTAACATTTATGAGCTATGTAAAGTACTTCAAGCAGATAAATCACAACATGATTTTTTTTTTTACTTTAATTTCTTACTTACATAATTTTCCAACAAAATAAACTGACAAAAAAAATACATAGCTTTAAGCACGTGGATAGTATTTACGAAAATGGCTAATCTGACCTGACCAAATATCTCTCTCTCTCTCTCTCTCTCTCTCTCACACACACACACACACACACACATATCTGAACATAGATAGCGAGAAAGAAGAAGAAGAACGTCATGGCAGGACATGAGAAAAACAGCAAGAGCTCCTGTTGCTAAGAGACTGATGTACCAATGGCTTTTCTGTCTGTGTTAGTGTCAGTAACCACAAATAGGCTATGACCACCATACACTGTGAATACAAATACAGCTGATTAATATTCATGTTACATCCATTTACTTCATGTTACATCTCAAACCTGTGCCAAATTACATTTAGGCACGACAATAAATTTTTTAAAAATTGGATTATCCAGCCAGGTTAGGCATCATAGATATTTAAAGGAAGAATTTGTACAAACCCCTGATACTAATATAACTAGTTTAAAAAAATAGTACACTGGTAGTACAAAGTTTTTCCATCATTCTGACCTACATAATAGTGCCAATGTAGATTTGACCTTTGAGGTTGCACAAAGAAAATTAGAAACATATTAACCCCAAGTGCAGAAGGAAGGAACTAAAAACCAAAGCAGAACAATACACATTATCTACGAATATAATTCTTATATATACTGTATACTCTCTATATATTTTACTGTATTTATGAAACCTCTATCATGTTAAGAAACTTAAAAGGCTGTGTGTTTTCCCATAACATACCTTGTCATGTTTAGCTCTGAGAAAAAGCAAATTGCTGCAGGTTCATTTAAAAGCAATAATATGCAATTAAATAAAGTATAATATTCAAAAAGCCTTTTAAGTTTATTTCGAAATAAAAAGTAAAAATAAAACAAATTAACCTGCACTTTACCTTTGAAAAGAATTGTGTCTGTAGTGATTGAGACCAGAGAGAGGAGATGAGGAAGGGGGCTACTGCGTAGGACGACTTTTACACACACACACACACACACACACACACACACACACACACACACACACACACACACACACACATTTAATTTAATACAATGTCCCAGTGGTGACTGGGTTCTATGTATGCTAATGAATTTCATCCAAAACTAAACATTAAGGGTTAAGGACTTTGTGCAAGAGAACAACAGAAGTTTTCCAGCAGCCCTAGTTTCTAAAGAGAGATCCAGAACTGCAGCCACCAAGCATTTGGTCTAGGATCTTACAAAACAGGTCAGGTATGAAACTTGAAGAAAGGCCACTGACATCTGCTTTATTCTGGTCACAGTCAGTGTTGTTTAAATTGAACATTTTTGAAAAACAACAATGATTTTAAGAAAGTTTTCATTCACTGTTACATAGAAAACTATATATCTTTTATGACTAAATAGGCTACAACAGCAGTATTTATTTACACTAACACTATGGGCTGCACAGAGTATAATCTGTTAACTAATACCGCCATATCCATCCATCCATCCATCTTCTCTTATCCTATGCAGGATTGCACTGGCCCTAGAGACAACCTCAGAAAGCGTAGTGCTCAAGGCATGGTATGCCCTAGATAAGTTGATCAACCACACACATGCTCACAAACCCTATCACACACTATGGACAATTTGGAAATTGAATAAACGTAAATTGTATATCTTTGGACTGTGGGAGGAAACCAGAGTAGCCAGGGGGAAACCAACCAAGCATGGTAGAACATGCATACTCCACACACACACACACACACACACACACACACACACACACACACACACACACACACACACACACACACACAGACTAGAATTGCGATTAACCCCCCAACCCTGCAAGTGCGTGGTGATGACACAACCATACTGTAGCGCTACATTGCCATATTATTGTGTTTCTTAAAAAATCTTACCACTGAGAAGATCCAAGAGAAGACAAACTTTGTTCAGATGAATGTAGTGCACTTCCAATGACAGATCACAGCTTCAACAGCATGTTGTAATGTATTGCGAAGCACATGATAATCGCACTTTTAAGCAATACGCTATTTTTCTTCATACTGTGACACGCACGGCCACCAAACATGTTTTCTTGAAAACCATTAGTTTCTACATTAAATGGAGCAAAAACAATAAGCAATAAAATAAAACAATTTATTGATTCCTGCTACAGGAGTATGGATTGGAGTATTAGCAGGAACTTGCAAATAATACTATAAGGCTGCCTGAGCTAACAAAATGCTTATTGCTAATTGCTCATTGATCTACATGACTTCACTAATGGGCCAGCACTGGATGCATGATGTGTACACACACACACACACACACACACGCACACTTTTATGAGAACCATCCACTGCCAAAATTATGAGGGAGCTAATTATTGCTATATTACCTGAACCTAATCCTTAACATCAGAAAACAACCACAAAAAAACAAAAAAAGTTTCTCTTTCTCTCAGAGGAACCCAACAAAGGTCAACTTTTTATGTTTGGAAAGGAACATGTGGATGCACAAATACACTCAGGTAGAAGCATGATGAGATTTCTGCTAATAATATAAATTCCTAAATGAACAACACGTGTAATCACCATTACTTTAAAATGTAAGATGTTCTAAACCTTTCTTGCCTCTAATTCCACAAAGTCTTATCATGTCCATGTTCATATCAAATCTGTTTTAATGGCTCAGATCTGGGGTACTGTTCTTTTCATGAACAAAATCATTAAACCCTACTTTCTCACATAATCTTTATTTTTGTTGTTGTTATTTTCACCCAAACATCTGCATGATATCTGCATGATTATCTTTTATAACACTATTCCTAAAAATAGTGGCAAAACGGTCATTTAAATTCCCTTCAGAAGGCAAAACCAAAATCAAAACTCACCCAGTGAGCCCAAACATCCCATACCGCCATCCAATAAGTGAGTTACACACCTTAAGTTGCTCCCCAACTAAGCAGTGCCTTTATATAGGCTTCCAGTTAAGTATGGTTATTGGGATAATCATACATCTCCCATGTCTTACTTTAAGCAGTGACGTAATGGAATTTTCCTCTCTAAATCCCAGACTCCAGACACAACAGAAAGCTTTAGGAAGACACACAAACATGACCACATTCACACACACACACACACACACACACACACACACACACACACAAAGATAAAATTAAAGCCAAAGTCCACCCATCTGTGGTCATAGTGGAAACTCTGGCTCACGCTTCTCGAAAAACATCACTTATATTACCATCAACTGCAGGCGTACTCACCTGTCTACAACGTCAATTAACGGAAATCTCAAATTCACAAACTTGCACTTATGAAATACAAGTACAGTGGAACCTTGAATTGCGAGTACCTTGGTCTGCGAATGTTTCGAAAGAATGGCAAAAAATTAAATACATTGTAACTCTGTAAAAGAGCGAGGACTTGAAATACGAGCAGCATTGTGGTTAATCGTCTCCCATGCTCGGTCTAGTAAGTCTCTGTTGGAAAACTGGTGTGTGTGTGTGCGTGTGTATGTATGAAAGTCCTCCTACACAGTAGCCCCCATTCCTCCTCCTCTTCTCTCTTGTCTCAATCACTACAGCCACAATTCTTTTCAAAGGTAAAGGTTAGTTTATTTTATTAATTACTTTTATATGAATACTTTTGGGTTGTGGAACGAATCATCTGAGTTTCCATTGTTTCTTATGGGGGAAATTCGTTTTGATATACAAGCACGTTTCTGGGATGAATTATCCTCACAATCCACGGTTTAACACTACACTACAATGTGTCTGATTTATTTAATAAGTAAAATTTATATGTTTACCATCGTTTCCTTAATTTTTCACTATACTATATCTTAGTGGTTAGCATTCACGCCTTGCACCTCCAGGCCCTGGGTTCGATTCCTGCGTTGTGTCTGTGTGCATGTTCTCCCCGTGCTTAGTGGGTTTCCTCTGGGTTCTCCGGTTTCCTCCCACAGTCCAAAAACATTTAGATTAGCTTAACTGGTGTACCTAAATTGCCCATAGTATGTAAATGTGCAAGTGAAAGTTTTGAGGAATAAATACAATGATCAGCATTGGCCTCCATGGTCCATGGTTGGACAACAGTGGTTCCTAGATGGATGGATGGATTAATAGAGATGGGTTGTTATGCAGCATATCCCATCTCTATTCCATCATGCAGGCATATCTCTAAAGTAACAACATTGCAATATTTACACCCGTCACTGAACATCTGAAAATTAATTTTCTAGTTTAGTATTTACAATACATTAAGCTTTCACACTTGTGTAATAGGTAACAGTGCATTAGAAAACAAATATAATGAGACAAATGGGGACAAATGTGAGGATAGGAATAGGTTTTAGTCCTAGACTTAATAGATATAATTCTTTATAACTACACACAACAATTCAGTATCAGTAGTTCACTAAGCCTCTAAGTGTTTACGGTTAATATTTAAGAAATACATTAAGAAAACCTGCAAACAAAAGACATTAATAATGTACACTTATCAGATTTCCTGGCAATAACGCTCACAGTTCCAGGAAATGCTACTGTACACTGCACTTAGACACTGTACATACTCCCTGCTGAGTGAAGCAACTGGAATTTCTTTAAATAAATAGGTTGTTGCAATTAAAGTTAGTCATTCCTCCACAGCCTTCCAGAACCAGACATACTGTACATTGAGTGAAATCTTGTCATCTCATACTTCATGACTCAATCTCTCTTGAAAATTGTATTATAAAGAGAGGAAGAACAGATGCTGTTGCTGTCATTCTGCAGGTAGCACCACTGTCCTTTTATGTGTTTTGCAAATTGCCTTTTTTCCTCACAGTATTAAGTGTGGAAAAGGTGGCTGGCTGGCTTCATGTGTCTCAGAGGAAGCACATGTTAGCGTTCACCCTCCCCGGTTGGTAGCTGTCTTGTGATAGAGGAGAGCTGGCTAGGACTTGGCAAGTGACAGCAAAATTGTGCCAAAACTGTATTAGTGTAAACCTGGCTTTAATCCTGGGTCTTTCATCTACACTTAGAAAGCAGAGAGCAGAAAGCAGAGAAATAATCAGTACCTTTCCTTGTCACTTATCATTTGGGCTTTTAATATCTACAGTATCTTTCACCTGGAAACTTGGATATACAGAATGTTTGTGAAGGAGGGGGTGTAGTACCAGCTTGTGAATGAAGAGTGGAAGAAGAAATAGTGAGTGGTAAGGATCTACATATTTTTAGTTTTTCGGCATAAGGGAAAATAAAGAGCACTTTGAGAGCTGTCCCAACCCTACCCTATTTCCTGTCCATCTCACATAAGTGTCACAATTTTGCTGTCAAAGAAGGAGGAAAATTACATAACTGGGCTGCTTTTTAGACATGTTTTTAGTTTAAAGCTTAGCGGTTATACTACATGCAGTGGAAAGTAAACGTACAGTTACAGAATGTGACACTTGAGAGTAGCACCCAGCAGCAAGCAAAGGTACAACTTAGTATCTCTCTCTTAAGTCCTGCCAGCTAAGCACAGGCACAATGTCATGTAGCACCACAGGAAGCCGCAAAGGTGCAAACATGTCTTCCACACCCACACTCGCACACTTATCTACTTACATTATTCTTAAATTAGCAGAATCAGATTTAAAGTGAGTTCAGCATCCTATTTGAAGGCATTTGAATCTTAAGACTACCTAGCTCTGAAAAGTCACCCTGATGCTCAGTCATGTCTTCCCACTTGCTTTATCCTACTTTCCTTTCTGAATGCTTTCTTTTCCAGAGCACTTGCCTCGGGCAGTTTTGTAGTGTGAGCGGTTACTAACAATCACAGAAACAGAACCTTTAGTTCAATGTCAGCCATCCACACCACTGCCACTAACAGATATATCAACAACAGCAGCAGCACAATTCTAGGCTTAGCTTTTACTCAATTATACTAGGCATTTGTTTTTTGTTGTTAATTTACACCCCATCATTTTGGACTGCACATCTAAAATAATTACCAGACAGGAAACACTACTTTCTTGCAAAGGTCTTTCTTGTCAGTTGTTAAATTTGCTAAAAATATAGTTGCACTTTGTAGTTGCAAAGTGTTAAACAGTCACAGCCATTAATTTGTCTCAAAGCACTTGCATCTTGCATTTATCAGTTATGTGTTACATACGTAGCAGCAGACTGTCTATTGACAGTTTCCCTTTCAGCATGTTCTCAGCAGCTGTAATTCCTGCATGATATATCCAAAATCAATAAATTATGTAATCCACTTCTGACATATTCACCATAAACTATGAGCATGTCCATTCTCTTGCTTTTGCAAAAATCATGACTTCCCACAATGCATGGAAATCAAAGTCACATCACACTCAATTATGGAATCCACAGATATAGTCAGACAAACACATTAGGTAATTAGGTAATTAAATAACAACAACACCAACAAAGATAACAGTCAGTTGTTATTTTAAGACACAAAGGTCAGCTGTTCTGGAATAGTTCTTGCAAGAACAGTATTGACAAGTGCATTTGCAAAACACATCAAGCACCATGATGAAACTGGCTCTGACGAAGATCATCCAAGAAATGTAAGAGCAAAACCTACTTCTGCTGCAGAGGAGAAGTTAATTTAGGGTTACCAGACTCCAAAAATCACCAATTAACACCATATCAAATTAGAGCTGTTATGAAGGTTTTATGAAGTACACATCTCAATAAATCAACAAATATTTTTTTTCCTACTATTAAATAGATTGTGTAATTGTGTATTGTTGTAGTTTATTTAACTATTCCTAATATATTACTTTAGTTTAATCAACTATCATAATATATTATTCTAGTTTAGTCAATTACTATAATATATTAGATCAAAGGTTTAAGACCACTTGAAAAATGGCAAAAAATCATATTTTGCATGGTTGAATCTTAACAAGGTTCCAAGTAGAACTTCAACATGCAACAACAAGAAATGGGAGTGAGACAAAACATTTTTGAGCATGCAATTAATTGAAAATAACGATTAAACTGAAACAGGCTGTTTTACAGCTGATCAAAATTTTAGGACTACGTGCCTTTAAAAGGCCAAATCTGTGCAAAGATGTGGATTCATTGTCATTCTCTGACACGTAGTCACACGTTCTGATGGCAAAGGCAATAAAATTCTCCCTTTTTGAACGTGGTCGGGTTGTTGAACTACATACGCAGGGTCTCTCACAGCGCGCCGTTGCTGCTGAGGTGGGATGCAGTAAGACAATCATTTGGAATTTCTTAAATGATCCTGAGGGTTACGGAACAAAAAAGTGAAGTGGAAGACCCAAAAGAATTACACCATCACTGAGCCAGAGGATCCAATTGGCTGTCCGTCAAGACACTGGACGATAATCGACCCAAATTAAGGCCGTTACTGGTGCTGACTGCAGCCCCATAACCATCAGATGGCATCTGAGACTGAAGAACTTCAAAAACAAAAAAACGTCTTCAAAGACCTCGTCTCCTTAGATCCACAGAACTGCTCGTTTGGACTTTGCAAGAGAGCACCAAATATGAGATTTTCAAAGGTGGAAGAAAGTTTTATTCTCTGATGAGAAAAAATTTTACCTTGATGGTCCTGATGGTTTCCAACGTTACTGGCATGACACGCAGATCCCACCTGAGATGTTTTTTACGCGCCACAGTGGAGGGGCGCCATAATGGTCTGGCTTGCTTTTTCCTTCAGTGGAACAATGGAGCTTCAGGAAGTGCAGGGGCGTCAAATGGCCGCTGGCTATGTCCAGATGTTGCAGAGAGCATTCCTCATGACTGAGGGCCCTCGTCTGTTGGTAACGACTGGGTTATTCAACAGGACACAATGCCCGCAGGACAAGGGACTTCTTCCAGGAGAATAACATCACTCTTTTGGCCCATCCTGCGTGTTCCCCTGATCTAAATCCAATTGAGAACCTTTGGGGATGGATGGCAAGCGAAGTTTTCAAAAATGGACAACAGTTCCAGACAGTAGATGCCCTTCGTGCAGCCATCTTCACCGCTTGCATCAAGCATGCCGCAACAAATTTTTTAAGTGATCAACAATAACGGTAGAGCTACTTAGTACCGAGTTCATGTTTGGAAGTTTGATTTCTGGTTTGGGGGAGTTTACGTTTTTTTTTGGAGGTGTGGTCCTAATCTCAGGTTAATCGTTGTTTTCATTAAATTGCATGCTCAAAATTTTTTTTGTCTCCCTCCCATTTCTTCTTGTTGCATGTTGAAGCTCTACTTGGAACCTTGTTAAGATCCAAACATGCAAAATATGATTTAAACTCTTGATCGGGACTGTACTAAAAGCATATACACCGCGTTCCACATTATTATGCAAATTGGATGTAAGTGCCATAAACATTAAATGTTTAGTTTTTAAATTAAACTCATGGATGGTATTGTGTCTCAGGGCTCATTGGATCACTGAAATGAATCTCAGACACCTGTGATAATTAGTTTGCCAGATAAACCCAATTAAAGGAAAAGTACTGAAGAAGGTTGTTCCACATTATTAAGCAGGCCGCAGGTTTCAAGCAATATGGGAAAGAAAAAGGATTTCTGCTGCCGAAAAGTGTCAAATAGTGCAATGCCTTGGACAAGGTATGAAAACATTAGATATTTCATGAAAACTTAAGCGTGATCATCGTACTGTGAAGACATTTGTGGATGATTCAGAGCACAGACAGGTTCGTGCAGATGAAGGCAGAATGAAGAAGGTTTCTGCAAGACTAATTCATCGGATTAAGAGAGCAGCTGCTGAAATGCCATTACAAAGCAGCAAACAGGTATTTGAAGCTGCTGGTGCCTCTGGAGTCCCGCGAACCTTAAGGTGTAGGATCCTTAGGGGTGCCCAACCTTTTTTGAACAAAGATTTACTTTTTAATTTGTCAGTGTGCCGAGATCTACTAGTCCAAACAGAAAGCCAGTTGCTATTCATAGCATATTTACATATTTAATGTGCACAAAACAAACAGAAAGTAGCCCTAATCCATATACAATAAAACATAGTCTAATTGTAGTGACAACTGAAAATTATTAACCCTAACCCTAGCTCTTCTTTTGCACCCATGTCTCCAAAAACCATTCTAATGAAAACACACAGCTGTGCCACATCCACAACATCAGTCGACTCATTAAATTGAAGAGAAAAACATTCACACTGTTCAATATCCTTCCTTAACTGCGCCTCGACATCCCTCACATCGCCGTGTAACAGTGCCACGGGATAATTGCACGTCCTTAACGGCAACTATGATATCACTTTTATTCTTGAAGTCACCAAATAGTGCGTCTACAGCCGCGACAAATGCTTCTTTCACAATTTCGCCATCCTTGAAAGACTTCTTGTGTTTTGCGTTACGTGACTGACGCGATAAGATGCTATACAGTAGCTGCAGCCTTAGCCTTGGTGTTTGGCCTGGTGAAAATGGACTGCTGTGCTGCTAACTGCCTCTTCAATTCCTCGACTTTTCGGGTACATAAACAGTGAGTCCCTACTAGTAACGTGCCTATAGCTAAAACCCTGGCTAAATTCAGATTAGCGTACTAACATACTACTAGCATATTAGCGTACTAGCATACTACACTATTTCTGCTGTATATTTATATGAAATAGTATGGGTAGTATGTTAGTATGCGATTTCAAATTCAGCCACTAATTCCGTCGGTTTTTCAGCGCAGAGCCGAACGTAATCAGTGATCTTGTAAGGTGAAATAAAGAACTGTTTTTTAAAATAAGTACAGCGTTTCTTTACTCAAGAAATACTATGTCTATAAAGGTTATTGTTTTATTTGAGGTTTGAGGCATGGAAACAGTGAAGTAAGAGAAAAGACAAACCAGAAGGCAGTTTACTCTCGCGATCGACTGGTTGGGCACACCTGCTGTAGAGGCTTGCAGTTGTGCATAAACCTACTATTCGGCCACCAATGCTCACAAGCAGAAATGGTTGCAGTGGGCCTGGACATACATGAAGACAAGTTTTTAAACAGTCTTGTTTACTGCTGAGTGTCATGCAACCCTGGATGGTCCAGATGGATGGAGTAGTGGATGGTTGGTGGATGGCCACCATGTCCCAACAAGGCTGCGATGTCAAGAAGGAGGTGCCGGAGCCATGTTTTGGGCCAGAATCATGGGGAGAGAGCTGGTAGGCCCCTGTATGGTCCCTGAAGATATGAAAATGACCTCTGCAAAGTATATTGACTGACCACTTTCTTCTATGGTACAAAAAGAAGAACCGTGGATTCCGTAGCAAAATCATCTTCATGCACGGCAATGCACCATCTCATGCTGCAAAGAATACCTCCATGTCATTGGCTGCTATGGGCATAAAAGATGAGAAACTCATGGTGTGGCCACCATCCTCCCCTGACCTCAACCCCATTGAGAACCTATGAGGGTGGGAGGAAGTTTGATTAAAAACAGCAGCTCTGGGAAGCTATTCTGACATCCCGCAAAGAAATTCAAGCAGAAACTGTCCAAAAAGTCACAAGTTCATTGGATGCAAGAATTGTGAAGGTGAAATCAAAGAAGGGGTCCTATGTTAAGATGTAACATGCCCTATTAGGATGTTTTTGATTGAAATAGTTTTTGATTTCATGAATATATGAAATATGACCTCCTAATGCTGCAAATTCAACAAAAGCCTATTTTCAGTTCTTTACAACCTATTAACTCTGTTGTGCATAATAATTTGAAACAGTGCGTTTTCAGTTTTTTAGTTTTAAAATAAATATTATCATTAGAAGGATTGTTCAATAAGATTCTAAATATACCCTAATAGTTGATGACTAGAAAATTGTACTGACTTTCATTTGCATTGACTAATTATGAAAATCAGAGAAAGATATAATTTGCGTAATAATTTGGAATGCAGTGTATGTGGCAAGCCTGGTTAACACTAGGGTAGAAGGCTACCTGGAAATGGCCTGGTGGTTTAGTGGTTATTACTGTTGCCCTCCACTTTGATGGTAGTTGGTTTGAATTTTGTTCTTGTCTGTGTGTGTGGAGTTTGAATGTTTGTCCTGTAATTTATATGTGTGTACTCGTGCTCTGCAATGAGTTGACACCCACTGACCCACCACAGCATAATTTCTTCAGAAAATAAAAGTATAGATGAGTGTTCTTATTTTTCTTAGATATGTTCTTATCTTATTTCATGGCATAATAATTTTACATATTTTTGTCTGCTTCAAAAAGCATAATCTATTTAATTGTGCAAATAAAAAAACATATTATTTGATCTAACATAAATTTTGAGGGTAATAGGACATAATAACTTTTCATGAAATTTATTAATACACCTGACAGGAAGTTATGTTCTATTACCCTCAATTTTATGTTAATGTATTACAATTTTTGAAAGTGTTTTAAGAGTTTACAAAAAAAAAAAGACAGGGGCTTGATTGGCTAGCGTCTTTTAAGATCCTCAGAGATCTTTATGCATCTTGTCGAACAATGTTCTCAGTTACACAAAATAGCATTATAAGAAATATAATTCATCAACAACTAAAATATTGCAGCAGTACTTTAGAAAAGAAGGTAGAATATAAGGTTGTATAAATGTTTTCAGACGTCCCAAAACACCTGACAGAACTTATCTGGAATTAAATTTCTAGTCCAAACATTGTATTCTATAATGCTTATTCTACGGCATGAGCTATTTGTAGACATTTAACATTTTCATTAAATAGTTTATGATAATAGTGTCTTCTGTTTTGGTTGTGGTGTACAGAAAAAAAACTTTATGACAATCAAACTGCTCATTAACAAAATTGATACTAAGCAGTGGTGGACGAATGGTCTGGTAGTACCAACTCCTCCTCTTTTATTCCTTAACTTATTCTTTAAAGCTATTTAAGTCAATGTAAGATCATATGCAATTTACAAAAGGACAGGTACAGCATATAGATTTACATGTAAGTTTTATAGTAATATAAATATAGTGGAAATCCTTCACAGAAGAGTTGAGATGATTATACTGTAGCTACATCTGGAATGAGATGACAAGCACAACTCAGTGTGATGGTCAGGTGTCCACAAACATTTATGGCTTTTCATTCATTCATTCATTCATTAAAATGTATTACATAAAAGGATATCACAGTCCACTATTATCATAAGTCATTACATTATTGTGCAGTTATTACCCTTTTTAATTGGTCTCTAAAATTTATTAAATCCAAACCTCAATAAATCAAAAACAGCTTATAAATAATGTGAATCTGGACCAAATTTATACTGATGCCACAAATTTCAGGAATAAAGCACTGCAATAAATAACCAAAATAATTTTGTACAAATTTAAATAATGAACCCAATTATGGCGGGAGCCAGGAGGGCCAACAAATTTATTTTACAGTTGGCTGCAAAAGGTTTGAAAACCTCTAACCTAAAACACCACCAACTAACATTTACATTGACAAACACTCTTTGGCCACTCTAGACATATTTTTCTCCCCAGTTATGTAATCTTTCAGTCGTTTATTGTTTCCAAGCACAATGCATACACTTTAAGCTTATTACAGTTCTGCATTGCAAGGTGGCATATCAAGATTTCTGATCTGTACTCCTCGACAAAATAGGAACACATTTGTAATGAAACTTCAGAATGTACTATTTACTTTGACGCATCACAACATGTTTCCTTTTTCTTAAAGGTTATTTGTCTAGGATGACGTGGAAAATGCAAACATTCCTTATAAAACATCAATATTGGCACTAGGACAATGTGTCTTTGGCTTGAACATGCTTGTTATTTAGAGCTTTAATGGACTTTAAATGGACACAGATATTTGCATCCAGCACTTGAGGACCCTACGCATTAAATATTTAATGCATTCAGGCAATCCTTGTCCTTTATAATGTACTATTCTCACTACCAGAATGAATTGTTATGTAATAATAGCAATAATAATACAACGTATAATTTACTTTTTACAATTAAGCACTGTTTGCACTTCACTGTATATACATAATAGTGTGCACCTGTGCAATGTTGGTTACAAAGCATTAATAGCTAAAAAGTTGAATTAAATATATTACACACGTTACATTTTTATCAGGATGTGTGTAGATTTCTGTGCCTAGACAGATATACAAGAAAAAGCGCAAGAACCCTGAGAGAAACAAGCCTAGGTATGGTACAGTATTTGCTGTGCAATTAGGCTACAGATGTGTGTGCAAGCAGGCGACTATTAGTGCCAGATGTTGGTATCTACTTGTGTAAATTCAGTATCTGGTCACTGCACAGGTTGGTGTCTTGTTTTTCATCGCAGCCTACATAACTGTATATAACGCGTGCTCTTCCTCCGTGCCAACGCCTAAAACATCGAGTAAGCCTACATAAGTGTCTTTAGGAATGCGCGCGCGCGCTATTTCGCCAACATCACTCACCGCTGAAAGCTCTCACTCCTCGCGTGCGCGCTGCCTACTTTCCTTCCGCGACTTATTTTTATTATTTATTTCCTTCTTTCTCCGATTTCCTTCTTTCTTTTTTTCCTCTTTCAGCAGTTTCACTCAGATGAGTAAACAGATAGGCGTCCGTCTGCAGCGGGGCGGCAGCGCGCGCACGGACGCGGTGAAGTTCCGTTAAGCGGATAGGTTTTTTCGAGCGCGCGCTTGCTTGCTTCTCCCCATTGACGGCTGATGCGCACGCGGGAGTTCAGCGGTTCACACGTTTCTAGCAACTCCTCTAGCACAGTGCTGCACACAGGGCTCTCTCTCACTCAGACACACATTCACAAGCTCTCTCTCTCTCTCTCACACACACACACACCCTTCCTGGCGCTGTATTTGTGTACAGTATAACAAGAGCAATTGTACACAGTTTTCTCAAGTGTCTCACACACGCGCGCGAATGTGGCCAAAGGATTGATTGAAATCACCTGTTGAGACCATTCAATACATCATCTAAATTTTTAGTAACGTCACGTATTACAGTTACACTTCTGTGGTTGTGTGTGTGTTTTGTGTGTGTTAAATGTCACTAGCAGTATAAATGCTGAGTTGAATTCATGTGCGCTTGTGGTTATTACTGTTATAATTTTTAAACACATCTCAAAACCTCTTCCTTTCATTCAAACCCGAAGAATAACCATTTTAATGACGACGTCATAACTGTCATCCAGATACGCGTCAAGTCAGTCATGTATTACATTCGCCACACTGACAAAATGAGGAAATGAATTGGCTTAGCTCAAAAAGCGTAACGTGTGAAACATGCTGAGTGTCAATGGCTCTACTGCCATCTAGCGGTCGAAATAAGATCAACACAGTTGGTACTGTATAAGTGGACTTGAACTATTGACTGATTTGTGGCAATCGTTTACACAGCGTTATTTTAATATAATGGACATCCTCAGATGTCTAAAGCAATTAACGAAACTTTTATTTTCACCGGAAGGGAGTAAACAACAAAATCCATGGTCGAATCTGAGGTGGTAAACAGTGCAGAGAAGTGAACTGAAACCAGATTAGAGGTGCAAGGCGGCCGTCATAAACACAAAGACATCATATAGCCCACATGAGGTGATCTCAGTGTTATTATTATTATTATTATTATTATTATTATTATTATTATTATTAACCTTATTATGCCTAAGCTTGGGGATCTTTAGGATATTTTTTCTGCAATGCTTTTAACAAATAAGTGAGAGGTATAAAACAAAATATATCAATGATTGGTTAAATACCGATCAATACCAGTACCAATACAATTGTTTGTTACCTTTGCTAAACTCAACTGAGTACATTTTTGAAGCTAGAACTTTGTTGGAATTCCTGCATCGGGTCTGTGTGCATGGAGATTGCAGGCTTAGTGGGTTTCCTCTGGGTACTCTGGTTTCCACACACGGTCCAAAAAGAGTCAGAGAACGCATGTGAAATTACTTCTGGCTGGCACTGTTTCCTGCAAAAAACAATTAGAATTACAAATATCGTCAACAACTATTTGAGTGACAAGTAGAACCTTAGAAATATTTATAAAATTTTCATTTTCATATGAAATTCACCAAAATACACAATCCAGTACTGAAACTCGCGCATCTCGAACACACGTGCATTTGTCGACTCGGATTGCTCCAGCCGCACATGTTCCCAGTAATGAAGAGGAAGTTGTGCCGTACAGTTGTTGGAAATGAGTCTCTCCACAAAAGGAAAGGGTATTCATACTTGAGTATTATTTCTGCTCATACGTTGTGAATGAGGACCGAGTTTGGAAAAAGTGGCAGAACAATTCCCGAGAGATTTAATAAGACGGCACCAAGTAACACTGTCATGCTGTCTATTGTTACAAAATTAACATGAGCAAATTGTCTCCTTTTGCAGAAGTCTGCAGCAACCTTTGTTCCGGGATATGTTAGAGACTCTGCGTGAATGATATGAACACTGTCTACAGCAAGTGTGTATGTTAGTTTCTTTCAGGAGAAATACATTCACAGATGACAGCAAGGTAATATTGTTCGTGTTTTCATTTCAGTACCATATATTTTGGTGCTTACTGTATATGTCACCATGTTAAATTCATAGATGTGTCTGAACACATGATTCATTGGAAGGGATAAGGCTCACAGAAAATATGGTCTTTTTTTTTTTTTTTTTTTACAAAGCAGCTAACAAGGAAGTGTGTACTATAAAAGGTGCGTAGAGCCCATCAAATTACCCGGGGCCCCCTATCATCCGGGGATCGCTGGTTATGCTGTTTTCCTCTCACAGCCGGAGGCACAGAGAGAGCTGATTGGCCGAGCTCTCTCAGGGGGCAGGGATGAGAGGTACTTGCGCTCCCACATTAATCACGGCTCTACAGTCAATCAGGGGCGTCTGTGATCTCGCACACGCGGAAGGAGCGGCTAGCGCTTTCCTCCGAGTGTGTTATTCCGCCCCTAATGGACTACTTGCACGCAGACTCGTGACGTACTTCCGCTTTGAAGTAATAGGGCTCGCTGAGTTCCAGTTTGTCGGCCATTGTGTTGGAGTTTGGAGGAAATGTTCAGAAAAAAGTGTGTTTATAGATTTCAGAGACAGCAGAAGGTATAAAACGTACACTGTTGTGTTCCGCTGTGTACATCTTATGCGAATTTCAACGGAACTTTAAGTTTTCACAGTTTTCCTTCAGATGTGTGTAGCGCAGCCACACAAAAGGGACATTTTCATATACAGGGAACTGGTTGAAGAGCTAATGCTGCTCACCTGTAGCCGAAGATGTGCCCTAGCTGTTTGTTTTCCCCTTTGTCAGTGTTGGTCACCGGGCATGTTCCCGCGCATGCGCGATCGCAACGCAAGGGAACCCGGAAGTGACGTGGGTCACATGATCCGGCATAAAGCCGGAACCGGCGTAGAAGCCGGCACGGAGAGATGAGGACAGCGCGCTGCATGTTTTCTGAGGCTGAGAGACTGTTTGTGGATTATTGTGCTTTAATTTCATTCAGTACCCAGCTCCTTCCGTTTCTCGATCTCCCAGACCTACCATCTTCATCTGGTGAGATCGAACCATCTCTCCAACTCACCGTCTTCATAACTTTTGCCGTTTTACAGACACTGGACTATCATACACACACTCACACACCCGCATACATCCCGCACACACCATTTATATTTGTATATATTTGTATATATTGGTTTGTGGTGCACCGTGTTTGTTTATTTCTTTATTCCTTTTGTATAATACACTTGGTTTAATTTATTATAATTGTTTTGTGTCGCGTCGTGTTTTGTCCAGCTGCGGTTGCGCAATACCGGAAGTGTTGTTTTCAAGCCCCTGTTTAGATTCCCGAATCCGTAATTTTTGTAACAAATGGTTTAATAATAAATCGAAGCGTTACATAGTGGTGGCCCGTACATACGGGGAATCTGTATTTTGGGGATATTTTCCGGTTTTGTGTGACGTGGCTGAACAAGATGGACGCTAATGCTAGTGCTAAAGCTAATGCTAAGGCTAATGCTAGTAGGGCTGCTAAGGCCGACTGTGTAGTGGATAATAACATGCCGGTTGATGTAGAGGATGCATTTAATACTCGCCATAACCCTACAACCGAATTAACTTCATTGATTAGTTCACTATATATATCTGATAACCATGATGATGACAATGATGATGATGATGATATTATTGTTCATGGGACTGATATTGAAGTAGTGCACACACTACGTACTGAACTTAACCAATGCAAGATGGACATGGTGGCGCTTACTGATAAAGTGAGCTCCATAGAGCAGGATTATAGACAATCCCTGGACAGCAGTCTCAACAGGGAAATCAGTCTTCGTGACGCAGTGGACGCGAGCCTGGAAGGGCTGCAGCGCTACTGCCAGGAGGCTCTCGAAAAGATGGAGAGAGCCATCGTTGACTGTTTTCTGCGACGTGACGTCATCTGGGAAAACCGGATGAAGAGACTGCGTCCCACTTGTACGCCCACCGCCCACAGGTTACAGGCCTACACCCCTACACCATCTCCTACACAACATCGTCCCAGCACTCCAACCACTACAGCGACAGCCAAGGTGAAGCTACCAAGCACTCATGCCATCGCCGACGTTCTTACTGGTGTTCCCGCACACTCCTCGGCTCTGCTCTCCTCCCCACTCCCTTCTTCTTCTTCGCTTCACGTTCGACCATCCAGCTGCGTGGTGTTTCCATCCGCTGGATGTCCAGGTGGTGCTCCAAAAATAATGTGGGCTACATAGACAATTGGAAGACCTTTGAGGGCAAAGCTGGCCTGTTAGGGCGGGACGGTGTCCATCCCACTCGGGAAGGTGCTGCTCTCATTTCCTGTAGTATAGCTCATAGTCTCAGTAGAGGTCTAGTTAATCGGTGACAATCCAGAGCCCGGGCCAGGGAGCAGACAGACAGGCTAAACCAACCGTCTGCTAGCTGCATAGAGTCGTCACTCAGGGTTCACCATATTGAGACTGTGTCTGTTCCCCGATCTAAGCAAAAATGTAGAAAGACCCAGAAAGTCTGTTTCAATAATCTAATTAACATAAAGTCCACAAACTCCGATCATACTGAATGCGCAGCCGGCACCTCTGATCTGAAGCTAGGATTGTTAAATATTAGATCTCTCACATCAAAAGCAGTTATTGTTAATGAAATTATCACAGATCAGGCGTTTGATATACTCTGTTTAACTGAAACATGGGTTAAACAGGACGAGTATGTAGCTCTAAATGAAGCTAGTCCTCCTGGATACAGCTACATACACCAGCCTCGATTAACTGGTAGAGGAGGAGGCGTCGCAGTTATTCATAATGATAATCTGTCTATCGTACAAAAACACAGACACAAATTTAACTCATTTGAAATTCTCTATAGTAACATAAGTGTATTTAAGTATATTAAATCAGCTCAGTCGATTCCACTAATTATAATTTACAGACCTCCAGGGCCGTATTCTGAATTTCTTAGTGAATTTGCAGATTTCATCTCAGACCTGGTCATTTCTGTAGACAAAGTGTTAATTGCTGGAGATTTTAACATTCATTTTGAGAATCCAGAAGACCCTCTGAGAACAGCATTTATATCCATACTGGACTCCGTAGGTGTAAATCAGTGTGTAGTAGGACCCACTCATAAAGCTGGTCACACTTTAGATTTAGTAATATTCTTCGGTTTAATTATAAGAAATGTATTCACAATTCCACTGTCTGAAATTATCTCAGATCACTATCTTGTCTCCATTCAAGTGTGTCACAGTGATAATGTACGCACAGTACCGCGCTACCGTATTAAACGTACATTCACATCAACTACCACACAGAGTTTTATCAGTAATCTCCCAGAGTTACCAACTTCGATTAGGCCACCGTCTGACCCCACAGAACTTGATCAGGCGACTGAATATTTAGAGTCGACACTTCGTTGTACCTTAGATAATGTAGCTCCAGCTAAAAGAAAAATTATTAGAGATAAGAAACTCGCTCCCTGGTATAACGATCACACGCGCACTTTAAAACAGACTGCTCGGAAATTAGAGCGTAAATGGCGTCAAACTAAATTGTTGGTATTTCAAATAGCATGGAAAGAGAGCATCCTGAACTATAGGAAAGCTCTTAGTGTAGCTAGATCAACGTATCTCTCCACTCTTATAGAAGAAAATAAAAATAATCCTAGATTTTTATTTAATACCGTAGCCAAATTAACCAGAAATAAGACCACTACAGAAATCTCCACAACAACATCATGCAATAGTGAGGACTTCATGAACTTTTTTAATAATAAAATTGTAAATATGAGGCATAAAATTGAGGCTTTGAAACCAAACAATGTAATTGATACTGATGTTAACCTAGCCATGTCAGATTCAAACCTAGAATACTTTACTCCTCTTGAAGAGAATGAACTAATTTCACTCATCTCTTCTGCAAATTCATCAACCTGTATATTAGATCCTATACCGACACATTTTCTTAAACAGATAGTACCAGTAATAACAGAACCGATGTTGAGAATAATTAATTCCTCACTCAGCATTGGTTATGTTCCAAAATCTTTTAAAGTAGCAGTTATTAAACCAATAATTAAGAAACCTGACCTTGACCCCTGTCAGCTGTCCAATTACAGGCCAATATCAAACCTCCCCTTTATCTCTAAGATTCTGGAAAAGATAGTAGCGGAGCAGCTATGCTCATATCTACATAGAAATCGCATACATGAACTGTATCAGTCAGGATTTAGGCCTCATCACAGCACAGAAACAGCACTCATTAAAGTAGTAAATGACCTCCTATTGGCCTCTGATCACGGTTGTGTAACTATGCTTGTATTACTCGACCTCAGTGCAGCGTTTGATACCATTGATCATGCTATTCTTCTTCACAGATTAGAAAATTTAGTAGGAATTAAGGGTACAGCCCTCTCCTGGCTCAGATCCTATTTGACCGATCGTTATCAGTATGTAGACTTAAATGGTGATTATTCTGCATGTTCTCTAGTGGAGTTTGGCGTTCCGCAGGGTTCAGTTTTAGGCCCACTGCTTTTTTCCCTTTACATGCTTCCTCTGGGCAACATAATCCGTAAGCATGGTATTAGTTTTCATTGTTATGCTGACGACACACAGCTATACGTCTCAACAAAACCTGATGAGAAAAACCATCTTACTAAAGTTGAGCAATGTGTTCAGGACATAAGAAAGTGGATGCTAATTAACTTCCTTCTGCTTAATCCGGATAAGACAGAAGTTCTAGTCATAGGACCGCATACAGCTAGAAGTAAAATCTTAGATCACACCGTAACTTTAGATGGCCTTTCCGTTCCGCCAAGTGCAACAGTAAAAGACCTCGGCGTGATTATAGATTCCAGCCTTTCATTTGAAGCTCATGTAGATAATATCACCAGGATAGCATTCTTTCACCTTAGAAATATCGCCAAAATAAGAAATATATTGTCGCTAAATGATGCAGAAAAACTAGTTCATGCTTTTATCACTTCTAGGTTGGACTATTGTAATGCCTTACTGTCTGGTTGTTCAGTTAGGTGCATAAACAAGCTTCAGCTAGTCCAAAATGCAGCAGCGAGAGTCCTCACTAGAACCAGAAGATATGAGCACATCACCCCTATCCTATCTTCACTGCATTGGCTCCCTGTGAAATTTCGCATTGATTTTAAAATACTACTCTTGACATATAAGGCATTAAATGGTCTCGCGCCGCAGTATCTGAGCGAACTGCTAGTGTCTTACGATCCGCCACGCCTACTTCGGTCAAAGGATGCAGGCTGCTTATCAGTACCGCGTATTATGAAAACTACAGCTGGGGGCAGAGCTTTTTCTTACAAAGCCCCAAAATTATGGAATAGTCTTCCAAATAGTGTTCGGGACTCAGACACAGTCTCAGTGTTTAAGTCTAGGCTAAAAACCTATTTATTTAACCAAGCATTTTATAAATAGATTTGCCATAAGGTAAAGGAGCAGATCTGGGGGACTCATGGACGTAGAGTATTATGGTGAACTGGTATGTTTAGATGCTGTCTTCCTCAGTCTCATTTGATCACTCAGGTTTGTTGACGGTGAGGTGATTGTTTGCTTTACATCTCAGGGAGCCCTCATGTTTGTGTTTCCTTCTGGCTCTCCCTTTTAGTTATGCTGTCATAATTAGTCCTGCCGGAGTCCCTGCTTGCACTCTACAGTAAATATACATTCACGTTAGACATTGTGACTGTGACCATACCTAATTGCAATCTCTCCTCCTCTTCTCTTCCTCCCCCTCTTTCTCTTTCCTCTCTCCCCCTGTCTCCCCCTTTCACTCTTTCTCTCTCTCTCTCTGTCGAGCTACACATGTGGTTCCTGAGCTGCCAGTGATCCAGACTCCCTCTGCCCTTCGGACCTGTCTGATCCATCCTGGTGCCCGGTTTCTGGTTGGAGGTCTCATCGCATGGATGCCCCGTGTGTCTCTTTAGGATGCGTCTGGTGTCTGGGGATGATTCTCTATACTTAGAAGATGGTTCTGGCCTCGACTGGTGTGGTCAGCTGTTTCTCTGAGGACTTGACAATTCGATAGTTCAGGACTGGAACTTTCTACAAGTCTATCTGAGTCTCGAATAACTACTGGACTCCATTTTACATCAAGTATTATAACATCAATTAACATCAACTATTATAGCTGAACCTAACACTTAACACTATATAAATGCAGATCATTTCCTGCTATCTGTTTCACCCAGATGAGGATGGGTTCCCTGTCGAGTCTGGTTCCTCTCAAGGTTTCTTCCTATTACCGTCTCAGGGAGTTTTTCCTTGCCACTGTCGCCCTCGGGCTTGCTCACCAGGGACTATCTGAACATTTTGATTCATACACATTCACATTCCATACAAACTTAAATAATTCTTTTGATTGTGTAAAGCTGTTTTGAGACAATGTCAATTGTTAAAAGCGCTATACAAATAAAATTGAATTGAATTGAATTGAATTCTGCGACGCGTCAGAGACAACTGAGGTGTGGAACTTCATCAAGCATCGGAGAAGTACTTAGCAATCAGACCCCTGACCCGACCAGAGCTGCTGGGAACCCTCGGCTCGGTTCTACGAGGGCCTGCGCTGAGTTGGTGGAAGGCGTAGAAGGGCAAGGTAAAGGACTGGCAGTCGTTTAAACAGGCTTTCCTGGCGGCTTTTATTCTGGATGACGACCTCGACGAAGAGGAAGACAACCCGAGGTCTCCAGTACAGCTGCCGGGGCAACGCATGGGAGACTTCGCCAATGATCACCCCGCCCTCTGTCTCATGGGGAACCCTGATATCTCCAAGGAAGAACTAGCGGGGCGAGCCCGGGAGAACATCAACACGTGAGTGGCGTTAAGAGGAGCGGCGAGCACCGTGGAAAAGCAGGTGGAGAGAGGCACTAGGGGAGAGAAAGACGGCGTGGACCGCTTTATTCCGGGTCCAGATGCCATACCCCGAGCACACCCGCCGCTGAAAGGAGCTGACACCCCACGTCTACCCACCACGTCCACTAAAGAGGCCTCCAACTTTCCGAGCGACCTGAGCGAGATCATCAAAGCTCAACAGAACGACCCAACTATCACGAAGCTGCTCTCTAAAGATCACCCAAGAGGCACACAAGATCAGAGGGTCACCTTCGAATGCCATCAGGGTGTGCTGTATCGCCGGGTACCAGTAAAACACGGGGAGAAATTTCAGCTAGTAGTCCCCCAGTCGCTAATAAGAAACTTTCTTCATTACTACCACGACAATCCACTGGGAGGACACTGGGGACAACTGAAGACCCTGCTGAGGTTACTGGAGGTGGCGTGGTGGCCGACTGTGAGGAAAGACGTCTGGCACTACACAAAATCTTGCAGCATGTGCCACCGACACAAGACAGGACACCCATCGCCAACCCGACAAAGACTTATCTTGGAGGAGGGCAAACAAAGAGCAGAACACCGGAGATCCAGACAAGCCAGATGTCATAATACCCGGGGGGAAGCAGCGCATTTCCAACCGGGAGAACTGGTTTGGATCCAAACTCGACCTCTCTCCTCCACAGCAAAAAGATGTTCTGCAAAGCGAGTGCCCAAGTGGGAGGGTCCAGCAGAGATAAAAAACAGAAAAAGACCAATTAAATACACAATGTCTTGGGGCTACCCACAAAAAGCCGAGGATTACAGTGTGGCGAATTTAAAGTGCTGGTACGGACGTTCTCCTCAGATGCCGGAAGCTTGGGGGGGGGGTCTATGTAGCACAGCCACACAAAAGGGACATTTTCATATACAGGGAACTGGTTGAAGAGCTAATGCTGCTCACCTGTAGCCGAAGATGTGCCCTAGCTGTTTGTTTTCCCCTTTGTCAGTGTTGGTCACCGGGCATGTTCCCGCGCATGCGCGATCGCAACGCAAGGGAACCCGGAAGTGACGTGGGTCACATGATCCGGCATAAAGCCGGAACCGGCGTAGAAGCCGGCACGGAGAGATGAGGACAGCGCGCTGCATGTTTTCTGAGGCTGAGAGACTGTTTGTGGATTATTGTGCTTTAATTTCATTCAGTACCCAGCTCCTTCCGTTTCTCGATCTCCCAGACCTACCATCTTCATCTGGTGAGATCGAACCATCTCTCCAACTCACCGTCTTCATAACTTTTGCCGTTTTACAGACACTGGACTATCATACACACACTCACACACCCGCATACATCCCGCACACACCATTTATATTTGTATATATTGGTATATATTGGTTTGTGGTGCACCGTGTTTGTTTATTTCTTTATTCCTTTTGTATAATACACTTGGTTTAATTTATTATAATTGTTTTGTGTCGCGTCGTGTTTTGTCCAGCTGCGGTTGCGCAATACCGGAAGTGTTGTTTTCAAGCCCCTGTTTAGATTCCCGAATCCGTAATTTTTGTAACAAACGGTTTAATAATAAATCGAAGCGTTACATGTGGACCTTAGAAAACGGTGGCGGCTTGTGAACTTCATACGCCGAGACGATTTTTGTCCTACCAGCAATTCTAAGGTTTGCAGTAAACATTTTAGCAGTGATCAGATTATTGAACCACAAACACCAGAGGCACGAAAAAAGTTAGTAACTGGCACTGTACCAGTGCTTTTAGCCTGGAATGATTACGCCGTTAAAGCATCGCGGTCCTGCTGAAGTGGTATCCGTTGAACCCGTACCCATGGATGTAACGATGGATCATGATTACTGTAGCGTTCCTGAGCCTTCATTATTAGACTCGGCGTGTGTTAAAATAGAAGAACTTTCTAATGAAGTGGAGGAGCTGAAAAAACATCTACAAGAGCTACACGTTCAGCATGACTGTACATTTACAGAACACAGTACAGGGTAGTATTTACAATGTGTTATCTATCTATCTATATATATATATATATATATATATATATATATATAAATATAAATATATATATATACTACTCTTAGTCTACCTCATAAGACTCTTGTCTGTTACAGGGCTGCTCTCTATCACTTTATCATACTTACAAGCTCTATTTGCACTATACAGCATGTCTGCATTTACACTCTCTGTCTGGTTTGCACTCTCTGCCATGTGCCCTTGTATATTGTATTTGTTTTTTTTTTTATATGTATAATTGTCTTTATTTTTAAAATTCTACTTTATGTATTTAATGTTATCTGATATCCACCAAGGGTCTGAGAGTAACGCAATTACATTTCTCTGTATGTCCTGTACATGTGGCAGAATTGACAATAAAGTTGACTTTGACTTTAATAAGTTCTTAAATAGTATATAATACATATATATTCTTATATAATATGGTTATTTTGCAAATACGATGCACGTCAGTAACGTTAATCTGTGGGAGATCCTGGAGACGGCGGGTGTAGAACGTAGCCATTGCTAAACCGGAACTGACTGAGCCCTATTGAAAAGAACGCGGAAGTCGGCGTGCAAGTAGCGCATGGTGCGTGAGCAAGCAGTTCAAAAAGATGCGGTCGGCTGACGTCACGCGGTTCGGAGGAAACACGTGATAGTCTTCGCCCTCCCGACTGAGTGGTAAGTGGTAGCCTTAATGTGGGAGCCCCCTAGTGATGGGGAGGAATTGGCCACGACTAAATTCGGGAGAAAATTTGAAAAATAAATAAATAAATAAATTACCCGGGGCCTCGTCTCTCGAGGGTGCATTAGACTAAACTGCATGAACAGTAATCAGGTCAGCTCGTGTCCTATCCAAGTTTGCTGGATGAAGGTTAAGTTTCTGTTCTAGCTTCTAGTGCTTCTTCTTCTATGACTATCTGCCAGACAAAAATGAGTGAAATCCAACTGAAAGCCAACAGGCAGGTGTTTATAAAGTGCAGCTCGGAAAAGATAAATGCATTGCATGCACAAGCTTTCTTGTAGTAGACCTGTGGAGACCAGTCCAGACAATATACAGTATGTGTATGATGTTATGCAAAGACATTACAATTTACAGTACTCGAAGATACTTTAATTCAATTTAATTTTATATATATATATATATATAGCGCTTTGTCTCAAAGCATTCATTCATTCATTTTCTATACCGCTTAATCCTGTGTTCAGGGTCGCGGGGGACCTGGAGCCTATCCGAGGAGACTTCGGGCACTAGGCGGGGTACACCCTGGACAGGGTGCCAATCCATTGCAGGGCACACACACATACACACACCCAATCACACACTACGGGCAATTTAGGAACGCCAATTAGCCTAACCTGCATATCTTTGGACTGTGGGAGGAAACCGGAGAACCCGGAGGAAACCCACCAAGCACGGGGAGAACATGCAAACTCCATGCACACAGAGACGGGAATCGAGCCTGGCCGGGGAATCGAACCCAGACCCTGGAGGTGCAAGGCGACAGTGCTAACCACTACACCACCACGCCGCCACTGTCCAACTGTCTCAAAGCAGCTTCACAAAAATGAAAGAAAATTTTTTAGAAAAGAAAAATATTTGGAAGTGTGTATGTGTGAGAAAAATGTGTCTAGATAATAATGAGATGAATGAATGAATGATGAATGAAATGTCTCTGATGAGCAAGCCAAGGGTGACGGTGACGGTGGCAAGGAAAAACTCCCTGAAATGGCATTTGGAAGAAACCTTGAGAGGAACCAGACTCAACAGGGAACCCATCCTCATCTGGGTGATAACAGATAGAAATGATATAACATCATGTGTGTTGTGCAGGTGAAAGTTCAATTTAACAGAAGTTCTTTAAATTAACACGAAGACCAGTTCAGCATAGGGACAAGTCAGTAGGTGTGGAGGGCAGATGTGGTCTGGATCACTGGAAGCACAGGAGCAGCATGTGTAGCTCCAACCATCATAAAGCTGAATCCAGCTGGAGCTGGTCCTTCTCTGGATGCCTCAGGAACCTCGCAGGGTCGGCCTTTGTCTACTGAAGCTGGCACAATCTCCCGATGCCTCGGGATGGGTAGAGAAATACAGAACAGATGGGGAGAATTAGTGTAGTTGCCATTCAGGATAGATGTACTGGAGTATGAGGTTATGGGTGAGTTACGTGTATGCCAGATTAAAGAGATGCATCTTGAGTCTACTTTCAAACTGGGAAACCGTGTCTGCTCCCCGAACACTGTCTGGAAGGCTATTCCAAAGCTTTGGAGCTAAATATGAAAATGCTCTACACCCTTTTGTAGATTTAGAAATTCTGGGAACTACCAGAAGTCCTGAGTTTTGTGATATTAAGGCGCGTGGTGGATTGTAGCGTATCAGAAGACTGGTTAGGTATGTGGGAGCTAAACCATTTAAAGCCTTGTATGTAAGCAATGCTATTTTGTAATTAATTCTAAATTGAACAGGTAGCCAGTGCAGGGATGATAATATTGTGGTTATATGATCATATTTTCTGGATCTAGTGAGCACCCCGGCGGCTGCATTTTGGACTAACTGAAGCTTATTTATTGAGGATGCAGGACAACCACCTAGTAATGCATTACAGTAGTCCAGTCTGGAGGTCATGAATGCATGAACTAGCTTTTCTGCATCAGATAGGGATAAGATGCTACTAAGTTTGGCAATATTACTAAGATGGAAAAAGGCTGCTTTTGTGATAACTTTACTTTACTTTAAGGTAAACTTCGGTTTCACGACTAAATTGATGCTTCTCTTTTTTTCTCTTGCTTCTTATATCACAAGCCCTGACTTGGTGCAATATGGAGCCATGATGCATTTTACAGGAATACTGCATTTTTTAAAAGGAAATTATGCAGACAAATAACACGACAAGACTCCATAATACTGTGAAGGTCCACTACTCCTGCATACTTACGCTACCAATCATAAGATTGGACACACCTTCTAATTTCGTGGTCTTTTCTGATTTTAATTCTTTGGTACATTAAGGCATCCAAAAATATCCAATTATGTCCTTTGAACAGTTGATAATGAAATGTGTCTGCCCCATGGCTAATTTTGTTAGCTGTTAAACAACAAGAAGTAGAACTCTATGAGATAGTTGCTGAATTATAAGGGAGGTGAAAGATTGAGCAGTATGCTTATGGTAGGTTGCAAGTCCTCAGTAGATTGTTACAAAGTTGGCAATAATTTGCCTTGGTAACAAGCACAGTGAAAAATAAGTCTCATTGGTTGGAGTCTGCTTACTCCAAAGCTTTATTGACAAGGAGATATACAATAAGACACATCAACATTCATCAAGTATAACAAAAACATTCCACTTATCTACTGTATAGTGCTATCAGATATAATAGATAATGTTATAAAATTCACACACTTCATGTTTCATGTTCATCTTATTATTTTGGGGAAAAAACAAAAATCGTCTTTGCTCTACTGGACAATAATTTTTAGATGGTCATTTGCTAGTTAATCATTTATATAATTTTTCCCCCTACAGTATGTAGGCAGAGTACTGTACAGCAGTCAGCCCTCTGAATGACTATTTTTTACTTACTAAATTAAGCCACTCCTTATTTTCACATCACGTACCAAACATCACACCATCATTCAGTAGTGTATCAGTGTCTAGTAAGATAAAACATTTCCAGTGCAATTCTTCAGATATTGAAGTATAAATATGCAGAAATAAATATGAGATCTGCAGGAGAACACAACAAGGAGAAGTCTAGGACAGGTCAATGGAAGGATATTATTTAATAAATTAGCCTTTTGATTTGTGTGATAAGTTTTAAGTGTGCAAAATCATATAAGCTCCCAGCCAATCTGCATGTTCATAGTTATACTGAATATTAAAAATATCATGATGAGTATGGTTGTGAATGAGTGTGTGTGTGTGTGTGTGTACCCTGCCTCGTGCCCAGAGTCTCCTGGGTTAGGCTCCAGGTCCCCGCGACCCTAAATACAGGATAAAGTGGTATAGAAGATGAATGAATGAATGAATGAATATGGAAGACTGGAATTATAAAAAGTTAACCAGATTATACAAATGCAGCATAGGAATAATCTTTTTTTTTTTTTTTAATGAAAACTAGAGTCTATTTTGGTTAACATGCTATGTGTTCTCAAAAATGACCCTAGGAACAGAACAGAACTGTGAACTATTATGTCTCTGGAATGCAGAACAAAGCTTTCAAGTGTATTTCTCATAATCTGTTGAGGTGTAAAAAAACATGGATTATTCGCTTCTATAAACCTCAGAATCCTAGACGACTGGATGAACTGTGACATTGTATAGTTATTGTTATTGATATAGTGAGGTAATGTGTTCTCCAAATGAATGTAAACAGAATACCTCAATATTTTATATTCTATAAATATGAACAGAAATATACATATAAAAAAACAATGAAAAAAACACGCAAATTGTATTTAAAGGATGATAAAGGTGGTAATCCATTGTGCGTTAGATTAGGTTGATGAGAAATTCAACCTCTCGTCCTTGAAAATTGGGTCATCCTTTTGAATGGGATTCCGCCAAAGCCTTTCAAAACAGAGATCAGACATATTAAAATTAATGTAAATAAAATTTTTTATTTGATAATATTATATTGACTAGTCATGTTTTACTTCAAATTACCTGATTACTTCAATCCAAGGACAAAGCTGCAAACATATAGCAAGGCTCTTGGCTCCTGATGTGTTGATATTATTGGACTCCAGACTACAATAAAAAATAGATACATCATTTGTGTGCAGCTTAAAACTAGATCCTGATATGCAATTGTTTTATGTGCTTTAATGGCCTTAACACTTACTCAAGTCTTTTCAGTTTACTGCATTGTGGGAGAACTTGAACAAGTTTCAGAACCACATCATTTTCACATTCATTCCATGCCAAGCTATACGAAAATATGCAACACAACAGTAAATGTGAATTAGGATGAAAAAAGGAATTTAAATAAGATTATAAAGCATTGTCAAACATACCTGACGTCCTCTAAAGACGGGCAGTGTTCTAGGCAAGATGCAACATTGACCAAGTCTGAGGTTTCAATGGCGGTTAAACTGCACAACAAACATTCATACAAAATGATAACGGAAATGAATAATTGTTTCAAAATTTAATATATACGATTTCAACAAGCCAACAAATGAACTATTAAGTAAGAACTGTGAAGTATTTATGCAAGTCATATAGGAAAGAGTGTATAGCATCTTACTGTAGTTTTTTCAATGCCTTTAGTTTGACCAGCCCAATACAGAGACTTGAACACCCTTCTGAACCTATCGGGTTCTCAGAGAGACTTTGGAAAATCAGAAAAGAAGCAGAAAGATTAGACTTACATATATATCCATTAGTCCATTTAGACATTTAAACATCTAAAAAATAACAGTGTTCTTAAATCACTATTAAACATATTTTTAGATGAGGACTTACTCCAACTCAGAGAGCTCAGAGAAGGATGGAAGAACCTTCCCCAGTACAGCTGCAAAACTGGGTCCAAGTTTGTTCTTGGAAAGACTAAACATAAACAATATAAAGTTCACTTTTTAAGCTGATTCCAGTGTACTCTATGGATATGTTACATACTGCAAATATTATGTCAAATATTATGACTATTAAATAGTGTGTTCTTTTTTTCTTTTGTTTGTTTTACCATATTCGTTGTAGTGCTCTGCAGTGTGCCAGTGCTTTCACCAGCATCTCTCCAGCATGGTCACTCACACAGTTCCCAGAAAGACTATGAGAAAGAGGTGATCACTGAGCATGCTACAGTATATGAATAAAACAACCAGTGACCCGCCCTCTAACAATAATTTTAAAAAAATGGAAAACGAAGGTATAACATATTGTGTAGGAAAGAAATAAGGGTCAGGATAAAAGTACTGTAACAACTTTTATCACTTCCACTAGGGATCACTGTATCATCACTACTGTAGTACATTAATCAGAGAACCTCAATAACAAAAAAACGCTTTGAATTATGAGTCCATGAAAGTCATTCCGAATGACTACTTACTTTATCGTTTTCAGTTTTGTTAGTTTAGGTATGTGTTTCACAAGCTCCTCAATCCCTCGATCACCCATTCTCAACTCGAACAACCTAGTTAAACATATGAACAAACAAACAAACTGAAATAAAATAAACCTGAAATAGAGATCTCTTATAGACATCCATACAGTATTTTATGAGCATGAATTTTAAAATTTTACCTTTTAGTAAAATCTGCTTTAAAAGAAAACAAAATCTGCATTTTATGCTTGATACCCACGTGGTACAGTAGGTAGCATTACAAGGGCCATTGTTAGATCCTGAGCGCAGGTTCCTGTCTGTGTGGAGTTACTATGTATAGCTACCTGGTCGGTGTTGTGGGAAGTGTGAATGAGTGTGTGAATGAGTGTGTGAATGTGCTTGTTCATGGTGCCCTGTGTGATGGACTGGTATAATATATTCCTGCCACGTCCCAGTGTTCCAAATTCATCATAACTCTGGCCAAGATAAGTAAAGTTGTTAGAGATGATGACTGAACTATGTCTTCACCCGGTAGACCTATAAGTCTTACAGCATCTTTTTCTGTTTCCATCGTGAAATTTTTTTAAAATTGGAGACATTAGAGTACTTTTACTGCTTTATTGTTCATTATGTTCAATGTGCTTGCCTATATCCGAAATCGGGAGAGCCACAACCACACACGCACACACACACACACACACACACACACACACACACACACACACACACACACACACACACACAATGAGGGTGTCAAAAGCTCTCTGCTTTATTCTCAGAACAAAGACTATAGGTCCCTGGCCAACACCCAAAGTAAACACAGAGTAAAGAGTGATCATTTGAGTCAATTTTGAGGGTGTAACCATGGATGTAAGACCTACATTCAAACTCAGTGCCGCTTTGTTTGGCATCATGGTAAAATCAAAAGAAATCAGTCAAGACCTCAGAAAAAAACGTGGACTTCCACAAGCCTGGTTCATCCATGGGAGCAATTTCCACATGGCTGAAAGTACTACGTTCATCTCTACAAACAATACTATGCAAACATAAACGGCATGCAGCCATGCTAAGAAAGGAGACAAATACTTTGGTATAAAAAGTACAAATCAAGCCGAGAGAACAACAGAATAAAAAACCTAATGAAGACATTGGAGGAAACAGGTATAGAAGTACAGTATATACAGTCATGTTTAAAAGTTAGTACACCATTTTTTACTTCTAGTGTTTTTGTGCGAAAAGATAATAAAAATCATCGGATCATAATGGGTCTTAGTATGGTACAGCAATATATAACGTTTTTCACCATACCATTATTTATTTATTTATAAAAAATGAAACCAAAAAGAAGAAAAAGCAGGTGGGCAAAACTAAGTACTAACTAAGCTATTATTCAATAGCTTGTCGATCCACCTTCAGCAGCAATACATTCTCAGTACATTCACCCCAAGGACAGACCGTGCTCAGAAAAATAATAGTATTTAAAAAACAACAACCTACATCTCAGCCTCTACAGGCCTCACTGATTATGTTAAATGCTAAAGTCCATGAGAACACAATTAGAAGGAGACTGAACAAAACTGCATCTGAACAGTGCACAAGACTTGATAGAAATGTTCTATCTACAGTACAGATGAGACCAAATGCAGTTGGTTGGCCTTAATGCCCAGCACATATTTGGCGAAATCTATTTTAAGAATCAAGGGCCTACTCCAGACCTCAACCCAACTGAAATGCTGTGGCAGGACCTTGTGCATTAGGAAAAGCCAAAAACCTTCCTTGAACTGAAGCAATGTGGGGTAAAGAAGAATGGGCCAAGTCATACAGAAAATTACTGTGACATTGCATTGTCGTTAAACAGATGTTGACTAGATGAGTAAACGCACACGCACTGAGACCAAGCATAAGAGACGATTACCCACAATCCCGCAGCGTGAAAGAGAAAGAACCACCACTGGCTCAGCTGTGCAAAGCGTATACGAATTACAATACACGTATTTCAAGATCTCACCCATTTATCAATAATAAAATTTTCTCAATACATACAATTACCATTTATGTATTAAAAACTTGTGCTCGTTTTGCAAAACACTCGCAGACCAAGTTACCCGCAATCCAAGGTTTCACTGTACTAAAGATCATTATGTATCATTAATAGGGTTGCACTCATTAGCACTGCAAAAATCTTTGGACAAAAATATGGGTCATACGGGCAGAGGGACTGGGTCACTTCACAGCCCAACAGAATTAGAGGGACCTTATTCAGACTTACTCCTTTACAATTTTTTTGTAAATAAATATCTCAGAAACTCTATGGATTAGAAGAGGCCTTTTTTGCCATATTGCCCAAGAAAGCAAAGGAATCTGTGCTCCCCAGCGTCACAATTTCTACAGGAATTGTCTCAATTTATTAAATTACTATGGCTTTTAGTAAAATCTGCTTTAAAAGAAAATAAAATATGCATTTTATGCTTGATACCCACGTGGTACAGTAGGTAGCATTACAAGGGCCATTGTTAGATCCTGAGCGCAGGTTCCTGTCTGTGTGGAGTTACTATGTATAACTACCTGGTCGGTGTTGTGGGAAGTGTGAATGAGTGTGTGAATGAGTGTGTGAATGTGCTTGTTCATGGTGCCCTGTGTGATGGACTGGCATAATATATTCCTGCCACGTCCCAGTGTTCCAAATTCATCATAACTCTGGCCAAGATAAGTAAAGTGGTTAGAGATGATGACTGAACTATGTCTTCACCCTGTAGACCTACAGTATAAGTCTTACAGCATCTTTTTCTGTTTCTACCGTGAAATTTTTGTAGAGAAAAAGTTTGTAAAAAAAGACAACTTACAGTAGATCGATCACACACTACAAAAACTGACACATTACGAGGTAAAAACTCACTGACCACTTTATAAGGAATGAGTAAGAAATATCTGTGCATAAACTTGTTTTTTTTTCTCACGATTATATACAGACATAGCAAAATCTGAATGAATTGAGAAAAGTAATTGAAACTTACTCTAACACTTCCAGCTCAATCAGTGTATGTAGACTAGCCAGCACACACAGAATCCCACTGCTGTCCTTTGACGTCATATTCTTCAAACTAAAAAATAAGACCACCATAACGTTATGTTCGAAGTCATTTTGTTAGAAGTAAAACTGATCAATGGATTGAAAAGGATTTGCAACATTCAGAACTACCTGATATTTTTAAGTGACACCATTGCCTGAAGTCCATGTGCAAAGCAAGCTGCACTTTCTTCATCCAGTTCTAAAGACTCCAGCCTTTAGAGAGAGATTACACCACAGTGAATAACCTTTAACACTCATAAAGCAAGAGTAGCGATGATTACAGTTTAGACCTTAACTTTTTTGTTTCTGTTGCACAAACCCACAGTTACAGACAAATCATGAAGACACTCTGGTATACTGAAATATTGTGTAATGCCTTTTGTGTATTGCAGTTAAATATAATAGATCATCCTACATCTAAAACTTTTCATTCATATAACTATTCACAACTAGACGATTCACAGCTACAACAGTTAACGTCCCCTGTTTATAAAAACGTACACGCTAAGAATCAAAGTGTATTAAACTGTAAATGGTGATGAGCTTGGATGCAGAGGTTATTTACCGGATTTCTTCCAGAGAGCGGCACTGGACCAGACCACGGACCAAATCACGACCTCCAGCTGCTGTGCAATTCAAGCACTGCAAGAGACTACAGAGGGAGACAGAGAGATTGAACAAGGACACAGAGTCTTACTAAATGAATAAAACCCTTTTTTTTTTTTTTTTACAAAAGATTTGGCCCTGAAAAATATGAATTATGGTGCCTTTGAAAATGTAGAGGACAGTAAGACGGGATCACCGTGTTTGCCCGAGTGAGTGGATGAGCTACAAAGATGCTTTGCCTAATAAAAATCAGATAAATTGGAAACCAATCCAAACATGGAAAAGAGGTTGTTTGTACAATCAGCTGCAAAGGCAGATATTAAGGAGTTTTTAATTTAAATTTCAAACTGACATATGTTCTCTTCCTGTGGGACAATTGTAATGAAACAAAGCCTATATGTAACCTCAAGCTCTGCCAAATACACCTGTGAAAACCCACAAGGGTGATGCATGCACAAACAAACAGACAGACAAAAATTCCAAAAATCATCTTCAGGCATATTTGCACACCCTCTGGACATTCTGTTTACATGATGCACATAGTCACTTTAAATATGTGAATTATGACATTTTCAGGCATATTTGCACACCCCCTGGACATTTCTATTTATATTCAACTTCATTCCCACACAAATATTCCATAAATTCTATATTTTCTATATTGTACAGCTGTTTTTCTTATATTGTATATTTTGTACTGTACAGATATTTTATTCCTTCTTAGTTAAATTTACTTTCTATTTTTCTTTTTCATATTTATTTCCTATTAATAGTCTTTTATTTTAAGGTCGCAGGCAGTCGTCTAGGCATTTCAATGCATGCCGTACTGTGTATGTCTGTGTAATGTGAATTTGAATTTGATATGTTCTATTACTAATCTTACAGTACGTCCTCCTCAAATAGTTTTTTCGAAAATATCTTCAATGTCCATGCACGCCAACTTTACAGTTTTGTTATATGTATATGTTTATTCATCATAAATTTTTTTCTTCTTTAAAAAAAGATTTTCTGTGTGGTATAATTTATCAATGTTACTAATTCAGTAACTTATAGTTCCATTGTCTGTTCAGTTTCACAATGCCCATGACTGTATAGACAATTTCCCTTTGGGATTACTCTCTCACTTGCTCATCGTCTATACCGCTTTATTGTATATTCAGGGTCGCGGGGGGACTGGAGCCTATCCCAGGAGACTTGGGGCACGAGGCGGGATACACCCGGGACAGGTTGCCAATCCATCGCAGTGCACACACACACACACACAAGCACACACACACACACACACACCCATTCACACACTACGACAATTTGGGAATGGCAGTTAGCCTAATCTGTATGTCTCTGGATTGTGGGAGAAAACCAGAGTACCCGGAGGAAACCCACCAAGCACGGAGAGAACATGAAAACTCCATGCACACAGAGACGGGAATCGAGCCTAGCCGGGAATCGAACCCGGACTCTGGAGATGCAAGATGACAGTGCTAACCACTACACCACCATGCCGCTCCTGATTTGGGATTAATAAAGTATTAATAAAATACTCTATCTAGACTCGAGTAGATAATTTGTGACTCCAGAATACCCCTTAAGGAAATATGTGTGTGTGTGTGGGGGGGGGGGAGCACAATCTGCATGTCAGCTCAGAATAAGCCAGGTCTTGTTTCATGGCATTATTTGGAAATACCCAATTTTTTGAAGTCAGTCAAATATTGTTCCACAAAGTACTAATCATAGTTATGAATCACTAAATACCTGAGCGATCGCATTCTTGTCAAGGCGTGAAGAGCGTTCCCCAGTACTGCAGCTCCACTGTCTTTGATTACATGATTGGACAAACTAGAAGACATTTTTTTAGAAATGAACAGATACACATAGATATGCATTTGGCATTAAGGATATGGAGATCATTTTATTAAAGTATTGAAAAAAAGACAAATTTAAGACTTATACCTCAGCTTTTCCAGGTGCTTTTGTGTATGCTGTAAAGCAACTACTACTGCTTCTGTGTCTCCTGTGGAATTAAGACTATGGAAACATATACAGTAACAGAAAAAACAAACGACATACAGTACTTAACACAAAAGTTCAAAGCTTCTAGTGGAATGTCATGGATTCTAAAGTTGAATAATGAGCAAGCAACAATTCATAAATTTCACCTGAGGGTCTTTAGATTGTCCAACAAGGGAAGAACTGAAGAGAGAAACTTTGCACCATCTGCTCCCATCGACAGCTGAGAGAACCTTGATAACAACAACAACAACAACAATGACAACAGGAAAAATAATAAAATAATAAAAGTTTTTATTACACAGATACTGCAGTGTGGAGAACTTAGTCTACTGTCAACACACTGTAACTCTTGCAGAGAGGGACACTTCTGGACAGTAGACTTCAGTGAGGATAAGTGCCGCCCCTTCACTTCACAGTTATCAAAGCTGATGGATAAAGAAGGATCATAAAGTCAGTATGATAAAAGTGTAGGAATATATTCACTAATGGCCTGAAATGAAGTATTTTACATTAGACACATTTATCATAAAGTACAGAACAGGTGACTTAGATAATCATCTAGATATAAAATACCACACCTTATTGAGTCCACAGCAATCAGGGGAAAATTCCCATTTTCTTGAGGGACTCTGAAGTGGAAAGTACAGGATTTATTTATAAGTTATTGTACATATTTACTTAGGTATAAAAAAAATGAACAGGAGCAGGTATGAATTTCATAGTGGTAACACCACCATGTCACGCATTCTGTCATAAAGTCTAATAAAAGCACACCCCATTGTGATTTACTGTACACACACACACAATTTCTTGCATTTAGAAGCAGAAGTTTTTGCAACTTACACGGCAGAATTGAGGCTTTCAACAGAAAGGTTAAGGCATGATTTTTCAACTCTGCAAGAACATAGAATTTAATTTGTTAGGTCAAATATAACTCAATAAAGGCATCATTATCTGTATCTGTAATACAACTGATTATATAAAGACATAAAGAACAACAATTACTGCCCATTTTGATTGTGATATTATCTCATTTGGTGCAAGAAACTATATTTCATGCAGGTATTGAACAATCAAAAACTACTAAAATATCAAATAAACATTTAAATATCATGAAAATTGTGTTGTTCAATCCCTTGAAATGCACAGATCTGTGCCAGCAACACAGCATAGGTCGATGACGAAAACATTAAGAATATCGGAATATGGAATGGTGTTGGAGAAATGTAGAACTCTCAAAATGAGCATATTATTATAAAAAAAAATTTGTTGGTCATAGAAACAACCTAAAAACAACCAGAAAAACACATGATGTGTATCCGTGTTATTTCATTGCCAGTGTGTCATTTTTACATTTTTGCTTAGTCATGTTTGTAGACACACAAAATTCTAATGCAAATATTATTATATTTAACAGATTTTGATCAAATCCTAAATTTAATCCCAGCTTTCAAGTTTTTATAAAATATATGACAAGGAAAAAATATAATAAAAAGAAATAACAGCGCAACATAAACTGTTACCACACAGCGGATCTGAGGTTTCCTCTGGGCTCCTCTGCGACAAAAAAATACTTTTTTTCTCTATACCAAATTCTTTGATCACCTGCCAGAGCTTCTGCTTAAAAGAATTAACCACTTCCACCATAGAAAGGACAGGGTAAATCCAGACTATTGCATTAGTGCTAGTAGTTAGCCATCTAAATACGCTGTTGTTTGCAGCTGTGTTGTTTGATATTGCTTTATCCTCTTCAAATAATATTTTTTTATTACTCACTCTCAATGTATTATAATTTGTGTCCTAAAAAAGTTCAGCCCAGAGCAGCCGAAAGTAGAACTACACATCAATGCTACTCATACTGTATACTACTCATATGAATCTGTATAGTATAGGGCTTAACTACACCAAAACTTTTTTTCTCTTTATTTCTTGGAATGTAAAACTCTAACCAATCACAGATGAGACCAAATTCTTGCAAGCAATCATAAAGTAGAAGGTGAGATTTAGAGGCAAATGGTTTTACATCTTGTTGTACCTTTTGATGCTAAAAAGAGCCCACTGCTGTCTACAGCGGTGTTTTTCAACCTTTTTTGAGCCAAGGTACATTTTTAATTGAAAAAAATCACAAGGCACACCAACAATAGAAACTGTAAAAAAAAAAAATAATAAAAAATTAAACTCTGTAGCCTATATTAACAATATATAGCCATTCTTATCGCAGTGTTTTGAACCGGAATCAAATAAACACAAAGAAAAAGTATTTTATGATCTTTCATATTTCTTCTTCTTTCAAATAAAAAAGAAGTGCAATTAACAATATACAGTCATTCTTATCAAAGTGTCTTGAATAGGAATCAAATAAACACAATGAAAATAGTCTTTTTTGATCTTTTATATTTCTACCTACTCAGTGTGAAACCTGGGCCTGTTTGGATGAACACAGAACTGACATCCTGGCAGGAATTGAAGAAAGACAAACACGAAGCTCTTCCTCAACAGCTTTTGGTCTCTCTCTGTTTTTAGTTTTTATAGCAGTCGGAGTTGAGAAGCTCAATCACTAATACCCCTATCTCACCTATGCGGTTTCACGCAGTGGCCGTAAGTAGGTTCATTATGATTTTTTGCCACTGTGAGTACATTTCCATCTTTCATTTTTTTTGACGGTCCTCGCGGAAGTTTGCGGAAGACCATGCAGAACTTCGCGGAACGTCGGCGGGCAATCGCAGCAGCTGCAATGGCATATTATTCGCAGACTTATTAGTTTTCAAAAAATTTTTTAGACCAATTAGGTGAAATTGAATAATTTTCCACGGCACATCTGACGACCTCTCATGGCACACTAGTGTACCGCGGCACAGTGGTTGAAAAACACTGAGTCTACAGTACTTTACTTAAAAACATAAATACCTTTTATTCATTCATTTCATTCATTTTCTATACCGCTTAATCCTGTGTTCAGGGTCGCGGGGGACCTGGAGCCTATCCCAGGAGACTTCGGGCACTAGGCGGGGTACACCCTGGACAGGGTGCCAATCCATCGCAGGGCACACACACATACACACACTCACACACCCAATCACACACTACGGGCAATTTGGGAACGCCAATTAGCCTAACCTGCATATCTTTGGACTGTGGGAGGAAACCGGAGTACCCGGAGGAAACCCACCAAGCACGGGGAGAACATGCAAACTCCATGCACACAGAGACGGGAATCGAGCCTGGCCGGGAATCGAACCCAGACCCTGGAGGTGCAAGGCGACAGTGCTAACCACTACACCACCGCGCCGCCTAAATATCTTTTAATGCGGCCGATTTAATCTCACTGTTCCACAAGTATGTAGGTTTTCCTTTGGCAGGTCAGTCTATACAGTATAACACTGACCTCATTATACATTATTATATAATGTATCAAATAAAACAGTAAAAATATACTTAAATAGTTGGTGATACAGTATACACGGCCTGGCCAAAAAAAGTCACACACTATAATATTTCTTTAGATCGCCGTTTTGCTTTGATTAAAGCCACACTATCGCTTTGTTGCGCTTATGCAATATCACAATGTTTATTTCATTAATTTGTCTCCAAGATCTTGCATTGATAAAGTATTTTCCAGCACATCTCAAAGAACCTTAACGGGGTTAAGATCTAGAGTCCCTGAAGCACTCTTTCAGAATTTAAGCCCAATGAATTCTGGCATTGTTATCTTGCACTATGCCTGTGCCATCAATGAAGATACGTGATGGAAAATCCTGATCATTCATATATTCAGGTAGTAAGCTATATTTGGGCACATATCATTTCTGAACCTGGACCTGACTAACTGAAGCAGCTCCCTATAGTAGGCCATAGGCATGAAGAGTGCAACATTTCATCTGTGTCTCTTCTCAATCTGATGCGCCCATCAATCTGGAGCAAGGTAAATCAAGACTCATTAGTCCATTTTCCTTTGCTTCACGGTCAATTCTTTATTCAGTCCATTCCCTAGCAAACTAAAGTCTTTTTGTCCTAAAGTCTCCTAATTCCTTGAGGTCTATTAACATTGTGCATGTGGAAATACTCTTACTTTTACTATTAAACATACCCATGAGTTCTACTGTTCTTGTTTTTTTTTATTTTTATGATTTGACTTTGCTACAGTAAGTGTTTAAGTGATCTCACTTCACACTCATTTAGGAGGTGTTTCTGACCCTTCATCCTCAAAAGTCATGGTTTGCCACAATCCTTCCAGGTTTTAATAATGAGTTTTATAGTTTTTAAATCAATTTTATAGTTTTTTATCTCCTTAGTTGCTTTCTTTGTTTGCGGTAGACCAATAATTTGACCATTCTGAAACAGAATAACATCTTTGCCACAGAATATGTCTTCTAATATGGTTGTTTAAGAAATGATTGCAACACTCATTGACTCACTCATCGTCTATATACTGTACTGTATACAGGTCACAGGGGGCCAATAGTCTATCCCAGGAGACTTAGGGAATGAGGCGGGGTCGCCTTGCACCTCCAGGGTTCAGATTTGATTCCTGTCTCTGTGTGCATGGAGTATGTACTGTATGTTCTCCCCGTGCTTGGTAGGTTTGCTCCCACAGTCCAAAGACCTGCATATTAGGCTAATTAGCTCTCCCAAATTGCCCGTAGTGTGTCTGTGTGTCTATGTGTATGTGCCCTGCGATGGATTGGCACCGCATCCATTCCACTATGCCTCATGCCCTAAATCTCCTGGTATAGGCTCCAGGCCCCCTGCGACCCTGCATACAGGATAAAGTGGTATAGACAACAAGTCAGAGTGAGTTTGTACTGAAATACAGTACACAGAGTGTGTAGACCTTTGCACAGTACTCTTTATGCACACATATTCTATATCTAATGAGTTAATTGATGATTATTTGGCTTACAGCATACATTAAAATAAATAATTATACAAAATATTTAAAGGTATGAAAATATGTCCATAGTGAATAATTAAATGCCCCTTTAATACAAAGGAAAATCATATGAAAACCTCGAACCAGGGGATTGTAGTGACTGCAAAAGAAATGTGCAAGCAGCAAATAACTATAAACCCTACCTCCGTATGGCACTGTGACATTAATTAATGCATGTGTGTAATTGTGTATAATTATACAGTATATAAATGGCTGATGTATACAGTATATATGATGGTTTACTGGCATCCTGTTTGGGGGTCTGAATCTCACCTCCGGTCTGTGTGTGTGCAGTTTGCATGTTCTCTCCTTTGCATGTTTCTTCGGAGGACACAAATTTTTGCCTCACAGTCTAAAGATAAAGCAGGGTAGGCAGATGGGCATTTCCAAATTGCCCACAGAGTGCGATTGGGTGTGTGACTGTGTGTGCTTGTGGCCTGTGGCCAAAGTTCCCTGGGTTAGACTCCAGATCCCCATGACCCTACACAGGATAAGTGGCATGGAGGATGGATGGATATTTATAGTATTTGGATGTAGTACAGGTGGCAACAGATTCAACTGGTGTATAAGGTCGCCGAGAAGTGCAAACCAAAATAACAGAACTGAAAACACAATAACTAATTTAAAAACAAAATAACAAAATGAAAACAAAACTACAAAACTGAAAACAAAATAACAAAACCAAATATAATATAACAAATCAGAAAAAACAACAACATATCC
Organism: Channallabes apus; assembly: GCA_030522415.1. Lineage (NCBI taxonomy): Eukaryota > Metazoa > Chordata > Actinopteri > Siluriformes > Clariidae > Channallabes > Channallabes apus. Next base: position 28,593,157 of record CM060110.1, read on the forward strand.
AGAAACAAAATACCAAATGAGAAAACACAACGACAATTCACTCAAATCGGAAAAGGTAGGTATAGTTCGCAAATTAAATTCTTATTGCTGATTGGATGAGACATCTGTCACTCAAGACATACAAGCAGTACTATCAAGTGAAGTTTAGTTGACCAAAGTGCTGTATAATCCTAAAATACTGAAACGAATCTTTAAATGAAAATACATCTAAATGTCCGTGGGGCTGCAGTACTTCATATATACGTGCTATATTTTGAGTGACAGATGTCTCGTCCAATCAGTGGTAAGAATCAACAAGCCAAAAAAGGTAGGTGTGGTTTGCGAACGCTATTCTCACTGCTGATTGGACAAGACATCTGCCACTAAAGATCAGCAATAAGAATTTCATTCTCAAACCAAACATAGGCATGTTGATTCTCACCGCTGATTGGACAAGACATGTCACTCAAAGTACACATGAAGTACTGCAGCCACACGTACATTTAGAAGTATTTTCATTTAAGGATTCATTTCAGTATTTTAGGATTATACAGCACTTTGGTCAACTAAGTTGTGTTAAATGAGCTTTAAAAATTATTCTGACTTCACTTGGTACTGCTTGTATGTCTTGAGGTACAGATGTCTCATCCAATCAGCGATAAGAATTTAATTCGCAAACTACTATATATCTACCTTTTCCGGTTTGAGTGAATTTTCGGTGTGTTTTCTCATTTCTCACAAGTATCTGGGATATGTTGTTGTGTTTTCTGATTTATTATATTGTTTTCGGTTTTGTTATTTTGTTTTGGGCTTCTCGGCCACCATAGGTTTAACTTCACATATTGTAATTTATATTTCAAATTATATTTTTGAGTATTCAGTTACAATAATGTAAATTTTTGTTTAAAAAATGTTTTCTAAAAAAACTGGGCAGCTGCACACCTGATCTCTTTGATGTGTGGATTTGATTCAAGGCAGCCTGCCACCAGGTCAACGGCAGCTTCCCCTTTAATCCATGGCTCCATTATCCTAAGCAACAAGTAACAATTGAAGCATTCATTAAATGATGTATTGTAACTGGAGATGGTAAGATATCCTGGCCTGCTTCATCATGCTCACCGAATTGTTCTGTGATTTGCATCTCTACACAATTCAGTAACCAAATGCTTAACTGCCTCAGAATTAAAAGAATTGTTTCTTAGCCTGAAAAGAACAAAAGAAAAAACACTGTAAACAGTAAAACGTAGATAAATATGAAATACTATGTATATATAGTTCTGTGAAAAAATTATTTGCGCTCGTTCCCAATATTTTTGGGGGGCACATTTGTCCAACTTAAATGATTCAGATCATTAAACAAATTTTATTACACAAACATAACCCAAGTAAATACAAGAAAATGTCAAATGTCAAGAAAAACTAAAAAAATCAGTTTACCCTTGCTAAATAATGAATGAACGGAGATTAACCACATTTTTTTAAATCACATAAATAGAACCTGTCTGACAGAGTGAAGCAGCTAAAAGTTTTCAAAAGCAACATGATCTAATGAAATTCAAGAATAGATGGGAAACAAAGTTATTGACATGCATCAGTCAGAAAGAGTTGCAAATCTATTTCTAAGGTTACGGAACTCCAGTGAACCATAGTGAGAGCTATTATCCACAAATGGAGAAAGCTTGGAATACCAAAATTACCAAAATTTATACCAAGAGCACAATGACGATGTATCCAGGAGCTCATAAATGAATCAAGAACATGTAAAGAACTGCAGGCCTCACTGGCCTCAGTTAAGGTCAGTGTTCATGATTCAACACTAAGAAAAATGGCATCCATGGGAGAGTTCGAAGGAAAAAGCCATTGCTGACCAAAAAGAACACAAACAATCATCGGAACACGGAAAATATTCTGTGGACTGATAGATAAGAGGGTCTGCCAAATGCCTAAACGTAAAATGAGACAAAAGTTTAACTTTTTGGAAGGTGTGCATCCCATTACATCTAGCATAAAACTAACACAGCATTTCATAAAAATAAAAAAACATCATACCAACAGGCAAACATGATTATGGTAGTGTGATGGTCTGCTTAAAGCCATGGTGCTGCTTCTTTGCAGATTCAGGACCCGGACAACTTTCCATAATGAACCACGAACTGTCAACAAATTTAAGGTTTTGGAGTGACCAAGCCAAAATCTTAATAAAATAGGACTTTGATCTGATTGAGACGATGTGGCATGACAGGCCGTTCATGCTCGATAACCCTCCAATGTTCCTGACTTTTCTGCAAAAAAGAGTGGGCCAAATTCTTACACAGCGATGTGAAAGACTCATAAAAAGTCATTAGGTTTGGGAGCAATTACTTTTTCACAATAGGGCCAGACTGGTTTGGACTGCTTTTTTCCCTTAATAAGTAAAACCATCATTTAAAAAAATTAAAAAAACTTTTATATTTACTCAGGTTATTTTTGCGTAATATAAAAATTTGTTTGATGATCTGAATCATTAAGTGTGACAAATATGCAAAAAAAAAACAGGCAAATACTTTTTAACAGCACCGTAAGAAATAATTGAGTGAGTGTAAGTACATGTGTGTCTTGAGATTCTTACTCTAGAGTTTGAATTGAGTTCAGTGTCGCCAATTTGTTCAGCAGTTCATATAAATTTTGACTTTGCACAGTGCATGATGTTAACCTAGAGGAGAGCAAATCATACAACATCGACATAATGCCATGCTAATTTCCCACAGTGATTATTATATTATATTATATTATATTATATTATATTATATTATATTATATTATATTATATTATATTATATTATATTATATTAGTAATAAATAAATAAATTATCTCACAGTAGGGTAAGTTTGGGACAACTGGTGAGTGTATCCACAAGACTGCTCAAATGCTTTGAATCGAAACAGCAATTTCTCAGACTGCGGTGTATAAATGAGGAAGAAAGAGAAAAGAGCCAACAAAAGAAGAGAAAAATAAAACAAGGGTGAAACAGAAAGAAAAAATTTAGTAACAAAACATGCTGTGACCAAACACCAAATCAACATAAAACATTTTCACTTTCTATTTCATTAGAATTATGGTGAGAGAAAATGATATGGTGAGGCTGTACTAACCTGAAAAATTTGCCTGTTAAATTCTTCTGATCAAAGCGAATCAGAGCCTGCTGCATCTCCTTTGCGAGACTGAAATGATTTTATAAACAAAACATAGAATAAATATCACGTTGGTGAAGAATTCAAAAGCAATTATACGACACTAAGTGTCACTTATATACAGTATATGTAGTTGCTTGTCAGCTATCTTTTTCAGCAGCAAACAATGAGCTTCATGTACAGCAAGTGAATGAATCCTTACAAAAAGATTTACCTCACTTCCACAGCAGCCACCCTTTCGCATGTATTCATTAAACTCAGCAGGTAGAGAACCCCATCTTCAGTGAGACTGTTATCGTTGAGACTGTGGAAAATTATTAGTTATTACATCATTGTGAAAACGTATAAGGATGAAATGATCTTGATCTGTGTAAGTTACTACTGATAATTTTTGCCCAGCAATTTAATGTTAAATGCATGTATCTCAGTGGAACTGCTATAAAGGCACTGTGTCATTGTTGTCATTGAAAGTTAGTGTTAGTGATAATGAGGTACGGGCCTGGGCCTGCTCACAATCCAAACACAAATCTGAAGTCTGAATTCCATTCCTATTCCCTCTATCGTTCACGATTTGTGCTCCAGCCATATTGTAGCATTATCTAAATTCACATATTAAAGCTAGATAATAAAATGCACAGTTTAGATTTGTGCAGTAGGTGAAATCTATCAAAGTTTTAACAAAAATCAGTGGATAAATACCTTATCTTCCTGATCTTTTTAATCCCAAACGTTGTTTTAAGGCACTTTAATGATCAATGTTCACCTAATATATGCCCTTTGTTATTACCAGCAATGTATCCATGAATGGAACTGCAGTTTGATTACATAAAGTCATAAAGGTACTTATCATTGGTGTACTTCATATGTGACCTGTCATGTCAAGTATTAAGTCGCATTTTGTAAGTTTTGAGTTATGCATACTCATGGAATTATGATTCCATGACATAGTAAAAAAGAAAAAAAAAAACCTTAGCCAACCAGGGTTTAACTGAAAATAACAAAATTTTATTTCAAAAAATAAAAATGTCAAAATTGCACATTTTTCTACCACAGCTGAAGTAATCAGCTTGGATTATGATCATCAAAGTACCTTAAAACAATGTTTGGTATTAAAAATTTCACAATTATGTAGAAGATCATGAGAATAAGGTATTTATCAACTGATTTTTGTTAAAATTGATAGATTTCACCTGCTGCACAAATCGAACCTGTGCAATTTATTATCTAGCTTTAATATGATGGGTCACACATACTATTTTAATGGAATTTTCTGAAACTCTCCTTGTAAACAAACTCCCACTGGCCATATCTCCACAAGTGGTCATGATAGGGTACTAAAAATGGAGCTGATTAAACCAGGAATCTAAAAAAACATGCATATCTCATATTACCCAAAATGTGACTTAATACCTGACTTGATGTGATGGATCACATATGGAAAAAAACAAGAGATGCACGATTGAGTAATAAAAGCTTTAAAATCACATTTGAAAACTTGAAGACATATTTTATGGGTAAGGATTTGTTTACATTTTTTTTAAATACAGGATGACTAAAATCATCACGTTTTGCAAGGCTCATGATAAAAGGAGGAAATGGAAACAACATGAATTCGTTCTTGCTTAGACAAGATGAAGATGTTCCCTACTGTGGCACAAGATTTTCAGACGTTTCCAAATCCAAATGATTGACACATTCATGTATTCAGCAATAGATTGCACAGCTTACCAGAACAACAGTTCAGCCATGTATTAAACAACCTATGAGACAAACATTGGCCTTACCTTACTGAATTAGAGATCTTAAGTTTGGGCAGAAACTGAACAAAGGTCTTCACACCGTCATCTTGAAGGAAGTTACTGGACAAACTACATCAAGAAAAAAAAAAGGTTTAACGGGAATCAATTACTAATAACTGACAGACTTTGAACTGGAAAACACCTACTCCAAATCAGTCAGATGATGACAATGCTCCAGTATACTACAGAGCTTCGTCACATTCGCACTGCTCAGCTTATATTGGTTCAACCTGTTGATTAAAAAGAGAAACAACACAATGCTATTCAGTCATTACTACACAATGCACGTCCACAGTTAGTTTTTTCTCCTCAAATTACTCACTTGCATGTTGCAGCTTCTGATGTGGCTTGGAGGAACTTAACGAATGCCTTTCCCTGTGGTCTGTGAACAGATGACAGTCATGAAGCTCCACTAACAGGTCATACAGTAAGTACATAGAGTAAGTACATACACTGAACCCACTTTTTAAAACAGAAAGCACAGGCCGGGAGAACAGCAAGGGCCACGTAGTCTTAAAAATGCTTTAATAACCATAATTAATAATAATAATCTCCTCATAGTCTTATCCACTTTTGAGCAGAGGTCGACACAACCCAGATTTAGAAAGGGAAGGTCCTACCACATATTTGTTCACGGACATGATATGATTTGTGCACAGGGAGAACTAAATAACATTTATCTTAATATTTTTTGAAAAACATGTTTACAAATTCAGCACATCTGTTTTTGGAACTTATATTTGGTAAAAAAAGGATAGTCCAAGGATTTTCATTGGAATTCATCTTGGTATTGACAGTAAATTTGAGATTGCCCAATTTTTAGGCAGAGGTCAAGCACCTTCTCTATGTTTAATTGCAGCACTTCCTGCACAAACACAAATGCAAATGCCAGCATGAAAGCCAACCAGACAGATTTTGTAGACCGAAAAAGAGGAGATGTCCAGAAAAAAGATGAATGTTCGCTTACTGTAAATGCAGAAATACAGTAGAAAAACATTTAAGTCATTTAAGTTACCTGAGTTCCACAGCTGCAGTGCGCTGGCAATCAGAAAGCAATCGGACCAACAACAAAGCACTATCGGTTGACATCTGGACGTGACTTAAACTAGAAGAGGTATCAAAGCAGTCTTAAAATGACAATACAGCAATTGTATAGTTTTTCTTTTCATCTAGTCAAATAAATAAACTAAAATAAATAAACAAATAACTAAAAAAAAAAACTGAATAAAATCCTTACTTAAGCAGTCTGAGAGATACCATCTCTGGAAGGAACCTTAACAACGTCCCAATGGATTCATCCATTAACGTACCATGAGAGATACTGCAACATAAAACAATAAGAAAAAAAATTCTAAAAAGCAAAATGCAACTGTGGTATATTTATACAGCAGGTGAAATAACAATGAACTCACTCCAAGTCTAGCTGATTTCGGCACCTGCTCAGATTCTTACACAGCTCCTTCATGTCAGTAGGCTGTATATCACATTCAGTTAAGCTGAAATTATATAAAGGTTAAATTTTTTAAAATGCATGCTGTACAGGGTGCAAATCAGTCTTAATATGTAGCAGAAACTAATCCTGCACAAATAGCATGAATGTTTTACCTGAATTTTTTGGCCAAAATATCACAGTCATGTGAGGTCACATGTGCATCACTGCAGGAAACAATATATAATCATAAATACGCTTCCCCCTGCATATTGTCAGAGCAACTGCAAACTTTAGCAATGTTCAACATTACCTTCCACTGTCGATGAACTTTAAGACCAGTTTCCTCCTTCCGTTGTGGCTAATAACACATAGAATGTTGTTGCTGATGTTAAGCCACAATACTCACTCATGGTAACAATCCTTTATTGTTAAAGCTCTTACCTAACGTTTACTTCACTCAGGTGTTCAACGTAAAAGGTACCATTACAAAGATAATGAGAGAGAAGCACCACCCCATCCATGTCCACTTCATTGTCACTGACACTACATATGAGGACAATTCACAATGACATTTATATAAATACAGTATAAAAATACAGCATCACAAATGACACTCAGATAAACAAATGTAATCTATAACAATGTATAACACACTTGATTTCTTGAAGCGTGTCAAAAAAAGGCAGTTGTTCAAGCAGCTTCTTCAGACCGTTGTTATTCAGTAAGTTGGATGACAAACTGAAAGGAAAAGACAGATTTAAAAAAACAGGAAGTACTGTACATGCGTTAAAATGGCTCTGACAGCATACTTTCACTAAGCAGGAACGTCAGAATTTGACTAAGTGATGCTTTATTTAAAAAAAATTAATTAATTTATTAATTAATTAACTAATTAATTGATTAATTATGGTTAAACTAAATTCAAAACCCTACTGTGTGGTGTATAAAAACACTTACTTTAGGACAGTGAGAGAGGAGCAGCCTTTGAGCACTTTGCACAGATTGGACACATTGACACATTTGAGATTCAAGTCATTCAAACTAAACACACAAAAATGGGTGGAAAATTATCATGTTTGTACTGTAATTGCTAATTTTATACTTTTAACATTAGAATTTTGATGTACCATGTAAAAACATGGATAAAGTAGATAACTAGGTAAAAATGTAAATGTTACAACTGTTAACAAAAATGTTAACAAAATGTTTGCATGTACTGTATGATTAAGGAAAAGTGGATCTGGGCTGCTGATATAATGGTTGGGGTTTAATTTGCCACCACCCTGGGTTGAACTGTTGTGCCATTAAACAGCCTATTTTTTTTTTTATTCAAAATAACTGATGCTGAAAAAGGAGGAGGTTTAAAAACCACCTCTGCTATAGACACAATGGGAAGCTGTCACCCAATGGGCTCAACAGCATAGGAACAACAACAACAAAAAAGTTTGAACAACATCTGCAAAAAAGTTTGATGGAAACTGGGAACTACTCCAAATCTCTTTGGGTGTTGCATTCCAAAATAATTGAAAAAATTTTTTTTCCCCATTTAAACAGGAACGTATTTATTGATTTAATAATTGTGAACCTTGGAGTGGTAGAATGGGCAAGCTGCCTTTTAAACATTAAAAGGAACCAAATGTACCCAAACCAAATCATTTGTTCTGAAAAAAAAAATGGCTTAAGAATTATTTTTGATGTTTGTGGAAGCATGAAAAACACAAAGTGGTATCAAAATGTGGAGCCAGGGCTGTTTTTGCTTTCACCCAGAATGTAGCGTCATGCATTGTCATGTCAGGTAATTACAACATATAAAATGCATCCTGAAAAGTGTGTATTCAGGATGATATTTTTCACCCTACTGTATGTTGCTGACATATCAGTAGCACATTATCTTTAATGACTGAGGTCACGAGTATATAAATAACACAAATAAAGTGGATTGTTGACTCAATCATCTTTTTTCTTAGGAAAATGGGTAGAGTAAGCACACACTGCCCAATCAACGTAAACATTATACAGAAGGACAGACCACAGAACTTTTAACATTTCCTTGAAAGCAAAATGAAATAACCAGTAGGAGAACTGAAATAAATGCAGCTGCCTAACTGCCCTAACTGTGTGTCTGTGTGTTTGTGTGTGTGTCCAATAGTTTGTCCCATATAATTATTATTATGCCAACAATTATTTATTCCACTGCTTAATTATAACAGTTTAATTTGGCGGAATATTGACAGATATTAGATATTAGAATTTAAGCTCTCCCATCTAACATCATGATGAACATGAAGCGTATAAAACTATCCAAGCCATCAATGTATAAAACTATTTCACATACATTACTTCCTTGGAATTTCCAGCATTGTTTGGGTCCTCTGTGTTCGCACTGCTAATGAAAAAAAAGAAGAAGGATGTTTTAAACATAGTTGCTGAGTCTTTAAAATCATTTACAGCGTTTTTTTTTTTTTTAAGAAGTGGGCAAATGAAAATAAATGCCATGTCAGCAAGTAAATTGAAATAGCCCAAATAAACATCATACTGTATCATGTCATATCATATCATATCATATCATTTCATTTCATATCATATCATATCAGATCATATCAGATCATAATAGTGCTCATACAAACAGGTTACACATTATAATATTTCAATGAATAATCATTTATAAGAAATAATAAATAAATAAATAAATAAATAAATCAAAATAAATCAGTTGATAATGGTGGTAATGATGTGTTTTTTTTCTCTCTATTGTTTCTGCTTTTTGTTCCCAAATCATTTATTACTGATACTATTACATTAGAATTTTACTCACAATATAGTACTCAGATACATACTGTAATAGCTTCCCTTACTCATTATATCCTATTAATCCTATTATACAATTTTAATAGCATTATACGGTTACTCAAGCACCACTTTCCAACGGTAGCTACTACTCACTTTGTGGGGCTTGACCTAAACAGAACATCGATTTTCTTTTCTTGTGCACTGTAAACAAAAATAGACGCATTGTTGTTGTTTTCTAATGCTTTGTTGTGATTTCTAGGAATATTATATTTGTATCTTGTAATTTTGTTAACACTTAAATATTTCATAAGATCATAAGAATTCATAATAAACAACAGGTCCCACTTTGCATAGATTTGTTTAATTTTCAGCAAGCCTGCCACTTTTTCAATTAGTAGAAAGATTCCTTTGTTGGTAATGTTGTTCTTCCCCAACCTAATAATATTCAGAACAGACCACAATTAGTCAATGAAATTACAGGTGGACAGGTTCAGTAAATAATTACGTACACCAAGGTTCTAAAAGTGCACTTTTAGAATGAAAAGTCACATATAAATTTCTGTTCTATAATTTTACTAAAAAGTAAATAAATAAATGAAACCCAACAAGTGAATCCACTTACTTGACAGATGTGAGATTAGCCAGTTTGGGAATCATCTCTGTGATCTTTCTTACACTTTCATCTGACAGGTTGTTATCACTCACACTGATATAACACACATTTCAATTAATTCGGTTTAGGTAACAATTTCACCATCATTCAGGAATCAGAATTCTTTTGTTGACTTAAGCCCACCTCCTGCTTCAATGATTTTTGCTATGAACTGTTATTCATAAGTAATCGCCATTATCTATTGCTTCACCATACCAAAATTCCAGCTGTTCTGTGCATTTAAATACATTTACAGCTAAGGTGGAATATACATATACCTCTGTATACTCCACCTTAGCTCTGCACTTTAAGCATAGGACTTTAATGCTACGAAGTAGCTATGAAGTAGTTAAAAAATGCAATTTTCATTATTTTTTTCTTGGGAACTGCATTTTACATTCAGCTAAAAGTCCAAGTATCAAACTCTAATTGACCGAGCAATATTATTTGGGTTATATTGCAGTATTAAAAACCGAGTCTCTTACTTGAGGTGTGTGATTTGCCTGCAGCACTCCAAAGCCTTGAAAAGCTTAGCAGCTCCGCTATTAGTGAGGCAAGCACTGATAAATCTGTGGATAACGTAATAATGTGAAAAGCACAATACACAATGAGCTGTTCAACACCATGAAAATGAGGAGACAAAAGTACTGGTTAGACCAACAAACTCACTCTAAATGCCTCAAGCTCTGGAGTTGGGTCAGGATCCCAGACAAAGCCACTGCAAACTTGTCGTCATACTTACGACTACGAAAACTGAAATAAAATAGATTAATATGCAGGTTAATGTTATCTGTTGAGGCAATGAACAGGTCTATTTTTTTATACTGTATGTACCAGAGGTGGGTAGAGTAGCCAAAAATTGTAATGTATAAAATTGTAGAGTAGCTGTACTTCAAAATAATATTACTCAAGTTAAAGTAAAAAGTGGTCATCCAAAATATTACTTAAGTAAGAGTAAAAAAGTATTTTTTCTAGTACTCAAGTACTGAGTAACTGTTTCATCATGATGTCCGATTTTTTTTTTTAGAAATTATATAAGCAGCCTGACAAAATGATAAAATAATGTACAAATTCTGACATTTCCAAATAATAAAATACATTAAATTAATTAATACAAATTATTATCTTTACAAAATAGCAAATTAAGGAGCACTTTTTTCACATTATACAGTAAAGCTTTTGAAACAAATACCTACTGTAGGAAACATGTATGTTTGAAGTGTTAACTATTTCCAGTGTAAGATGAACTAGATTATACTGTATATTCAGTTGCCCTCCAAATGGCTCAGCAGATAGCATTATAAGCAAAATAACATTAGAACATGTGTACAAGAGGTCTAACTTTACCATAAACTGTGTCCAGCAGAACAAATGTAAGAAACAGATTTTTTAGCCTCTAGCTATTTTTGCTAATTATATATGCTAACATTCCAACATTAAATAAAACTGCAAAATGAACTGCAACGTTTCCTCAGGTTAGACGTCGAGTATTTATATGATGAAATGTCTGTTTTGGCAGACAGAGAAGACACTACATTATGAAGCTGTTCCTTTGCACTATATGTAAGCCGAAACATGCTTTGTACTGTATATGAAGCCAGGGGTGGAGGCCATCCTCTTCTGTTGTAGCACTGAAGACAGATGCCTCTGCCATTTTTATGTTTTCATTTGCTGTCTACCCTGGCCTTGTCAGATTTTTTTCCCCCCCTATGCAGCCAGTTTGTGTGTGGTCATGTGACTACATGAGGTTATTGTTATTGCGACTGATTGGTCAAACGGAGTCACATGATTATTGTTGCTAGGTCTGATTGGTGAAACACAGTCATGTTGTAGATCCACCGGCTGCATTTCTCTGGCAAAAAAATTAAGAATATCTAAATGTATAGAATAAATGGTTAGAAAAGTAGCGGAGTAAGAGAAGCATTTCTTCATCGCAAATCTACTCAAGTAAAAGTATGGCGCAGTAAAACCTATCATAGAAGTATTTTTTTAAGTTACTTAAGTAAATGTAACAGAATAAATGTAACTCGTTACTACCCACCTCTGGTATGTACACGTAACAAACCTGAGAAAAGTCTTACAATGGAACCTTGGATTACGAGCATAATTCATTCAGGAAGTGGGCTCGTATTCCAAAACACTCGTAAACCAAATGTAATTTTCCCATAGGAAATAATGGAAACTCAAATTATTCGTTCTACAGCCCAAAAAAATTTATACATACAAATAATTAATACAAAATATAGTAAAAATAAAACAAATTAACCTGCACTTTCCCTTTAAAAAAACGTAAGGGGGCGCTCTTGCATGGCAATGGAGTAGGACGTGTTTGGCTCGTGCTCTCGCCGAACTCTTGTTTTTTTATATAATAAGCGCTTTATTTTACAAAATAGTACAACAAATTTGATATGATTTACCCTCTGAAACAAGGGGGAAATTAATATGCGGGTCAATGGCGGAAAAATTACGCAAATATAAATACGACGCATCATCCAACACTAGGCCCAACGTCGCCTCGTCTTCCACCGTCACCCGGTCTCGAGCAACACCACCCCCTCCAGGCAGTCCGGAGAAAATGGATGCTGAGGCCTTGAAATCCGAGATTCTTCGCTCATTAAAAGAAGACATCTCGGCAGTAATTAAGGCTGAACTAAAAAACGCGCTTGCCGATGATTTCAACGCCCTTAAAAACGAGATACAATCCGTTAAAAGGGAAATTATAAATAATGCGGCGGCGTTTCACTCGGAAATAGAACAAATGAAGACCGTGATACAGGAGGTGGAGGGCGGCCTTTCAACGTGGTCGGACGAGGTGACGACTTTAAAATCTGTGGTCACTTGTTTAAAAACTGAGGTAGCTGAGCTAAGAGGGAAATGCGAGGACATGGAGGGTAGGATGAGAAGGTGTAATATCAGGATAGTGGGGGTCGCTGAGACGGAGGGATCGAGCTCTACTGTGTTTGTGTCGAGGCTGCTGAAACAAACACTACAAATGGAGAAGGATGTGCTTGTGGACCACTCGCATAGAATTCAGGCTCCAAGAAGATCGGATGGAAAACCGCGTGTCATCATGGCGAAACTTCACTATCACCAAGACTGTGTCGAGGTGTTGAGCCGTGCGCGCGCTCGGGCTCCGCTGACATTTAACGGAGAATCGGTCGCCATTTTCCCGGATTACACTGCGAGTGTTGCCAAGGCCAGAGCTGCGTTTACCGAAGCTCGGAAATTACTGCGGAATCGTCAGGGTGTCTGGTTTGGCATTCTATACCCAGCCCGTTTACGTGTTTCACATGACGGAACAGAAAAGGTGTTTACAGATGCAGAGGAAGCCATGAGGTATATCAGGAAGAACATTATCCCCGCAGAGCCCTGAAAATGTTGCAAACACTTAACTTCTATTCGTCTATACCGTCTTCCAGCCTAGACCGCGCTTCAGTGGAGCGGTGACCTTTTGTTTTTAGCTCCTCCTAGAGGGCGTACAAGGTACTATTCAGTCATGAGCAGGAGACTTTCTACTGATAATACTAGACATGACAATATTTACTTAATAGTCTCGCTACTCATGGAAACATCACTAACTCTATTGTTGGTGTACCGTTAAGGCTTCCATCTCTACTTTTAACCTTTTTTGGTTTATCTATCTTACTGTTATTATTATTATTTTATATCTTTTAATTAATGGTGTGACTCTTCCTCAACTCTGAGCTTGTATTGCTTAGTTGCATTTTAAGAGAAGCGTTTAATATCTTTGCCGGTGTTAATAGGCTTACTTTAATTTACTTTTTTCCCCTATTGTTATTACCATTATTATTCTTACTGTTATTACTATGTTATTCCGCAGATTTTACAACATATCATAATGCGCTTTTTGAGTTACTTTTGTATGGTGGGTTTGGCGTGAGCGTGAGCTGTTGGCTCTGTAGAGTTCCCAACGCAAACACTCAATGTGTGGATTAGTTTTTGCAGGGTATTTTGTTCACCATGTTCGTGTAGGTGATAGGGGGGAGCGGGGAGGGGGTTTATTGGGGGGTTTTTTTTGTTTCTTTCTTTTTTTTTTTTTTTCCTACCAGACTTATTCTGTCAGATGTCCATGTCAATTTACACTTGTTTTCAAGTTGCTTTTATGGATTTCATTTATATAAACACTTCCCCTTAAGATGACAACTACCAAAACTTCCAAAGTGCTGGATGGCTGCTCAGTTAATTTCGTGAGCTGGAATGTTAAGTCACTTAACCATCCAGTGAAACGTAAAAAGATATTTGCACATTTAAAACAACTTGATGCAGACATCGCATTTCTTCAGGAGACTCATTTACGTTCAACAGATCATTTCCGGCTTAGAGGGAGTTGGGTGGAACAGATGTATCATTCCAATTTCCATTCTAAAGCTAGAGGTGTGGCCATACTCATTAAGAAAAACACGCCATTCACTATGACTAGTGTAGAGGCCGATTCCTTGGGGCGATATGTTATTGTGGTGGGTCAGCTTTATTCCCTACCAGTCATCCTGGCCAATATTTATGCACCAAACTGGGATAACCCTGCATTCTTTTCAAACCTTTTCTCTCGGCTACCAGATATATCATCACACCACCTTATTCTTGGTGGCGACACGAATTGTGTCCTCTCCCCCGTTTTAGACCGTAGCTCGTCCAAAAAAGCTCCACTTTCTAAATCAGCACGTTCAATTAAACTTTTTCTTAAATCGTATGGTATAGCTGACGTTTGGCGGTTTCGTAACCCTACTTCCAGAGAATATTCCTTCTTTTCCTCTGTTCATAAGACCTTTTCCCGTATAGATAATTTTTTTCTAGACAAGAGACTTCTTCCTTCTATCACCAAGTGTCATTACGGAGCTATAGTTATATCTGATCATGGTCCCTTAATTATGAAAATGCGTATCCCCGATATACAGTCCAGCTACCGTCCCTGGAGGTTCAACTCTCTACTTCTATCAGAGGAAGCTTTTATTGAATTCATTTCCTCTGAGATTACATTATTCCTTGAGATCAACCAAACACCAGGGATGTCCTCTTCAACTATATGGGAATCACTTAAGGCATATTTACGAGGCCAGATAATTTCATATTGCGCAAGGAAGAATAAAAATGACACTGCACGCCTTAAAGAACTGGCTGATGAGATACTGGAGCTAGATAGACCATATAGTTACCTACCCTCTGCAGACACAATGAAAAAGCGTATACTTTTGCAGACTGAGTTTGATCTCCTGTCAACAAGGCAGGCTGAATATCTTATTTCTAAATCAAGACATATGTCCTATGAGCATGGAGATAAGGCTGGGCGAACACTTGCTCATCAGCTAAGACAAAGGACTGCCAATCAGTCCATCCCTGTAATTAACAATGAGCAAGGCTTAAAAAATACTGATAGCCTTAAAATTAATGCATGTTTCCAAAATTTTTATCAGTCACTATATACTTCCGATTCATGTGTCGATACTCTCTCTCTGGAGGACTTTTTCAATAATATACATATCCCTTCTGTGGATCCGGTGACGGTTGCTGAATTGGAAGAAAATCTCACGGCGGAAGAGATAGCTTCAGCAATTAGATCTATGCAGAGTGGCAAGTCACCGGGACCGGATGGTTTCCCAACAGATTTCTTTAAAAAATTTTCAGAGCAGCTTTCCCCATTATTGTTGTCAGTTTTTGAAGAGTCACTCTCGGTAAAATCTCTACCACCAACCATGCGTCAGGCAGTTATCTCATTAATCCTTAAAAAAGACAAGAACCCTCTTGAGTGTAGCTCATTTCGTCCAATTTCCCTTCTTAATACTGATGCCAAAGTGCTTGCTAAAGTCCTTGCGCGACGTTTAGAAGGGGTGTTGCCCTCCATCATATCACCTGACCAAACAGGGTTTATTAAGAATCGTTATTCCTTTTTTAACATCAGACGACTTTTGAATATTCTTTACGGCCCCTCTCCACCTGGCACACCGGAGGTAGTTCTCTCACTGGATGCGGAAAAGGCATTTGACCGTGTGGAATGGGGTTATCTTTTTAATACTCTGGAGAGATTTGGATTTGGTCATAAGCTTATATCATGGATAAAACTTTTATATACGTCTCCATTAGCCGCTGTGCGTACTAATAACAGCATATCTGCTTATTTTGAGCTTCAACGTGGCACGAGGCAGGGATGCCCTCTGTCTCCACTTCTATTTGCAGTCGCAATGGAACCACTTGCTTTGACTTTGAGACAAAGAGCCGATATCCAGGGAATTCGACGGGCAGGATTGGAACATAAGGTTTCGCTTACATGTTACATGTTAACACATGTTATTATACTTGTCACAACCCCTGACAAATTTACCCAAGTTAGTGACTCTACTTACAGAGTTTGGCAAAATATCTGGCTATAAAGTTAATATCCAGAAAAGTGAACTAATGCCTGTTGGTGATGGAATCAGTCTGTCATCTTTAAGCTCAATTCCTTTTCAAATTAGCCCTAAAAAATTTAAATATCTTGGGATTTGGGTTACGCATGATCATAAAGACTTGTTCGGAGCCAATTATCCACCTCTCTTATCCAATCTAAAACAAGATCTTGAGCGTTGGGACCACCTCCATCTTTCATTGGGTGGAAGAATTAATACAATAAAAATGAGTGTATTGCCCAAGTTTCTGTATATTTTTCAGTGCCTTCCGTTATTCTTAACAAAATCATTCTTTTCCAAATTAAATAATCATATTTCAACCTTTATTTGGAACAAAAAAACACCAAGAATTAAAAGAAGTATACTGCAGAGACCTCGTGCAAAAGGAGGGATGGCACTTCCAAATTTCATGTACTATTACTGTCAAGATGGACTAACCTGAGGTGACCAGAAGACGTAGCTTTAGCGGTTAGCCCAATGTAGCGTGGAGGATAAACCCAAACGCGGAAGGAAGCGAGCAGGCAGGATAACCACGCGATTTAGTTTAAGGACTCTCACAAAAACGGAGCAAGGGAAAAACACAAATTTAACCCGCGTCCTAGAAATACACACACAATAGCAAAAGACAACGGAACCAACATGTGAGTACTCACGGTTTGCTGAAACGACAACTGGAGCTGACATGGGCCGAACTCAATGACTGAGCGGTAAGCCATCGTTTGTTTACCTCTTTTATACTTCCTGGTTTTGCGCCCGTCTTACTTCCGGGTCCTAGTGCCGGGCGCAGATTGCGTGTGCATGACAGTACCCCCCTGTCCAGGACTGGCTCCTGACGGTCCTGGGGCGGAGGATACCCTGTGACGGTAGTCCCGAATTAGCTCCGGGTCGAGAATGAACCGGGCCGGGATCCAAGATCGCTCCTCGGGGCCATAGCCCTCCCAGTCCACCAGGTATTGCGTACCTTTGCCCCGAGGGCGCGAGTCGAGGATTCGGCGCACGGTGTAGGCGGGACCGCCGTCGATGATCCGGGGGGGAGGAGCTGGGGGGGTGGGTGGAATCATGGGTGATGTGATGAAGGGCTTGAACTGGGACAGGTGGAAGACTGGATGGATCCGGAGCGCCGCAGGCAGCTGGAGCCGGTAGGTGACAGGGTTGATACGGTGGGTGATGCGATAAGGGCCAATGAATCTGGGGGAGAGTTTCTTGGATTCAGTGTGGAGATGTAAATTCTGTGTAGACAGCCAGACTTTGTCACCTACGTGGTACAATCGTCCCGGTGGGTGTCGACGGCGGTGTTGGGTGATGTAGCGGGTGTTGGCTTGTCGTATGGCTGCGTTGGCGAGGCGCCATACCCGTCGACACCTGCGGACCAACTGGTGGGCCGATGGTACATCAACCTCCGGTTCTTGGTGTTCGAACATCGGAGGTTGGAAACCGTAGCACACCTCAAAAGGGCTTAACTTGGTGGCGGTGGAGACGTGAAGATTGTGAGAAAGTTCCGCCCAGGTGAGGTGGCAGGCCCAGGAGCGCTGACGATCTGCCACGAAACACCTCAGGTAGCGCTCCAGCTGTTGGTTGGTCCGCTCCGTCTGACCATTAGTTTGGGGGTGGTAACCGGATGAGAGACTGCAAGTGGAGTTGATCAGACGGCAGAAGGCCTTCCAGAACCGGGCAGTGAACTGGGGCCCTCTGTCCGAGACGATGTCCTTGGGGAACCCATGCAGGCGGACTACGTGCTCTAATATCAGCTCGGCTGTCTGTTTAGCTGACGGGAGTCCGGAAAGGGCCACCAAGTGCACAGCTTTGGAGAAACGGTCCACGATGGTGAGGATGGTGTCTTTATCTTCTGAGACCGGCAGGCCCGTGATGAAGTCGACGGCAATGTGCGACCAGGGCCGGCGAGGAACAGGGAGTGGTTGGAGTTCCCCGGGTGTTGGTCGATTGGTGCTCTTCGCCCGGGCGCACACTGGGCACGCCTGGACGAACTCGTCGATCTCCTTTGCCATGGATGGCCACCAAAAGGCGCGTCGGATGAAGTGTAGGGTGCGTTGTGTAGCTTGATGTCCAGAGATGGGGGTGGAGTGTCCCCATTGTATGACCTCGCTCCTCATTGCGTTGGGTACGTAGAGTCGTCCAGGCGGCACGCCTGCCGGTTCGTTCTCCGAAGCCTGTGCTTGGCGCACCCTTGTCTCCAGTTCCCAACGGAGTGGGGCGATAATCTTGGATGATGGTAGGACAGGCGCGGGATCCGCCCGGGGGGCGTCCTCTTCGTGTTGCCGTGAGAGTGCGTCGGCTTTGATATTTTTGGACCCCGGACGGTAGGAAAGATGGAAATTGTAATGTTCAAAGAACAGAGCCCACCGCGCCTGTCTGGGGTTCAACTGCTTGAGATTCCGGATGGTGATGAGGTTTTGGTGGTCGGTCCAGACGATAAATGGTTCGCTGGCGCCCTGGAGCCAGTGTCGCCATTCTTCCAATGCCCACTTTATGGCCAGCAGCTCGCGGTCCCCCACCCCGTATCGCTGCTGAGTGGGATCAAACTTTTTGGAGAAGAAGCTACAAGGGTGTAGCTTCTGGTCTGGACCTCGTTGAGAGAGAACGGCCCCGGCGCCCACATCCGAGGCGTCCACCTCCACAACGAATGGTTGGTTGGCATCTGGATGAAGAAGGATGGGAGCGGAGGTGAATCTGTGACAGAGTTCGTGGAAAGCGGAGATGGCAGTAGAGTTGAGTTGGAAGTGATGAGAAGAGGGTTTGGTCAGAGCGGTTAATGGGGCTGCAACCGTACTGTAGTCCCGGATAAAGCGACGATAGAAGTTCGCAAACCCGAGAAACCGTTGAAGTTGCTTGAGGGTCTTGGGTAGGGGCCAATGACACACAACTTCGAGTTTCTGCGGGTCCATGGCCACACCCTGGGGCGAGATGACAAAACCCAGGAACGTGGTGGAGTGCTCGTGAAAAGCACACTTTTCCAACTTACAGTACAGTTGGTGGGCGATTAATCTCTTCAGTACCGCTCTGACGTGTTGGACATGTTCTGTAGGGGTATGTGAATATATAAGAATGTCGTCTAGGTAGACGAAAACCCACCGGCCGAGCATATCTCTGAGAACGTCATTTATGAAGTGTTGGAAGGCTGCAGGTGCATTGCAAAGTCCAAATGGTATAACGAGGCTTTCATAGTGTCCTGTGGGGGTGATAAAGGCCGTCTTCCACTCATCGCCCTCTCTGATGCGCACCAAGTTGTAGGCGCTCCGGAGGTCCAACTTCGTGAAAATGGTGGCGCCAGAGAGGGCGTCCAGGGCAGAGTTGGTAAGAGGCAAAGGGTGTCGGTTCTTAATCGTGATGTTATTGAGCCCCCGATAATCGACACATGGGCGTAGTTCGCCGCCTTTTTTCTTCACGAAGAAGAACCCCGCGGCAGCGGGTGATGAGGAGGGCCGGATGGTACCATGACGTAGGGCAGAAGACACATACTCCTCCATCGCCCGTGTCTCAGAGGTGGACAAGGAGTAGAGATGGCCGCGGGGAGGGATGGAACCCGGCTGAAGGTCTATCGCCAGGTCGTAAGGGCGATGAGGTGGTAGGTGAGTAGCCCGTCGCTTGCAGAACGCTTCAGCCAGGTCCTGATAGGCGACAGGGATGGCGTTGGTGTCGACGTCGGGGGCCTCGGACTCCCTAGAGCACGTCCCAGCCGGAGCCCGTAGGCAAAGTTCGGAACAGGTCGGACCCCATTGTAAGACCCGGTTTTGGGTCCAAGAGATTAGTGGATCGTGCTGTAGAAGCCACGGGTGCCCGAGTATGATGGGTGGAGATGAGACGGAGGTGAGGTGGAACTGAATCAGTTCGTGGTGATGGTCGATGATGAGGGTGATGGGTTGAGTCTGGGTGGTAATGGGGCTGGAGGAGAGGGGCCGACCGTCTACTGATGTAATTCGAACAGGCTGGGATAACGCTTCGGACTTTACCCCCAGTTCTTTGGCATAGGAAGAGTCAATGAAGTTGCCTGCGGCCCCGGAGTCGATGAATGCAGTACTTCTGACCCGTTTGTGGCCAAACTGGAGGGATACCTGTACCGTGAGACGAGAGACGCTAGGTGTCGTGGCGGAGAGGTGAAGGTGACCCGGTGAGCAGCTCCCATCACTCACCGGGTTTGAGCGTTTCCCTGGCGACGTGGACATATGGCTCTGTGATGTTCTGCTGAACCGCAATAGGCACAGAGCCCCTCTCTGAAGCGTCGTTCTCGTTCTGCAACGGTCAGGGATGCGCGCCCTAATTGCATGGGTTCCCCGGCTCCCGTGTCAACCACGGCAGGAGGTGGAGAACCGACATGTCCATAGGTGGTATTGGTAGCGGGACTTGATGGTCGTGGAGGGGTGAAGGCGAAGGTGGGTGCTGGCGGCAAGGTTCTAGGGGCTGGCCTCGGGCGAGAGATGAGGCGTTGGTCAATTCGGAGGGCGAGTTGGATTAAACCCTCCAACGTGGCAGGAAGCTCTCGCCCGACTAGTTCGTCTTTTATCCTGGAAGCCAGTCCCTCGTAGTAGGATGTCCGGAGCGCTGTGTCTCCCCAGGTGGTCTGGACGGCGAGTGTTCGGAATTCGGCGGTGTAGTGACTCACAGACGATCCTCCCTGCCGCAGGTGATAGAGCTTTGTGTCGGTCTCCACCTCGCCCGCAGGGTGTTCAAAAGTTAATCTGAGTTGGTGGGTGAACTCATTATATGAGTGGGCGGTGTCTGTGTCTGCCCGAAGAACTGCCGTGGCCCACTCTGCTGCCTGCCCTTTTAGCAACGAAACGAGAAGAGCAATGCGAAGGCGATCGGTGGAGTACTTGGTGGCATTAAACTCAAACACCAGATCGAGAGCTGTTAGAAATACGCTGCACTTCCCGTCCGTGCCGTTCCACTTCTCTGGTAGAGAAAGAAAAACATCAGAAGGAGGAGGGGGGGGGGGGGATGCGGCGCCGCGGCCCCCGCGGCGTGCGATCGAGCAGTGACGTCATCAACAGCTGCGCGGAGATTCGTATTCTCCCGCCGGAGCTCAGCGACCTCGCGGCGGAGGGAAGCGAGATCCCCGGTTAGCTGATTGATTAACGCCGCATGCTGATCTACAACGCCGCAGAGACTCGCATAATCCGCTGGGTTTACCGCGGAGGGCTCAGTCATTCTGTCAAGATGGACTAACCTGAGGTGACCAGAAGACGTAGCTTTAGCGGTTAGCCCAATGTAGCGTGGAGGATAAACCCAAACGCGGAAGGAAGCGAGCAGGCAGGATAACCACGCGATTTAGTTTAAGGACTCTCACAAAAACGGAGCAAGGGAAAAACACAAATTTAACCCGCGTCCTAGAAATACACACACAATAGCAAAAGACAACGGAACCAACATGTGAGTACTCACGGTTTGCTGAAACGACAACTGGAGCTGACATGGGCCGAACTCAATGACTGAGCGGTAAGCCATCGTTTGTTTACCTCTTTTATACTTCCTGGTTTTGCGCCCGTCTTACTTCCAGGTCCTAGTGCCGGGCGCAGATTGCGTGTGCATGACAATTACTGGGCAGCCAATATAAGAGCACTGATGTTCTGGTTAAACAATGACATTAATCCCCCTGTATGGACAATTCTGGAGGCGGCCTCAGTTAGACCCACCTCTCTAATAGCATTATTGTGTTCTAAAATACCACTTGTTCAACCAATCTCTAGTCTGACCTCTAATCCAGTTGTTAAACATTCAGTTAAAATCTGGAATCAATTCAGAATATCGTTTTCTCTTAAAGAATTACCGCAGGCTGCCCCGATTGCTGAAAATTACATGTTTGTTCCATCTATGATGGATGATGCTTTTAAAATTTGGGCTAGAAATGGATTGATCTCATTGTCTGAACTTTATATTGATGGAAATTTTGCATCCTTCGAACAGTTAGTACAGAAATACGACATTCCTAAATCACACTTTTATAGGTATTTGCAGCTTCGGAATTTTGTGGCATTGAATTCTAATAATTTCCCATCATGCCCTCCACTTTCTTTATTAGATTCAATATTTGAATGTAAATCAGTCCAAAAACAAACCATACGTAGGATCTATGAAATGCTCAATGTGTATGAAGCAACACCCTTAGACTTACTCAGGAATAAATGGGAGACAGATTTAGATGAACCAATTTCAGAGGAAATCTGGCACAAAATAATACAGGGAATTTTTTCATCATCCATTTGCCTTAGACATGCTGTAATGCAGTTTAAGATTGTGCATCGTCTACACTGGTCAAAAGTTAGACTTTCTAAGATTAAACCTGATATAGACACCACATGTGACAGATGCAGACAGGCTCCTGCAACTCTGCTGCATATGTTCTGGACTTGTCCAAGACTCTACATGTTCTGGACCAAGATTTTCGATACTTTTTCTGGAATATTTGGAGAGATAGTAGAGCCGACTCCATTTGTAGCATTGTTTGGTGTGCCTCCAGAAAACAAAGGAAAATTTTTTGACCAAAGGAAAATTAAAATACTTGCCTTCTGTTCCCTTTTAGCTAGGAGATTAATTCTGACTAAATGGAAAGACCCGGATCCACCAACATTTAGCCACTGGATAAGGGAAGTGATGTACTGCCTTAAATTGGAGAAAATTAGGTATACAGTTAAAGGGTCTACTGACACATTTTATGATATTTGGCAGCCTTTCTTAACTTTTGCTGAGGGCCTGAACGCAGATATTATTGTACTGTAAAGGAAGTGTGTGGGGAAGATTACTTACTTATTTACTTATTATTTTATTTAATTGAAAAAAATTTTATGGACATGTGATTGTTATGGCATCCTTGTGTTTGTCTGGTGTTGGGGGGGATGGGGGGGTTGGTTTTTGTGTTCTCTTTTGTTGTGTTTTCTTGTGTTTTTTTTCTGTATAGTTTGAAAATAAAAAAAAAAACTTTGATCAAAAAAAAAAAACGTAAAAATAAATCCTGACAGATAAGTGTTTCCGTTTGCGCACGTAGGCGCTGTGTGTGTGTGTAATGTGCACACACACACATACACACATTAACTGAGAGACCGTTTTTAAAACTTTTAAAAAATTAACCGTTTAAAAAATGAGCAAGGAACATCGCTAGTCACACTCGCGTGAGCGCATACTAAAGGAATCACTGCTGTAACGTAAAACAGCAACAAAAAAAATTTAACCAGCTCTTTACCTGTGAAACCAATCAGGACAGAGCAGAGTTTCAGCGTGTTTGCGTTTGAAGATTGAGGAGGGGGAGCTGTAAAGCCGAGAGAGAGAGAGAGTGTGTGTGTATGTGTGTGTGTGTGTGTGTGTGTTGGTGTAAGAGAATGAGCACACACTCACACACACACACACACACACGCCTTTACAGCCCCCCGCCTCTCAGGTTCCCAAACAAACACACACACTCTCTGCCTTACACACACACACACACACACACATACGCACGCACACTCAGAAACTCTGCAGGCACTAAGACCCAGCAGGGGAGATGATAGGTTACTCGTATTTCGCGTAATCCGAGGTTCCACTGTATTACAAAAACTTTTTCTCAACTGTGGTTGGAAGAACACTAATCTTTAATGGAAAAGATGTGGTCATCTGATGTTTCTCATCAGTTCTCCTTGTTTCTAAGAGGAAGCACCTAATAGCCTTCACTCTGCTTGGTTGGCAACAATTCTAACCAAAATAAACATTTGTGTACCTCCTTTTTGTTGTTACAAAATGCTAATTAAAAAAGGAGAAAGAAGATGGTGCTTGAGGTCATGTGGCAAGATTTTTGTTTTACATTTTTAAGCAGAGGTGGTCCTTTTAATTATGTAATTGATTTTATGTGCACTTTTTCAAGATTATTAACCAAGCAATATTTGTAAAGTCCAATATACACACTCAACAACCACTATACATGCCAAGAGCTTCACTTAATGTTTACAACCATCATCAGAACTGAATAAATGTGATTGCAGTGAATTGACCATGGCATGGTTATTGGTGAGGGTTTGAGTATTTTATACACTGCTGATCTCCCGAGATTTTCATGCTTCTTCAAGTTTATAATGGTGCAAAAACCTACAACATCCACCGAGAGACTGATTTAAGATACTATTTAAATAAGTACTCTTTACAAACACAGTGAGCAGAAAATCATCACTACACATCGATTTTTGTGGTGGATGAGCTCTAACAGCATGAGACTGCATCGAAACACAAGAATCAAAATCTAAACCTACAGTGCTCACAGGTACAACTAAACTGGACAGCTAAAATGATCACCTGGTCTTTATTGCAATCTTACTATATAAGCCCAGTTTCTGCAACTTTTTCCTGCTTTCATCATGATTGTATATAGATCCTCAAGGGGGTGTTTAAGTCAAACCGGTGTTTTTGATTGCAGAATAATAGAACACAGTTATAAGAGTAAAAGCCTTTATTTCTTGAAATAATCCCCCGTTACACTAAGGCACAAATCCCATCGTTTCACTAGTGCTTGGATATCATCAATGTAGTATGTATTCTCAGTACACCAGGAGAAATACTGGCCTCCCAGGACGTCCTTTAATTGCATAAATATGTGGAAATCACTTGGAGCAACGTCAAGGGGGATGTGGCAATAACAAGTTATCTGTCGAGTTTCAAGAATCAGGCCTTCTACTGTACTTGCTGAATATCACAGGAATGACTGCAGAGGGTTCCAAGCCAGCTAGGATCTTCATTCATGGATATACAGCCTTTTTTTAAATGTTTGCATAATTCAAATCTCTTACTGCGGCTAACAGTCTCATCAACAAACTGTCCTTTAAGTCTTCTGTAAATTCTGACTTGAATGCCCACACAAGAACCACGTGCCACAAGTGCCATCTACTTTAATGGACTCATTACTTTAATGGACTTACTGACTTACAGTCATGTGTCAAAGTTAGTTATTTTGATATAAATAAATTTAAATAAAGTTCCCTTATTTAATTCTATATTTTTTGTCTAAAAAATACGCTGAACGTAGTGGGTCTTAGTATTAGGCAAATACAACCTCAAAAGAATGACAGTATATAACTTTTTTCACCGTGTCATTATTTACTTAGCAAAAATTAAAGCAAAAATTAAAAAATGGGCAATATTAAGTATCCCCATAACTCAATAGTTTCTAGATCCACCTATAGTAGCAATAACTTGAAATAAGCATTTCCTGTATCAATTTATGGTCCATTTTTCTTTTCAACAATTACCATTTTTTTGGGCGGTCGCATATGCACGGCTCTCTACAGGTACTGCCACAGCATTTCAATTGGGTTGAGGTCTGAGCTTTTCAGTGGTTCTCAAACTTTTTCTATCATTCCCCACTTAAGGGGGTGAGCGAATTTTCAAGCCCCACTTGTCAAGAAAATAACGAAATCGGCCAAGTTTACTGTTTATTGAAATATAAATTTCTAAACCAATAAGATCAAACAACACCAAGTTCAAAATAGATAAAATACACGTGCAATTGTTATAAAAGGCTTACGTTGTCACAAATCTTTGAATAATTGACCCCATGTTTATTAGCTGCTCAGCAATCGTTTGTAGTTTTTTGGCCAGTTCTGTATGCAACTTTGAATGAAGCCATTTGTGCTTTGCTGTTCACTGATTGATATTTTACTGTACTATGCGACTATCCTGCTGTCTGTATTCTGCCATCTTTCTTTGAAAGAAGTCTAGTGGCTTATTAACGTGACTGGAGTGTGTTGTCTCTAAGTGTCTTCCTAATTTGTTGGGTCTCATGTGGTCTGCTGCCAGCGGTATAAGATACAAAACATGAATCCAAGGCTTCATTAGGGGTGGGCGATATAACCTTCTACCTCGATAACGATATCTATCACAATATAACAATTTGTATCTGAAAATGCATAAATAAAAATTTAAACACAAAGAAACTGTTTTACATAATGCTGAGGTTTGCCGCATTTTTTTTTACTTTGGCCATATTCGTTTGGATGCTTGTATTTCAGATGATAGAAAAGGTTTGACGTGTTTCCACCGCTTGTTAAAACAGTGCACTTGCGTACCTTCTAAATCACGTTCATCTCATTCATATCACTTTTCTTATACCCGAACCAATTCCACAACACAGACGATACACCTTTTTTCTTTACAATCTCCTCGTTGTTGGTTTTGTCACATGTAAGCAAACTCACTGCTGCTGCACCGTCTTCTTCCATTGTCGAAGTGTATGTGAAGCCAAACACATCAAAAGTGGGACGAAACCGCGGCACCCGATTGAACCAAATATCTGCGCAAATACAGCGCAGCGCGACTATCTGGATAGCGCAGTGATGATCTGGTTTATTTGCGCAGCCCGGTGGATCGCGCAGCGCCGCTCGAATCACAAACCTGCGCGACTCAATTTATTTAGAATGTCAGGACTGTTTAATATTGTTTCCGCCTGGTCATGCCTGATTTGTACGTGCGCATCCCAGCGGGGTAAAATGTAATTTGATGGTCGGCGCGGTCTATTTCTGTCAGAGTTGCGCAGTGCTGCCCAGTGGGTCGCGCAGGTTTCAATTCAATTTACTTGTATTAATGATCCATTTATTTGTGTGTGATTGTTTAGTTTTGAGAGTACACTCTTCACTATCAATAAAGAAAAGCATGAATTAGAATAGGTACTTTCCTATTATTTTCCACTAATTTCCTCCCGTTCATTGCGCCCCACCTGTCATGTCTGTATTCCCCACTAGTGGGGTGACCCCACACTTTGAGAACCACTGGACTAGACCATTCCATAACTTTAATTCTTTTATTTTTCAACCATTCTGATGTAGATTTACCAGTGTGCTTGACAGTGAGTTTGAGGTGTTTCTACTGAATTTTTTGACAAACGTGATACTGTACATTATGGCCAAACAACTCCACTTTGTCTCACCTATCATAGGACATTGTTCCAAAAGACTTGTTCAGATGCAGTTTTGTGAACCTCCGTCGTAATTACATGGTTTTTTTTCTGGACAGAAGAGGCTTTCTCCTAGCAACACCTCCAAGCAAACTGTATTTGCAAACCGTAACTAATTCTTCTTACTGTAGAATGTAGAACTCAAACCCGTTTGGAAATGGGTTTATAACCCCCTTTCCAGATTGATGTGAAGCACCTATTGCTTCTCTAAGACCATTGCTAATGTCTTTCTCTCCTAGGCATTGTTTTAAAACACACCTGATGTCACGGCTGGTCCGTGTCGGGCAAGCTTGGAGGACCCAAAAGCAGACAACAACTGAACTGAATTGTTTTAATTAATTTAATGTGGAATGCACTGGTTAGAGAAAATGAGAAGCTTGTATCTTCAATGAGGGTGGTGACGAGTGTAGGCAGTGGAGATCAGAGTGACAAGGTGCATGTGGCATCCAACGTGCAGCGTGAAGGCAGTTGCAGACAGAAGCGATGAAGAGGAAAGCTCTAATTTCTGAAGCGCATACCTGCGGTCTGTGTTGTAAGAAATCCTGCAAGCTAGACAGGTTCGTAGTCGTGAAGGGGAAGCGGGAGATCAAAGCCGATAGTTCAGTCAGTATACTGTAGCAAACAGGTTTAATCCGTCAGGCGAGAAGCGTGAAAAAGAGAAAACTGGGCTATGAGCATGCAATAATTCGGCAGAGAATGGTTGCTGGATGATGAGTTTAAATAGGCAGAGGTGATAAACTGAGACGGAGAACAGGTGTGCAGAAAGCGGGGATTGAGGCTGCAAAAGGGAAAGAGTGGAGTGGAGTGTGGATTGGAAGAACAGGTGAGCATGGCTTGTCTGGAGACGTGGGCATGATCTGGAGTATCGTGACACCTGACGCACCAAACCAGACAACCGCCCAAACTTCTGCTTCTTTAGAGGACTGTACATGATCAGTTAATCAAGAGGTGGTGAATAGCAGCACATTGCTGCAATGTACCCTCTTAAATCCTGTGAAAGCAGTAAGGGGGTACTTATTATTGCCCCCATGTTTTTTCTTTTTGGATTTATTTTTGGTAAATCCAAATGGTTAAAAAAGTTAAATGTTATTGTTTGTGTGAGGTTGTATTTGCCTAAGACCCGCTATGATCAGATGATTTTTATTATGCTTCTACACACACAAAAAAAATCCATAGAATGAAATGGGGGGGGGCGCACACACACACACACACTAACTTTTACACATGACTGTATATTTTAATATGATTATGCCATTGCCTAAATATAACTCTTTAGCAAATTTGAAAAGTTTCATATTTCTTGTTTATTATATTACACATGTAAATTACCCAACAAATAGCCACATATTTAGTCATTTAAACAATATACAGTAAATGGACATAAGGAAATATTTAATATTTAATTTAAAACAATCCTTTTGTTTTGTGTGAAAAGAAGAAAATATCTTCAAATTGCTTCTAATTGTAGGGATTGCACATCATAATATACATCGATGCAAAGACATCTATGGTGCTGTAATGGATATACTGTATAAGAATTTGCAACTCACATGAGGGTTTCCAGGTTCTTGCAGTTGACAAGTAGGCTCAGACACTCTGGTTCAATGGAGCAGGCACCAAAGTCCAGATATACCATCTGATTTGCAGATGAAGTCACAAATGCTAAGGCGTCAATGTCCACAGGGTTGAGTCTTATATTCCGCAACTCAAATCGATCTCTTGAACCAACAGCCCTGGCCAAATCAAGGTTTTGTGTTTCATGGGCACACCGGCACAGCTCAATAATCTTTGGACCTGTTTGACGTCCACTGATGACAAAGCGCTGCAAAATCTTAAGCACAGTTTCCTGTCGCTTTTGAACAACAGTTGTGGCGTTCTCAGTGCCTTCAAGCAGGACAAGGTTTGAAGTGCAGGCCTCTGCAGCAAGTCCACACATATAGAGGTGAAGGGAGTCAGTGAACACAGATTTTGGATCAGTCTTAGCAGTCCATCGGCTTTTCAGGTTCAGCTTCTCTTTTAATTTAACCTCTATGATGTCTGAGCTTGTCATGAGGTGCAGAGCAGCCATGAATTCCTGCATTGTTAGGTGAGTGAAGGCACAGCCCAGACGTCGTGATCCATCTGCACAAGTGAGATCCACACGGGACAGAATTCCAGCATTGGCGCCAAAGTTCATTATCTCTGTAGGCAGTTCATCTGCCGGGAATACTATCTGGCTTTTCTCCAGACCATTCATTGCAAGCTTGCCCAATGTATTAATTTGAACCCTATATGCCTCAAGTAATGTGGTATGATTATCAGAGGATCCACAACCTTGGCCACGATTAATAAAAGCGGAAAGGATTTGGAGGTAGATTTGTGTCAAGGATGTAGGTAGCTGAATAGGTTGCTGAGACATGTCTCTGGAGAGGAAATGATCTAAGCAGACACAGCAAACATGACACAAACCTGGAACATGGGACATGGAGAGCAGATGATGACTGTTCATTAGCAAGTTCACTGCTCGTTCTTTGATTTCACTTCCCTTTTCATGGAAGTACTCCTCAGTGTATTCCTGTACACGTTGTTGATTGAACCCAAGCAGCTCTGCAACAAAATAGCCAGAACTCCCAAATAGGTCAAAAGCATCCCGTGGCCTACAAGTGACCAACACTGTGCACCCAGGCAGGATCTTAGAGCTACATAGTGCAGAGAGGAGATCAGCCAGTGGCAGCTTCTGGTAATGGTTTACATCACCATCAAGCTCCTTTGGGTCTGTAAACCGTGCCCCAAACTCATCATATCCATCAAATATAAAGCAGATTTTCTCAGGGTTAGAGAGAACATAATTGAGTACTGCTTCACTTTGTTCATGATCCTCCTCAGATGGAAGAAAGAAACGAAACAGTAGCTCTTTCAGAGACAAGGGCTGTGAGACAAGGTTGAGCTGTCGAAACTCCAGCAGGAAAAGAAGCTGAATAGAGGGATAAGAACCCTGAGCCCAGTGGTGGCCAAGGTAATGCATTAAGAGGGTTTTACCAGACCCAGCTTGACCTGATAGCATCACCACTCTGCCTGTTTTCTTCAACAAAGTCTCAATAGACTCTTTATGCTCTGTAGAAACCTCTTCCCCTTCCTGGATTTTTGCTTGTCTGTCTCTCACCCGTGCATATTTTTGCATCCTCCAGCACAGCCATGTTTGTTCTAGGCAAACCTTTTTCTTTATGTCTTTTGTCACTTTCTCAAATTTCTTTTGTAGAAAATGTTTAACAGCATTTATGTAACTCTGCACCTGATCTGGATGAAAAAAAAGTAAAATTTTACTATGCTTTCCACATATTTTTATTTAAGAGAATTAATATGCTTTTTAGGCATTTATACTGTGAATTACAATGATGGATATGTAATAAGAAAAATGTCAAAAGTACCTAGACATGCACGTTTTGCACTACGTGATCGAGGGGAATTTTCTAAATCTGGCAGATGAGAGTTGTTTACCAGTGCACCTACACAATACAAAGAGAAAGAAAAAGAAAGCAGATTCTTAGGTACATTCCAACTTCGAACTGAATCACAATAAAATAATTATTTTTCTGCATTTCCTAACTTCTTTGTACTACCGTTCTTTCACTTTCACTTTGTTTCGACATTTTGTCAAATGACCTTCGATCTGAACTGAAAAAAGATATCTTTTCGTATACTTTTATACACTACATTTTATATCATATAGCATTTTGAAGAGAACCACAGTTATGCCACAGTTCTACACTTGTTCATAATATTAATATTGTGTCTAGTACAATACATAGAGTTTGTAAAAGAAGTTAAACATTAACTCAATTTTGTACCATTAATTATCATTACATAATATTGTATATATTTTTGCTCATTTTATGGAAATTTTTGTTTGCAATTTTAATATCCTGCTAATTATTGATTCTTTTTTCAGTGTAGGTAATTCGCATTACATAAAGCATACACTAAAGCCTTATTGTTACACTGACCATTGGCTAAGAGATGATACGAGCGTGTGGACATTATGTTGAACAGGACTTACCAGCTGAGGATCCTGCCACTGATAAAATTTGTATCTCTAGTTCTAAGGGAATATTCTCACAGAACCCCCAAAAAATGTCCAGAAAATGGCGGCATCTGTTCTGGTCTGAATTTTTGAAGTAATCCACAACACTCGACACGGACTCCCTGAGGCTGGGCAGGTTCTGTACCCGCTCTCGTGTCCGGGCATCCACCAACCCATAGATCTGCTGTAGAACATTATTTCTTTGCAAGCACAAAACATCGACTATTGCAGTGGTCTCCTGGGACACCACAACCCGAACATCCTCTTCCAGGTCCAACTCCTCCATATTCATCCATCTGCTGTTAGAAAAATAGTTTGTTAGTTAATACATGCGCACAATGCAGTTAACTTTTCCCTTTCCCCCCACTGTCATAAGTAATGTGTACAGAAAGGAATGCCTGTAAGAAATGTGTATACCAAAGTAAGGAGTGGTTAGGTGAGACTAACCTTGCCCCATAAACCATAAAGGAAATGGGTTATGAAATTAATATATTAGGTCTTTTTTCTAATGAAACGCTTGAACTTCAAAGTGATCAGTTGTTATTATAGACTGGTGAGAAAAAGCATTGAGATAAATAATATTTAGTGCTATCATTGCTGCACGTTTGTGGCTCAAGAGTGGTGAGGTAGGTGAAGTCATTGTGACTTATTGGTGCAGTATAAGTGTTGGCGCGCGAAGCTTTTGTTTGAGAGCAGAACGCAAACTGCGCAGTTACTCGTCTGAAGCGAACCTGCAACCTGAGAGGTGTGTATTAATGCGGAGGAACCTCGGGAACGTAAAGCATTAGGACGGAATCGATCAAATCGCTAAGTTCAAACACTATTCGTGGATATTTAGTATTTAGTGCGCTTACCTCGGATAGTCTGGTATGGTGTTAGCCAGATGCGTGCCATGGCGCAGGCGTGGTGAGTTAGAAAGTGAAAGTAAAGTAAGCTACAGTGGATTGGTTTATTCTGGAAAAACGAAACTATTATTATTACTGCTATAAAATAACTAAAATATCCAGCGTAGATCAAGCAAACGTGTTTTATAATGCTTCCCAACACCGATATCCTAATATAGGGCAATAAATATATTTATCTCTTTATATATATGTTTAAAAACACATTGAATTATTCCTGCGCTGTTCTTGGTTGCTTTGGTTACGGTGTGGTTAAGGTCGATGTTCCGCCAAATTTATGCTGATAAATGATATGATAAAAATGTTTGTTTTATAAATATACTTTTTATAATCAGACATGTGCTTGATTATATATATTTTTTTGTTTGTTTGTTTTTAGTTAATATAAACCTATTTCCTTGTCGGCTGCACCATCATCACAGTTCAAGTAAGGACAAGGTTGCCATGTTTCTTCTTTTTCCTCCCTGGCTTCATCTCACACGCTCATTCACACACTATTGGAAATTTGGAGACGCCTGTTAGTCCAATCTGCATGTCTTTAGACAGAGGGAGGAAACCATAGTACACGGAGGAAAGCCTACTATCTCCGGGAGAACATGCACACAGATGAGGCGGACCTGAATCGAACCTGACCTTCGAGGTGCAGTTACTAAGCCACAGTGCCGCCTCTGAACTGTATACCCAAACTTGTTGACATCGCCTCTTAGGTTACAGTAATACACTCCATAATCCCCCAATCACCTCTTCCCAATAGTTGAGGTATAAATAATCCAGATGATAGTATTGCAAAAATAAATATACACCAAATATTCTGTAAACTCATGTTCACTGTCTTTGCATATCAAGCTGTCTAAGATACATTATATGCCCAAATGTATGTGGACACATGGACATCACACACAAGCAGTGGTGTCAAAAGTATTCACATTCATTACTTGAGTAGAAGTATAGATACTAGGGTTCAAAAATACTTCTTTAGAAGTTGAAGTATCAACCCAAGCTTTTTACTTAAGTAAAAGTTTAAAAGTACTGGTTTCAAAACTACTTAAAGTATAAAAGTAAAAGTACCGTGAGGGGCGACAAAAGCATTAAGGTCTCGCTTTCTGGTCATGCGACGGGAGGGGGGGGGTTTGGCGTTGAGCGCGTTCTGATCATGTGACGGGGGGGGGGGCGGTTGTTGTGCGTGTTCTTATCATAAAAATAGAGTAACGAGGCTATTTTTAAAAAGTAAGGAGTAGAAAGTACAGATAATTGCTTAAAAATGTAAGGAGTAGAAGTAAAAAGTCGGCTGAAAAATAATTACTCCAGTAAAGTATAGATACCCAAAATTTCTACTTAAGTAAGGTAACGAAGTATTTGTACTTCGTTACTTGACACCTCTGCACACAAGTACCTGTTGAATATCCCATTCTATCGGGGGAAAAGGCTTATCTGGGAATGCTTTGCACTTTATTTTGAACTGTGGCTCTGGGGATTTATATCTAGTCAGACACATGAGCATTATTGAGGTCAGGCACTGATGATGGGAAAGGACATAGTACTACATAACAGGTTATGCATTTGTTTCATCCTTTTTTTATTCAGGACTTTTATTATGGCTTTTGTGTATATATCCACATTTGAAGCAAAATGTTCCACAACGTCAGAACCGTAAATACATTTGCCTATTGAATCACACTTTGGTTAAAAACTGCAAATTTGGCAACCCCGAGTGCTGCAATGTGAAAGTTACACAAGAGTCACCATGTGTTCAAATATTGAAAATAGTCAGATCCAAAAGAATTTGGACATGGCCACAATTTTCAGGTTTCTTGCCTCTATACACAACGACAATGGATCTGAAATTAAACAATCAAGATGTGACTGAAGTGTAGTACTGGTACTAGGTCCTAGAAGTAAGCTTTCTAATCACACAGCAACACTGCAAGCACTTTCTTTTTCATAATACACAGCAGTAAAATACTTTGGTGTGATTATAGATTCCAGTCTATACATTTGAAGCTCATGTAGATAATATTACTAGGAGTGCATTCCTGCATTTCAGAAATTTGCAGTGTACATGAAAATGTGAAACGTGTGTCTTTGACCAAATACTTATGGACCTCCATGTGTGTGCGTATGTGTTTTTGGCTAAATTTATCCGTTGTAACGGTTCTTGAGTGGTGAGTGCTAAACACGTACACCAAGTGGTAATGTTGCACAATTCTAAAATTATCATTGAGTCAGGTGCTGTATATATGACTTTACTACTGTAACAAAATACTGTAAGATAAAATGTTAGTTCCAACCATGTACAGATGTTCATGATTTTGTTGATTACACATTATTTCATAGTTTAATATCAAACAATATACACACTGCAGTGTCAAAAAACATGAATATACCAGAGTCAAAAATGAGGCTGAAGTTAGCTCCTTATTTGCCTCGTTACTAACGGGAGTGTTCACGTTGGCGAAAGCTGCGCAGTTTATCAATAAAACTTTATTTTGGTGGCTTAAACCATTCTGGCCAAGCAAATATGAACTATACAATATACAGCAGGTACCCAACTACAGTATATAGTAAAAGTGAAATTGTCCTGACCCAGATTGATTTTACACTTTAAATATCAAATGGAAATATTTCATTCTATTATGCACAATGGTGTGAATAAGAAGACAGATTTCTTGATTTTATTTGATTATTTAATTGAATTAAATTTTATTTTACTTATAAAATTACTATAAGAAAGCGAAATAATTAAACACTGAAGTAGATTACTTGCAATTGAATTACTACTAAAATACAACCTCTGGCAACAAATATGGAATCACCACACTTGTCGGATGTACATTAAGTTAATTTACTTTAAAACAAAAAATCCAAAATCACAGATATGACACAAAGCTATTTTACTTTGTTGGCCCTCCTCTGGTTTTATTGACAACATACATTATTTTGAGACATAGACCTTTTTTTCTCTCTAATGGCCAGTAAACAGTCCAGATCTCATTCCAACTGAAAATTAATGGTGCAAATTGATAATAAAAAAAAAAGGTAGATGACAAGCCTTCATCCTGCAAAGCTGATCTGTCAACTGCAATGTGAGAATGTTGAAACTTGATTGATGAAGAATATTGTTTTTCATTAAAAAAAATAATAAATTCTCGTTATTTGCGAGACCGGACTGGGCTCTGGAAACTACAAATAAAAACTGTGAGAGACTTTTTGCGGTTTGTCTTCACAATTAACCCGAGAGCGCTCTCTCTCTCTCTCTCTCTCTCTTGCCGGCGTTTGAGTGGGCGGATGCGGCGGTTTCAAACTGATAGCCTTGCGGCGGCGTTGCCTGGCAACCGCGTGTGTAGCTGACCGCGGATTTGCCTGTTTAGAACTCCGCAGACTAGCAACCGGTTCAATTCTTAAAGAGAATCATTATTGATGACGGCGGCGCGGTGGTGTAGTGGTTAGCACTGTCGCCTTGCACCTCCAGGGTCTGGGTTCGATTCCCCGGCCAGGCACGATTCCCATCTCTGTGTGCATGGAGTTTGCATGTTCTCCCCGTGCTTGGTGGGTTTCCTCCGGGTACTCCGGTTTCCTCCCACAGTCCAAAGATATGCAGGTTTAGGCTAATTGGCGTTCCTAAATTGCCCGTAGTGTGTGTGTATGTGTGTGTGCCCTGCGATGGATTGGCACCCTGTCCAGGGTGCACCCTAGTGCCCGAAGTCTCCTGGGATAGGCTCCAGGTCCCCTGCGACCCTGAACACAGGATTAAGCGGTATAGAAAATGAATGAATGAATTATTGATGACGAGATTTGGAATCATCACTATGAGCCTCAGAGTATCGGCCGGATGTCAACCATCAGCTGGGAAATTTGTGCTTACAATTTTCTGTAATTCTCAAGGACCAGTATTGGAACATTACCAAGAAAAACAATCAGACAACGATCAACACTGCTCATTACAGCGAGATGCTTATTCAAAACCTGAAGCCTAAACTTCGGATTAAATGCAGAGATCTCTATCCGAGTGTGTTGTAATCTTGCATGATGATGCACATTTGCCCACACTGTCGACACTCTGCAAAAACTTTGTTTTGAGGTGTTAAAACATCCTCCCTGTATATGTGCTGATCTTGCTCCATCAGATTTTCAACAGTTTGGTCCTGTGAAAGCAGCCCTATGAGGACTAAGATTCACTTCTGGTAAAAGTGAAGACAGTAGTATATTCACAAAAGCAAGGCAATTATGCAAAAAAATAAAAAAAAATTTGGATTCGTCTTCTCTAAAGTTAATTTAAAAAGATTCTACAGCGTGAGTGCAGATAATTTTTGACTCACCCTCGTAAAGTCTTTGGTGATGAACAGATTTATCACTTTTTACAAAGATAAAAATATTAAATTAAAGACTCCAAGCAACATCATATTGACATTTTTAAAGCACTTTGGTTCATTAGTTCAGGAAAAATAAAATCACCATATTTACGTCATTCATTTTTTCAGCTTTTTAAATACATATTTTATATATGTTCTAGGCTTTTCTGGTGTATGGCCTTGTCCTTGTATGACTTAAAATACCTGCCCTGGAGCATTATCATCACATCAGCAGACTTTACTAGAATGATGTTTGTAATATACATCTTAAAGTTATAAAGGTTCCCAAATTATTACATAGTTATTATAAGAAGGAGCAATAGAGTACAGTAGAGTTTCTGTTATTATGGAAGCTTCTGGAAAGTTTTATGTCTCATAACACCTGCTTTGGCATCCACAGATAAGAAATGAATATTTTCCTGGTGTTCTTTAACCCTAAAACTATTTATATACAAATGTAAATATACTGTACATGTGTATAAATGTGACAACATTGTGTGGTAATATGTGTGTATTTAGGCAAATGATTTACAGAATATGTGATACTAGACTGCAGTTACTCCAGAGTCTTCTTGAGGAACTCCACCAGTAGATGCTGTGGAAAACCAAAGTCCATCTGCACCAAGACATAACCCTGCATGGTCAAAGAGAGTACATGACGCTTAGCTGAAACCACATGAGCATGTATTCTGAACACCAGAAGCATAAGATGATAGATTAATAATTAATAATGACATAGCCTCAAACAAATGTACGTCAAAAGGGCATCACACTAGTGCTATAGGCTACTATACAGTGAATCTAACCTCCTTACAGAAGGTTAAGACCTGATAGAATATAGTCTACAACATGTTGTTTTGACAGGTTTTAAGTGTACTCTTGTTGAACTGTGTTCATTACAGCCAGGGTGTTACCTTTCGATTCTCTGTAACTAGGGCCAGCAAGTTTCAATCCTACTACATCTCAAAAATAAAAATAAAAAAAAAAGTAAAAGGTTTTGGAATGGATGGAGTTGCAAAATAGGTCTAATTTGTTTGATTATACACTTCATATATTTAAATTGTCCTTGTTAGATTCAATTCCAAATATTTTCTATAGACCAAGATCTTGCTGGTCACTGGGTATTTAAATCTAGCCCAATCTGGCAGCCACATTAACTATTCAGTCTGTACTCCTCCTCCATCTGCTTTTCGAACAAAATCCATTGCGTTATGACAAGCCTTGCGTAATATCATTGATTCCCTCTGTCACATAATCAGTATTCAGATACTTCAGCAGAAGTCCTGAGTCGGGTCTCCGAATGGCACAGTGGTAAAGTGCTCGCCCTATCACCCAGAGTTCGATTCCCGGGTGATGCTGTAACCTCTCACAGCTGGAGGTCTAGAGAGCACTGATTGGCCCAGGGGAGGGAGGAGCAGATAGCGCTGTCCTCCGAGTGTGTTACGCCGCCCCCAACGGTACGTGAGCGAGCAGTTCGAAAAGATGCGGTCGGCTGGTGTCACATTGTTCAGAGGAAACAGAGGATAGTCTTCGGCCCTGCCGACTAAGTAGTAGTAGCCTTAATGTGGGAGCCCCCTAGTGGCGGGGAGGAATTGAATGTTTTGAATGTTTAGCCAAGGAAATAATGTTTACATACTTTCATTGCCATTGCAGTCACTTCAGCAGTTATAAAGGATCCACGATGTGTTGTGCGAAACAGGACATAATGTGATTTGGATGTTGTTCGAACACCATGTTATATACTTAACAAAACTATGTGGGATAATATAATGTAAGCACTGTGGTGTAGCAGAGAAATAATGTTAAAAAACTTAAAATATGCACGAGCAATTTGGGTACAAGAGAGATGAGAAGCGTGAGATGTGTGTATGGGTACAGTAGCTGTTGGTTAAAAGGTGCATACCTGTACTCTGATAGGGAGCTGTCATAAACTACTGAAAACTAAAACTGATAGAGGTGGCTGATGATGCTGTAAACTGAAGTTTTTGTATTGCTTATAATGTTTCTTATAATCTTTAAAAATCTTTGTATGAAAAAGGTTTTTTGTGGACCAGAAATTAACTGCCACTACGATATATTGTTGATAATAAAATGTAAATGTAAATGTCCACAAACGTAATTGCACACTGAGTTATTGGTTGTGCCAATAAAACTGTTGGAAAATATCATTTAAAATATACATTTTATATATATATATATAAGAAAATAAATCACTAAACAAAAACAAAGAAATTTGCAAGTGTCCCCAAACTTTTAAACAGTAGTGTATATATATATATATATATATATATATATATATATATATATATATATATATATATATATATACACTACTGTATATATATATATATACACACACACACTACTGTTTAAAAGTTTGGGATATATATATACACTACTGTTTAAAAGTTTGGGGTCACTTGCAAATTTCTTTGTTTTTGTTTAGTGATTTATTTTCTACATTCTACAACAATACTGGGGATTTCAAAACTATAAAATAACACATATGGAATTAGGTAATTACGTAACAAAAACAAAAACAACAGTTAGTTGTTATTTTAAGACACAGAGGTCGGCCTTTCTGTAATAGTTCTTGCAAGAACAGTATTGTCAAGTGCATTTGCAAAATCCATCAAGCACCATAATGAAACTGTCTCTCATGAAGGCCGTCCCAGGAGGACGAGACCAAAACCTACCTCTGCAGCAGACGAGGTTAATTTAGAGTTATCAGCCTGAAAAATTACCAATTAACAGCACCTCAGATTAGAGGCGTGATGAAGTCTTTACAGAGCAGAAGTAGCAGAAACATCTCAATATCAACTGTTCAAAGGAGATTAATGCATTTTTTGGACGCCTTCAGCATTCCTTTACAATGTAGAAAGAAATAAAAATCCGGAACCATCTTGGAGTTAGAAAGTGACCACAAACTTTTGAACGGTAGTGTGTATATATATATATATATATATATATATATATATATATATATATATATATATATATATATATATATATACATACAGGTCCTTCTCAAAAAATTAGCATATTGTGATAAAGTTCATTATTTTCTGTAATGTACTGATAAACATTAGACTTTCATATATTTTAGATTCATTACACACAACTGAAGTTGTTCAAGCCTTTTATTGTTTTAATATTGATGATTGTGGCATACAGCTCATGAAAACCCAAAATCTCAAAAAATTTGCATATCATGAAAAGGTTCTCTAAACGAGCTATTAACATAATCATCTGAATCAACTAATTAACTCTAAACTGCCGACCTGACTGCTGTCCAGAAGGCCATCATTGACACCCTCAAGCAAGAGAAAGAAATTTCTGAACGAATAGGCTGTTCCCAGAGTGCTGTATCAAGGCACCTCAGTGGGAAGTCTGTGGGAAGGAAAAAGTGTGGCAGAAAACGCTGCACAACGAGAAGAGGTGACCGGGCCCTGAGGAAGATTATGGAGAAGGACCGATTCCAGACCTTGGGGGACCTGCGGAAGCAGTGGACTGAGTCTGGAGTAGAAACATCCAGAGCCACCGTGTACAGGCGTGTGCAGGAAATGGGCTACAGGTTGCAAATTTTGCATGTCATTCGGAAATCAAGGTGCCAGAGTCTGGAGGAAGACTGGGGAGAGGGAAATGCCAAAATGCCTGAAGTCCAGAGTCAAGTACCCACAGTCAGTGATGGTCTGGGGTGCCATGTCAGCTGCTGGTGTTGGTCCACTGTGTTTTATCAAGGGCAGGGTCAATGTAGCTAGCTATCAGGAGATTTTGGAGCACTTCATGCTTCCATCTGCTGAAAAGCTTTATGGAGATGAAGATTTCATTTTTCAGCATGACCTGGCACCTGCTCACAGTGCCAAAACCACTGGTAAATGGTTTACTGACCATGGTATGTATTACTGTGCTCAATTGGCCTGCCAACTCTCCTGACCTGAATCCCATAGAGAATCTGTGGGATTTTGTGAAGGGAAAGTTGAGAGACTCAAGACACAAGAATCTGCAAAAGGATTCCCGACCAAGTATTGAGTGCATAACTGAACATAATTATTTGAAGGTTGACTTTTTTTGTATTAAAAACACTTTTCTTTTATTGGTCGGATGAAATATGCTAATTTTTTTGAGATAGGGATGAGCTGTATGCCGCAATCATCAATATTAAAACAATAAAAGGCTTGAACTACTTCAGTTTGTGTGTAATGAATCTAAAATATATGAAAGTCTAATGTTTATCAGTACATTACAGAAAGTAATGAACTTTATCACAATATGCTAATTTTTTGAGAAGGACTGGTATATATATATATATAGTCAGTGTCTATTTAGTCAGAGGGATGCTATTAAAAACCAGCAAGCCTTAATAACCAAATCAGTACAAAGCAAGAGAT
This sequence comes from Channallabes apus, assembly GCA_030522415.1. NCBI lineage: Eukaryota > Metazoa > Chordata > Actinopteri > Siluriformes > Clariidae > Channallabes > Channallabes apus. The sequence goes on from CM060110.1 coordinate 28,634,007, forward strand.
TAGACACTCACATTATAAGGTATTACTTCAGGATTGATTAGGTCAAACAGATTGAACATCTGCCTGTCCATCACAACTGTTGCTGCTGATGCTAGGTCTAAGACAAAAATATATGTCAGATTAATAAAACCTCACATTATACTTTCAGAAATACACGCATAGATACACACTAGACTTACAGGATATGACTTTAGGGATCCCAATAATCTCAACTGCATTCTGAAGATAAGCATCTAAGCTTCTCTCCATCTTAAAACACAAGAAAAGAATTAACAGTTAACTGTTAACAGTTAACAGTTGACAATGTTAACAAAAGCATTGGTATAAAATACCAATAATAAAATTATGTCTGGTTTTCTAGTGCTTACCTCAGATGCAAAATCTGAGATGTGAATCTTTGATATAGATACACTACAAGGCACAGTAGAAACATATTAGAAGTATAGTTCATTCATCACATATAGTTCATTCATTCATTCATCTTCTATACCGCTTTATCCTGTATTTAGGGTCACGGGGACCTGGAGCCTATCCCAGGAGACTCTGGGCATGAGGCAGGGTACACCCTGGACAGCGTGCCAATCCATCACAGAGCACACACACACACACACACACACACACACTCATTCACACACTATGGTCAATTTTGGGAATGCCAATTACCCTAATCTGCATATCTTTGGACTGTGGGAGGAAACCGGAGTACCCGGAGGAAACCCACCAAGCACGGGGAGAACATGCAAACTCCATGCACACAGAGACGGGAATCGAGCCTGGACCCTGGAGGTGCAAGGCGACAGTGCTAACCACTACACCACCGTGCCGCCATATTAGAAGTGTATGAGCTGGAAATAAAAATGCATGGCTTGACAGGAAGTACAGTATCATACTCACTTCACTGGTGTTCCCTTGAGGATGACTTTCTTTTCTGCATAAGAAGTTCTCATACAAACTTCCACCTCCTACTGGGACACAAATCATGCTGTTAAAGATAGCATGTGGTAAATATTAACTTTTAAAAACTTTTAAATACTTTTAAAATCTAAGAAATTTACCACTATGGTGGTGAATTCTAAATATGATTAGTGTTGTATTAATTTTCTCTAACAGCAGTACTCTAAAGTAGTGATATCTGACCATTTCAAAGTACAAGGTAGGACTGTCTTTCTTTGCAGAAAAGAGCTCCACTGTAGCCGACACTCTGACGAACGAGCCTTGCGTCGTCGTCTGAAAACGTGGCTCTGATGTGCTCCATGCTTTTAACAGCGGTTCCTCAGAGGATAGCCACTGATGGATGAAATCACAAATATGCACACACTTCTGTGATGTGTGATAATTTCACAAAAATGCCAAATAGTTGTCAAAGCAGAAAGTCATTACACAAAGACATTAATTAAAAAGACAGTAATAAAAGGAACACAACTGATCTTAAAATTGTATATAGAAACCAGAGGACATGTTAAAATTACAGGGGTAGTGTGACTTAATGAGGTTGGCTCCACCCTGCAAGACTTGCATTTATAGGGTAATTGTGGTTATAAAATATTAGGGTGAGTGAATAATGATCCGCACTTTGGTTGTATTAAAGCTTCTATTGGCCGCACTGGCTTATCCATGTTTCTGTTTATGTCTAAGGTCTCCCACAGTCACTGCAGGACAAGTGTGAATGTGTTACATCAGTTAATTTGTAATAGCGGTGCGAGCAAAAATGTATGTTCTATTTGTGATTTGCTCGAAAGACAAGCAGCGTGCCGTGATATCTTATTTTTTTGTGGTCTCAGGGTGTACCTGGTGCTGAAACAACTCACGGAAGAGCATAAAGAGTTTGGATATCTGCAAACAAAATTTGGAGCGATACTCTTAGGATGGTGAACATTTCTTAAACAGAATCATTACTGATGACGAGACACAGATTCATCATTATGAGCCTAAGAGTAAACAGCAGAAAATGGAATGGAAACATCCTCAATCGCAGACTGAGAAAAAGTTCAAAAGTCAACTATCAGCTGCTACCTGGGGCCAGGATTGGAACATTATCAGGAAAATGGTTCAACAAATCAATAGTGCTTGTTACAGTAAAGAGCTGAAGCCTAAACTTCAGATTAAACGCAAAGGTCTGCTATCCAAGGTCATTGCGCGACGATGCATATCCGCACACCTCCGCCCACACTGTCGACTTCATTTTGAATTGTTAAAACCTCCTCCCTATAGTCCTGTTTGCTCCAACAGACTTTCACCTGTTTGGTCCTCTGAAATCAGCCCGACGTGGACAAAGATTCACTTCTAATGAAAATGTGAAGACAGTGGTGCTTTCGTGGCTCACAACTCAGCCTAACACTCAGCCTAAAGCATTTTTTTAATGAGGGAATATGAAAGCTTGTTGGCAGATGGAGAGAGTGTATCGTAAGGCAAGGAGAAAATAATGTGTTTGCCTTTTCTAAAAAAAATTCTACAGCCAGAGTGTGGATAATTTTTGACTCACCCTCATATAAACAGGTCAGCCAAAAATGAGGTCTAAAAGGTCAGACTCATAACACAAATATAAACAGCCCTTAGCTTACATACATGGAGCAAGTCTCACATAACATGTTTACCACTCTACAGTTATTCGTCTCCATGGAAACAACCACAATGAGTCACAAAACATTAATTAAAGTATGTAGAACTGTGGAACTTACAGTACCTCGTTCACTAAATGAGGTCTGTCTGTGGATAACTGAGTCTGAAACATATCCTGCAATCAAAAAAGGTCAACTCATGTTGTTATCTGTCTGGATGAGGGATGTGAAAATAACAGAAGCTCCCATCTACTGTAACAACAGAAATGTTTAGGCAATGCAATCAATATAAAAAATTTAAGTTGTTTCTTCAATGGTAATATTTACATGGCATGTAATTATTTAAGAATTTAAAATTATACAGTGAGTTCTGTCCCGGAGATATTTTTGACGTATCGTCCATCTTGGTGCGCTGCTGTTATTAGCAGCTGGAGGGTTTCATCAGAGAGCCAAAAGTACAGACTGCGGTTCTCTGAAATCTGGTCTGGCTTAAACACAGAGTCTTTGTTCACAGAGGTGCTGCCATTGTAGATCACTAGACCCTGTTAAAAAAAGAACCAGAACTACTATAGTTATTTAGTTCTGCGACAGAATACTCATCAGGAAAAAACAGATTACTGTATATTTATTTATATTTCGCTTTTATTAAGTGTAGCTGTCACTGTAACACTATTGCTGTTTAGAAACAGGATACCGTGCGCTACCTTATGGTATGACTCTATGTAATTGGAGGTGATGACAGGAGCAGATGTTATGCCGATGTCAACAGAGATGTTTCCATCACTCAAAAACTGCTCTGCTCATACAAAGGGAATGTTTAAGTTCAACTCTCCATTACACAACTACACAGCAACCTGTTGGTGAAATTGTCCAAACTATACCTGCTGTGTCCTGAATAAAATCTGCCAGGATATTTGCCACCTTGTTAATTTCTTTACAAATCTGTAATTCACACAAATAAATTAGCAACGTTGTTTCTAAATGCACGGTTTGTTTATTAATTATTTGCTCTTTTAAAAGACCACCAGTGTGTTGAGGCATGCAGTAAATTCACTCACTTGTCCCCTTACAACCAGCTTGACTGTCATAGTGATGAGACTAGTGAACACTTTCTTCAGCCAACCAGGTCTGGGCGGGGGGGGACACATTAGGACTTTTGAATTAATTTACCCAAAATTAAATGTGTTGTTTTAAAAGCTTTGTGAATGAAGGACATTAGAGACTTCAGTAAGTTCAGGGACGCAACAAAAGAGAAAAAGAGTGATCAGTAAATTTTTAAGAAAATAAAACTAATAAACACCCATAACTCCACACAAACAATAACCTAACCTGATTGAGACATCATCACCTTGTTAAGGAAATGGTTATGTCAACCCAAACAATGCAAGAAACGATTCTAAATCCCAATTTCATATGATAAATAATCATTTTAGATTTTTCAACCCCATAAAAGGATGTTAGGTTCATAAAAGTGAACATTTTTTCAATTCTGGAAATTGTGAAAGCAAACTTTATATTTTTGCTGTCCAGAAAATCTGGCAGTTATTATGATCGCAGGAGATTTATGACGTGTATTGTTGTAGATTTGCACACTCACTCTCTGTCGCCTTGCAGTAAGAGTTGCAGCTTATGGAAGGTGAGGTAGCAGTCAGAAGTATCTGCAGCTACTCTTCCTTTCCCACAATCTGATACACACACAAAATGCATCTACAAGGCTGTGTCTATCAGCATACACCATTTTCAATAAAGAATAAGCAGCATGATGGACATGCAACTCCAGTTAGCCATTACAGTACATTACATAGAGAGAAAAAATAAAAAAGTAAGAATACTTACATAACCTAGAATTGATGGCTAAATCAATTTGGGACTCAACTTCAAAATCAATTGTCTGGCCTAAGGAGAATCTGCATGAGAGAAATATGTTATCATTTGTAGAGTACATTGAAATAGTTCAAACTGTTTAAAGTGTACAGTGCAGTATTAACACGAGAATAATCTGATATGATCTGAAATAATGACTATGTTTTCAAAATTTATATTTCCATCAATTTGGACTACACTAAAAAAATTAACAATTTATACAATTAACTGGACAAATTTGCATGACATTACAGTAAGTAAAATGTAATTGTTAAGTTTAGTTCTTTGTGGTAGAAGTTATTATTTATAATGGGTTTTAGTCATAATGTACAGTAGGATTACTCAATTTCAGAAATGACCCCTGGTCTATTCACACATATATGAGAATGCATGGAATTACTCACAATGCGTTCCCATATTTATATGCAAGGGTTCCTTTAAAAACAACAGATACATTGGAGATGGTGATGGCCACGCCTTTATTCTCCTGCAGCTCAAATTCACTGTTCCCAATTGTCAGATTGTGGATCTCCAGGCTAGACATGAGAAAACCACCCGAATGCGTTTTAGCAATTACTGTACAACTGCTAATACTTTACAAATGTTTCGAGAAATACATCATACATTATATACACACATGCAAAGATTATATATCTTAGTCTACCTACTTGTGTAATCTGTAACTCAGCTTGCCCATGAATGACATTGGTTTCTCCCCTTCGATGCTGGGATATTTAGCATTCTGGAATGTAGCCTGGATGACCTCAGTGGTCTTTTCATTTACTGAAGAGTTTAAAGAGTTTATCAATTTATAATGATTCTTAGAAATTGTCCAAACAACACAGCTTCATAAATCTTTAATAAAAGTTTAGAGAAAGGATTTTAGTTTAGACTGAAACACAAATGTCTTTCCACAGAGAAACTCAAGATTTCGCAAGAGCTCAGTCCTGCTTGGGTGTTATTTCTACTCTATTATAAGAAAGCAAAATCTTTTTTTTTCTTAAACTAAAATCCATAGTGCATGATGAAAGATTACAGGTAAACATAAAAATTCACTCACAGACAACAGCAGCAGGGTATGTAATCCTACACACAATGCCGGTCAACCTGTAGGCCGCTTCAGGATCCACACATGAGTGTCCCACTCCAACCAGACTACAGAGCAGGAGTCCTACACCTAACCCAACCGTGTACCTCTTTATGTCTGGAACGTTCATAGATACTGGACCTGCTCTCTTCATCTTATGTGGATGATACTTGGCTTCTTTGTCTCCTGCTTTAAAAAATCTTACAGCGATTAGGTAAAATATGAGGGAGGAATGGGGCCCCCTCAGAGTGTGTGTGTGTATGTGGCTGGAGGAGGAGCACTAGGGCTTTTGCCCGACTCAAAAACAAGCAGGAGTTCCAGAGTCCACCACTCTTAAACACTCAAATGTTGCTGACCAGGATAAAACAGGGTCCTTACGAGCAACTGTAGAAAATTCCAGCACTGTGTAAGCAGAACGGGAACACGATATTTGTGTGCATAGTTCGAAAAGAACAAGCAGTGGCTCCAAAACTTTGTGTTCTCATGATTTATCTGCAGTGGGCATGCCTGTCTGCTTAGGCCTGAAGTTCAAAGCAGAAATGTAACAGGAAATCAAAAACAGAACGTGTATGCCACACAAACACAAAGCATTAGTACTGTCAACATGCTGCTCAGCAACTTGTAATCCTTATCACAAAGAAGCCACACGTTTCATTTAAAGGAATTTATTTCACTTCCTTATACAACGTTTTACAGCATGTTTCAATAGTATTAGCAAAGCTGATTCTTTAAAAAAAATGAAAAGAGCAAGAACTGCTAAATACCAGATCAAAGATTTATTTGATTCATTATTCAAATTTATTAATTTTTTCATTAAAGAGGTGATACTTGATTGCTTTCAGGGGTCTGCTCACATACTTTACATGCGGATGTACAAAAGGTTTAAATAAGAGCTACTTAATCATGCAGGATTCAAAATGAGGTTTGTCCTACTTCGTTACAGAAGTCGCAAAACAAACCCATTTCCTTGGTTGTTAATATTTTATCCATATGACTGCTATTATTTATGAATATTCTTTTAACACAGAGCATCATACACAATCGTACAGAAGTGCGAGATAAACCTGAACATAATTAATTCTCAACACTCACACCAGTACAACTAAACATTGTAATAATGTCAAAGTGCCAAGCACAAGCCCTTATAAAAGGCATTTTATTTACACAAAGAATCTATTCATAGCCAGTTTCAAAGTCAGTAATGTTTGATGAGATAAGAAATGTTCCACGCATGGCTTAAATCATTGGATCATTCCAGAAAAATTAAGCCCTGATGACACAAGCACTGTGCAAGGTGGTCAAGTGACAGATTGTTGCTGGCAGGGGGAATATGTAAAGTGCTGTGCAGAAACTGTAGAGAAACATTTACAAGTTGATCACTTATTTACACTATGTACACACACACGCGCGCACATACACACTATTTGGCTAAAGGAAGTGATGAGGTTTTTGGTCATACTGCCAAACAGCCTTAACGTGCTGAATTGACAAACCCCAATCTAATCCAGGAATCACATGCCACGCGTTTGCCCAAAAAGTCCTGGAACAAATTGGCTAAGAGGATGCAGAGTTCTCCTTCATGGTTGGTGCTACTTTTGAGTTTACCAGTTTGACCAGATTTTTGCTGGATTCAGTTAGCCATAGCTTGAGGAGCCTCAGGGATTAAAGAGGCAAAGAAAGCTTTGAAGAAAACCCAGGCTGTCCAGAAGATGGGGGGTCGAACAGGGGACACAGGAACTGTGGACACTGGAGGTGAAACATCAGCTTCCCCATCCGTCTCAGCATCCTCCAATTCAGCAGGGGGCAGCATCTTTAAAAAAAAAATTCTCTCACCAATTTGTCTCCCAACCAAGCAGCAATAAATTGTAATATAACTATTTATGAATATAAATTGTAATAAAAGAAGGATTTCTGTACTTGTCTCTGTCCTCTTTTAATACATATAGTGGCATTTTGTGTTCACATTACATATATACAACATAAATGAGGATTGTGAGGCATTTGTCCTATATGATTATTTCATAATAGGGTAAGAAACTTTGAATACAAATCATTGATCCAACTTTATTGCAGTGAGACAAAACATGCAGTTAGCATTAGCTCCAAGATAGCAAGTTGGCTTAAAGAGGCAAAAACATGTAGCTTTATTCTTACATTATTAAACATCGACTATACAAGACAGTTGTCTAGGACATAACACTCATTAATTATACACGAACTGTAGAATATAGCAGTCACAACCCACACCGCTTGCTACTGAGGAGACTAAGTTCAGTGAAGTCAGAGTGGCATCACAGTGAAAAAACTTCTTGTTCAGTGCAAACATTTAGCTCTACAGCAGGGGTCTCCAAATCCAGTCCTGGAGGGCCAGTGACCAACACAGTTTGTAATTCACCAACACCTAAACACACCCACTGAACCTAGTAATTAACAGATTAGTTAAATCAGCTGTGTCTGAGAAGAAGAATCACCAAACTGTACCTCCAGTACTGGATTTGGAGACCCCTGCTCTACAGCAAAAAGGAAATGGGAGAAATACTGTAAAGTGTATTAACAACTCCTCACCGGCTCTTGTCTGTCCACCGGCTCTTGTCTTTCAACCGGCTCTGGTCTGTCCACTGGCTCTGGTCTGTCCACTGGCTCTGGTCTGTCCTGGTTCTGATTCTGCTGGTTCTGAATGACCTCTGGCGCAGGGAGGTTTGGAGGCCGAGCCTGAGCTCTTTGTCTGAACGGGAACCAGCCTGCGGTGTGCCTGCACAGCAGAAAAGACAAAAGTCAGGACTATATCCAGAAAATAGCAGACCTACACACACGGTGAACTCATCGCCTGATACAAGATACTTTCCATGCTAAAATAGTCTACCACACACCGGCTATCTTCATTGCACTAGTCTCGCCTCAAAAACAAAAAGTACCAAATTAAAAGCCTTTGCACATAGAAACATTCTAAATTTATACTATTCTTAGCATTTCAGGATTTTTACATTGGAAACATTAGGATAGCATGATTACGACCGGTCCATTACATGGTTATACATTAGACTTTTCGTGTACCCAGTCTTAGCACTCATCCAACTTCATGATGCAACACTATACTTTTCTACAGGTTTTGATAAACTCTCTGCATGTACAGATGTACAACAAATAAAAGGAAAAACCAACAACAACAAACTGATTTAGAAAAGGTACAGTATTGTGCCATCACCAGCAGCCAGAACACACTTTAACATGAAGCTCTACTTGTAGAATCTGTACCAAACACTGTTCTTCTGAAAGATATTCAGTGTAATGTTGTTTTCTTACAGTAATGAAGAATGCTGCCTAGCGAGTCACACCACACTGGTCTTGAGCTCTGTTAATACTGACATTTCTCTTTTACACAACCAGTTTATTATACTACAAATTATACTACAACATAAACATCAGCACCTTTTGACTTCTCTGACATTCTACATAAAAACTACTTGTGGAGCATTAAACATATTTAATTCTTAATCATGTTTGTATGAACATCTGTATAAAAATGTTTTTTCAACATCTTAAAACTGAACCGGCTTTGAGGAAATGAAAACATTACATTTACTGTGTCCAATCTCTTGGACTGTTAAAATATAACATCTATGCTTCTGTAAATAAACCAGATCCCGCCTATGTTTACACCACAAGGTTCAGGTTACAAGGTTACAGCAGACAGCTTCACTAAACAGGCTTCAGGGCCTCAGAGAAAAGAAGAAACACTGTTGAAAAGCCTTTGTTTAAACCTTCATCTGCATAAATGCCGAAAGAAAGATACACAAATAAAGTTCTGCTTCTCCTTATACAGTGCTTAGCATAAGAGGAATCACACAGACGTGATGACCAGCAATGAGGGGAACTTATGAGGGGAAGTACTCTAGTTGCCACAGATTTCAGTTTCTTGTCTGTAGGCAAATGTTAAGCCAAAATTCTAATGTACATAAATGTTTAGTGTATAAAAGAAGATTGATCTTTTGCTGCTTTATGAAACACACTACACTACACACAGGCTGTGTACTTTCAACTTTCACTATCCAGCCTGATCAACCTGCCTGATCACTCTGTAACATGAGAAAATCTCATAAATTCCAAACATTATAACAAACAGCATAATTACTCTGGACTTAATGTTCAGAAAGAATGTGAGCTTGTTGAACAAAAACTCACAAGAACACATGAAGGGAAAGATTCCACGCAAATAACACAAACTGTGTGCAGGAATGAGCACACAGTGTGACTTGGTAACTGAGTAACTAACAGAAAGCCCCCCCCCCCCCACCTTTTTTTTTTTTAGGTGAATCCTGCCTTGATATTTTAGGTCAAAAATCGTTTTTCAGGACTCAAGTTGTTATTTTTGTTCTTGTTCTTTCAGCTGCTCCTGTTATGAATCATGTCCGCATACTTGACTTCGCCCAGGTATAACAGTGAATGCTCTTCCTGACACAACCCTCCCCATTTTATGTGAGCTTAGTGCATTGGCTCATGCTTGGGTGGTATGTCAGGGAATCAAATTCATGTGGGACAGGTGGAATTACTCACACTGTACTAATAGGGCTTTTGGTAACCAAGACAAAATTATAAAATATTGATTTTGGACTAGGGTTGGGTACCGAACACCGGTGCCAATACAGAACCGGTACCTATAGAACCGGTATGTACCGGACCGAAACAGAACGCGAATTTCGGTGCCACTTAAATGCCTGAACTGTCGATTGAAATATTTGTTCTCTAGATTCATACATTTTTGTACATTAATAGTTTATTAGATTAAATAAAAAAAAATTAAAAGCACAAATCATCCGGAAATGAGAGACCATCCGAGATGCGCGTGAATGTAGTAACTAACGCTACACTCGCTCTGACGGCAGCAGGCGGTCTACCGATAGCTTAGCATGCTAAAGTAAACAACTTTCGTTAAAATGCCTAAAACTAAATGGTCGAAAGTGTGGCTGTATTTCACAAGAAAGGATTCCGACACCGCGACGTGCAGCGAATGTTTTACAGCAGTTGCGTGTAAAGGTCAAATCTAATGAAACATTCGAGGGCAGACGGAATAAAGTTAAAAGCAGAGGGAGGCACCGTGTTTTCTTATGGACAACAGCTGACGCTATCAGTGTGGACGACCCGAACTCCAGTCACACCAACTGTAGCAAAAAGGAGTCACTGATTATGATGCCGACAGCGGAAGCAGGTTAGTAGTAGGATAATGTAATGTTAATAGCAAAATGCAAATCTTGCATTCATGCTAACAAATAGTCAAACGATTTGTAAAAAACTAATGTAACATGGATTTTGTTTATAATTATGGCTTTCCAGCTAGTACTAGTAGCACTACAACAGTGACCCCATTTACCATTGCAAAGAAGGATATGCATGTCCTGTGCAGGGCAATAAGTCAGGAAAGGAGTCATATTTTGACAGAAAAGGCAAATATGGTGAAATTTCTCCAAAAGAATTGCTAAAATTTGAAGCTTACATATTCATATATATACTTTAAACTTTTAATATATTGTTAAATTTTAAGCATAACATTTTTTGTTCAATAAAAATTAATTCTTGAGTCATCCACTATAATTTTGTGGCTTAAAAGTATCGGTTCAGGCACCGTTTTGGCACCGGTACTGTTTTCAAAGTATCGATTTGGCACCGGTATCGAAAAAAACCCAAACGATACCCAACCCTATTTTGGACCAGGAGTCATTGCTTTATTCTATATAATATACAGTGAAACCTCGGATTGCGAGTAACGCAGTTTGCGAGTGTTCCGCAAGACGAGCAAAGAATTTTAAGTCTTGGTTTATAAGTACCCAAGTATCATGTATCGGGCACGCCCGTCTTGTTTTGATGCAGAGTGTCACATGATCACAACTGAGCCAACGGTTTTTCTCTCTTTCTCTCTTGTGCTGCGGAATTGTAGGTAATTGTCTCCCCTGCTGGGTCTTAGTGCGCGTCTCTTACATCCGTGTACGCCTGTACTGTTTACTATAACAATGTGGCCACGGGTTTGTGTGTAAAACTTTATTTTGTGTCTGTATGCATGTGTGTACAGCAAAAGCAAGTCTCATTAGAGAGGTTAAAAATCCTTTTTCTCTCTCTGCTCAAGGCACAGCCTGCTCTTTGTGTCTGTATGCGCGCGTGGCATTGGACACTGTGCCACACGCACGCACACACACACGCACACACACCTACTTTTGCCTTCATCAAACACACACATTCTTTCTCTCTGCTCTACACAGTAACAACTGCTCCGTCACAATTAAATTGTGTAAAAATTATTTTTTTAAAAAGCCTGTTTATAAAATGCACATATATTTTTTGTTGTGTATACTGATATCAGAATGCTTAATAATTGTTTTATACATATAATTTATGCATACAGAGTCAACCAAAAAATTCATATAGACTTCAGGAAAATAAAAAAAGTATGATGTATATTACATTAATATATTAATAACATTATTAATATATTAATAACATATATCAATATATAGCATATAGCAATACAGTTTGTATTTAAATATTTATACAAGTTTGTATAATTTCTTTTGGCGGACTCTGTATTTATGAAACAATTAGTGAGCATGCTGATGTCAGTATCCACAGAAAATATGTGTGACTGCATTTTATAAACAGGCAGTATTATTATAAACAAGAGAGATGCAGTAAATATGAGAAAATAACATTGGAGATGCCCACCGTTCTGTGATGATAGCTTTCAACTACTACAACATGCTTACATAGTAAATATTGTGCATATTCCTCTTTTTATATTTCTGTGCAATGCCATTGTTTATGTTTATTTTTAAATTCTGTGAATAATAAAGAATATGACACTCACAGGTACATGAGGAGCAGGCTGCTCATCACTAGTATGAAGCGACTCAGGTTGGAATAGAAATAAACTATGCTCAGGAACACAGCAAAGCGAGAGGCGGTGTAAACCCAATCCAGCCAATCTCTTTCCACATCCTCATCATCCTCCATCACTGGCCCGCCCTGAGCATTCATGCGAATGTTCTGATTGGCTCCATCTGGGTTGATAAAGGCAGGGTCTGGGACATTCTGATTGGCTGGCAAGTTGTCAATCGGAGCCTGGTTAGGTAGTCCGGCGGGTACAGCGGGTTGTTGCGCGGTCACAGGTAGTGAAGTAGGAGGAGTCATGGGAGCAGAGGCAGCGGCCGCTATAGCTGCTTGGCTGGAATGTAAAACAGTAAATGTTAAAATTTTGAACAGACAAACACACATTTGTGTAAGCTAAGTTAGCAAGGTATGCTAACAAAATTAATATTAATACTTACTATTGCATATAGTACTGTCGAGCATACATGTGCTGCAGCCATAGGAGTTGCTGTGGGCTGTAAAGTGAGTACGTAGGAAAAGCTGGATGGGTCACTTCTGCTGGTCTTGGCCTGGTGACAGAAACAGACGTTTAGACACTTAGCTACATACAGTTCTATTATTTTCATTAGATTGTACAATTAAGTTGAATAAATACTAAAGCATAATATTCTGTCTTGTTGTCAACTTATAGTGCATTCTTCCCTCTCAGAGATGTACCAACCACTGAGTTTCATTATCCCAATCTCATCGACCAGACAAGAAATAGCAGGAACTCACGCTGATGTGCTCGTGCCAGCGCCTGTGGCAGGCCATGCAGCAGTGGGCACAGCAGGGGCAGGGTGACCGCGCTGTCTGAGACCGGCAGTAGAAGACACAGTAGGCGCAGATGGTGCTGGAGAGGCGGTGGCTGGTGACGGCTGCAGCTCTGCTGGTTTGACCTGCGTCACAAGCGACAGGCACGGTTGATTTGTTTACAAGAAAATCAAAGTGGACCAACAAAAGATACTCAGTAGTACTAAAATGCAGAAATAGAAAAATAACTGCTGTGGATTTTTAGAAAGATGCAAAGTTGTGCTTTCTGGTGCATCGTAATGAGCACAGCTGTGCGAGTTTGTTCCAGGCCACCCACTGAGCTAGCACTACTTCCTCCAGACAGTCTCTAGTTCTCACTAATGCACAGCGTGCTGTGAGGCTCAGGGAAAAATAACACGATGCTGCAATGGCACTGCCATCAGTGAGAAGCCTGAGACAGAACCTTCTGGAAGTGTCAGAAAGTGAAATACTGAGCAGAATAACTTCAGCTCACATGTTATTATGAGTGCGATGAAAATATGCACGGAGTTATACTATTTTGTCATAGGCTCATAAACATTGTGTATACAGTAAGTACATAGTGGCCAATGAGGCATACCTTTGGTCTGGCTCCTTGCTGAAAGTCAGGCTGAGGTTTAAGCGCACACACAAGGTGAAGAGTGGGAACTTCGTCTGTCTGCAAACAGTGGAACAAGAAGTCATAAGACTATTTTATGTTTAGACAACAAAAACTCAAAGGTGCTGTTGAACTGTGATTGTGTCTAGGTGACTGACGAATAACCAAGATGTGATAACAGATCAGGAGTAGTTAAAAATAACACGTCTAGTGCTAGTCCTAATCTTCATTGAACACATGCTCTCAAGAATTTCTTAAAACTGGAAAAAGAAAAAAAAAAGACTTCTGAAATGCTTTCAAATTTTTTATCTCTTAGAAGCCTTGCCTTTCAAACTGAAAGTAAAAGTATAATGAAAGTAATTTTTGTACCAAACTTTCTTTTTGTATTAATATTGAATGTATTGTCTATGATGGTAGATTACTCAATGATTGCTTTGAACCTTTTATAAACACAATTTTTCGGATTTGGATTGACAATAAGACATTTTACGATCAGTAATAATTTCAGTTTTTCTCTGTTCAGTAAATTATTTTTGAAGTTTTTAAATAAAGGCTAAATAAAAATGTCATTTTCACCCTGGATTACTGTAGATTTTAATGTGGCAAACTCAAATGGAGGAGTCCAAAACATAAAAAAAAAAAAAATATATATATATATATTATATATATATATATATATACTGTAGGTCTCTCTTCTCACAATCTCATGATTGCATCAACGATGGTGCGACTACTAACATCTTTAGAGGAAACATAATACTACACATTGCTGACATAATTCAAGTTTTAAAAAAGGGCAGAGATAAGTGTTGAAGTGTGTATACATTTTTGGGTTCCTCTATATAGTGTAGAATAATAAATTTCTTCATATGGCGATATAATATGCCATACCATCTAGAGCTAGGATTGATATTAAATACACTTTGATATAGCATGTTAACTGTTATGTAACGTGATATTTAAAATATTCTTGTACAAAATTTGTATATAGTGGTTGTTGGCCTTTCCCGTCAATGGGTTCCCATCCAATCCGCACACAACTTGACACAGGTTTTCAGCAGATCTCCTTTGTAATGCAACCCTCCCATTTTATGCAGGCTTGGGACAGGTACTGCATCCAATGGTTTGGACACTGGGAGGGAACTGAACCCAGGTCTTCCGCATTGCAGACGAGAAACCCTATCACTGAGCCACCAACGCCCATTCAGAAATAAACGGTAAATAAGAATGTCATTTGCATTATTGTTTGATTGAAAGTCGACAAACCAAAACACAAGCGACAATGAGTGGGCCCAAGCACCTGCGCCATTGACACCTGTGTGCTTTTTCAGCATGTTATAACCTCAAAAAAATCACTGGATGTGGAAAAAAGCCACCGAATATAAAGTCATTTAGGAAGTTATTAGCCAAATTTCTGCACAAGTTTTAGTGTGATGCGTTTTTTTTTTTTTTTTTAAGGGCGGGGGTGTATATATCAAAATCCATTGGGTGTGTTTTGCAAATAACCCAAAATTCCGAATCCCTGTTGAGTAGAGCCCATGGCATGCGTAGTGAAAGTTGTTAAGCTTAATGAGATCTAGACATGCACTTACAAACATGCAAGTGTAATGGGCTTTGCTGCAAAATCTCAAAACCTCCGAAAAGGCCTGAATGATAATAAAAAATAATAATAAGGATAAAAAATAAATAATAATAATCCTTAGAAGAACAAGAGAGCCCTTCACACATTAGGATGTAATACTGTTATAATGCTTGAACCCTAATGAAGAGGTGGAAAGCAACTAATTACATTTACCCACGTTACTGTAATTGAGTAGTTCCTTTTGTGAATTTCTACTTTTTAAAGTAGTTTTTAAAATCTGTAATATTACTTTTACTTAAGTATGTTTTGTTTGAAGTATTGTACTTTGCTACATTTGAAATCGTATTCGGCTACTGAGTAAAAAATAAATGAATGAAAATGACAAATAATAAAAAATAATGCAACGGGGAAGGAAAAAAATTGCCCCCCGGAAACCAATGCGCTGATTGCTGGACGTGGAGAACAAACGTGCTAAATTCACAAAACGATGGAGACGGACAAAACAGATGGCAGTGATACAGACCCAGCTGAAAGTGAAATGGCAACAAATTCTTATGAAGCAAACCCCTGGCCATTTTAACGGCCATTAATGTTTACCATGTTACGTATGTATAGTACGTTGCCCTTTAAATTTTTAGTTTAGTTACTTGCCGCCCCTCCCCCAGTGTGTGCGCTGTGGAGGTGTGTGCGTGAGAAGGAGAGAACGGAGTAGGAGCTCAGATGTACTGCTCTCCCCTGAAATGCTCTTTTACACTTTTCTTTACCTTTACTTAATTTTTTTATTACAATTTCGTGACGCTGAAATAGGCCGAAAAAGTTTTTGTGCTGAACGTTTTTCCCTCGGCTATCCGGCGCAAAGTGTCACACCATATTTAATCGATTGATTAAATATGGTTTCAAATACAAGAAAGACAACAGCTTTATGATGCAAATGTGTTCCTTCAATTAAAAACAACTAGTTTAAGATTTATATCTTCTTGTCTTTTTTGAGCTACTTTTAAGTTGGAGTACATTTTTAATGAGCTACTTTTTACTTTTACTTGAGTAGATTTTTATAATGGTAACTTTACTTGTATTTCAGTAAAATTTCACTGAAATAACAGTACTTTTACTTAAGTACAAAATTTTATTACTCTTTCCACCTCTGTCGACTAGAGCTAGCTCTGACATTAAAGATATTTTAATCTTAGAATACTTTGCATAACTGTAACTTGATATTTAAGATGTTCTTGTACAAAATGGGGATATAGTACTGTGTGAAAGTCATGTGGTCAGAGACCATTTTTTGTTGATACTTATTGTTAATTATTTGATAAGAATCATTCTGTGTCCATGCCACTGCATACTTTTCAACAAAGAAAGAAAGAAGGAATCAACAAACAAACTTTACCTTCCTAAACACATCTCTGATGTGCAGGTTGTCTGTGAGCAGTTTGCCTGAGTAGATGAGCCTCTGGTCCTTTTCAGCCTGTTTAGGAGAAAGAAAGCCGCAATAGTCAAATGTAGTAAACAAATGAGACCTGACGTTCCCTAGAGAAAACATCTGCCCTTTAAAGGCAAATATTGGGCATGTTTAATAAGAAAGCCCTGGTTTAAAAAAAAAACACAGCTCACCATCTTTGTAATTTAACGCGTTACATATATTTTATGTAGATATACGCTATGTTTCCCATTAGCCACATTAGCTAACGGCGGAAGTAGTGCACCGGAATGCCAAGAAATTTTGTTAGCCGGCTAGCTAGTTAAAACAAAGTGAATAATAAATGTATAAGTAAATCATGGAAAGACTCGCATGTCGTGTTTTGACGTCAAAATGCAATAAAACACTTATTTTAGATTCATTTTTCAATGTAAAGTAATGACACTGTGATTGTAGTATTGCTAGTTATTTAGCTAGGCGGCTAGCTTGTGTCGGTGATAAACACGTTAAAAAATAAACAAAAGATCTCTATTAGCTAACCACTCACCGGTTTAGACGGATAAAAGCTCGCCAGATGAGTTTTCAAGTCCTTCACCGTCCAGTTGATGTTCACACCTTCGATTGTCTGATCGCCATGAAGCTGATTCGGCGTTTTAATCACAACTGAAATCGTCTCCTTTTCCGAGACCTGGGAATCCATTTTCTCTTTCTCTTCGTCTCAACACTAACGTTAACTTCAGCTCTAAAATTCACAAAGACAACTAGACGTACGCTAAAATTTAGCACAGTGTTTGCGGTTATAAACAGTACCGGATGTTCGTGAGCTCTCCAGCTGCTCAACGGTGAAACTAAACGCAACGAACCGTCACTAGAACTTCGAACCAGCTGTGACAGCGCGTGAGATACGCTGGGTGTTATGTGTGTGTTTCCAAAACACACTGTGGCTGAAGCTGATTGGCTGAAATGCGCTCGTGCACAGACGTGGAGCCTATGCGGAAGCCCCACGCACTGCGCAGACTCAGTAGGCTGCTGCACTCGGAAAGTTCACGATGAAAACGTGGAGTTGCATCACTTTCTGATGAAAGAAATGAGTGTCTGAAACAGCCAACAAATGGCAATAAATACAACTCACGCGGCTTATAGAGTAGTAATTACAATGTTATATGACGTTTATATGATCTAAATCAGCAGAAAGTCTGTTTATTTTATGTTCTTTTATTACGTGACAAAAGCAATAAATGATGCTTTGATTGAGGAAAAAAATACAGAATGATCTGACCAGTTTCCACTTCCACATACAAAGACTGCATAAACACAAGACTGATCTCTTCATATGTTTCCAGCTTTCTTGTTGCTTGTCTAATGAAAATTATTTTTTCCCCTTTCTTTCTTTATATATATATCCTATAATCTTCTGGATCTTCTGGATTGGATACCAATCCCTGGAAAGGCATTATGCATACACATCCGTACACATTCACATCTAGGGGCAGTTTAGGGTAGCAGGTTTACGGCACTTTGGTATCTTTCTATCATTTTACATCTGGCACCTTAAGAAATATTTAAGCTATATAATTGGACCTCACGGATTACTACTTAAATAGTTTATCTTCAGTAATTGCTTTATTCTGGTCAAGGTCATTGTGGCTTTGGAGTCTGTCTCAGGAATATAAGGTCTAAATGCCAACATAGGGAAGGAACCATGAACACAAACACTTAAACATTCTTTCACACACTAGGGGCAGTTTAGAGTAATCAATCCACTTGGGGTGTCTTTTGGAGATAGGAGGAAATGGGGGAACTTGGAGGACACTCATGGAGATACAAGGGAGAAAAAAGGCAAAACTCCACAGAGACAGTAACCCAAACTCACAATCAAACTTATCTGGGAGGCCCAATGCTTACACTGCACCACTGTGCCACTTAATGTTTTGTGTTTTTATTTTTATAATAACTTGTTTGAGATGTAGAATTACTATTGTTCATTCAGAAACTGTTTCGTTTCCCGATGGTTAAGCTGGTGTGCCAGTTTGACCAGCTTGTCCTGTGTTTTCAGCATTAAAAGTATATATATATGAAATGATACAAACTGACATAAACAAAATAGGCTACCTTCAATTTCTTTGTAATGATTATCATTTTACAAAACATAATTATATGAGTTAGACACAGCAGGTTAAATAGATGTCACATATAATAGAAAAGTTCTAAATAAAATTACATGACTCAAACAGACATTACAAGAATCAGTCATAGAAAGACTTAAACATTTTAACTCACACGGTTAAAACTATTAAAATCAAGGCTGAATTCAAGTGCTACGTGCATACTAAGTCATATTTTACAGCATTCAAAGAATCGAATAGTACAAGGTGTCATACATTTCGCAGGAAATCTTTCTTCGGTGTTTGATCACTGGCAATAGAAGGTGAGGACACTCTCCTGGTTGCCTCTGACAAGTAGCACCGGAGGTCTTAGGCCACGTGATATCATTTCCAACCAAGCCATGTAAAGAGCACTGGGACATGCTCCTCTCCGGCCTATGGGCATGGTCCTGTCAAGCAAAAAGCCAACGTCTCCTTATTTAACAATTACATCTGATATATGATTGTAAAAATAGAAAAATGTAAAGTAACATGAACTTACACAATTATCAAAGCTGCATCCCTTGAATAATCTTGTAGGACTTCATTAAGGCGGATGTGTCTAAAGGACTAATTAATAATTAAAATATTAATCATAATCAAGAAAATAATATGCTAACTAATATATGGAGTTCATATAATACGTGTACATATAGCATTTACCTGTACGTTTGTTACTGGTTCTATGCATCTATTCACCTATTTACACTAATTAAAAGAATTACCTTTGCTGTATTTTTCTCCATCTCCTCATCAGACACTATCCATGGGCAGTCACTGGTGGACTGCCCCCCTCCGTCCTCATTCTTTTGGATAGCATGTACCCTATAAGGTGCTAGAAGGTCCTCAAACTTCCTAACACTGTTAAAGTGGATGAAATATGTTCAGGAAGAAAGAAATGGTGTTCAAGCATAACTAGATGTCTTTAATAAACCGTTTGGATATCCCAAAACCTTGTATAATAAAGGACATAAATACTTTTCAGGTTGTGGTTTCTCATTGATATCTGGAAGAATGTGGATCTCGTGGAAGCCAAGGCGAAACTTGCTGATGAGAGCTGTGAGCCTGGAGAATAGAGAGAGAGAGAAGACACTGACTCAGCAATCTAATAGCTGCAACTGCATTTCACACTTAAAAACTGTGTATTCATCATTATGATCAAAACAAAAATAGGCTTGTGTCTATTTGTACATATTTCCTTGTGTTCTTGCTGGAGGCTGCTAACATTTATTCTTGGTGAAATACTGCATCAACAGTACGCCTACATAGCCGATTTAGCATTGCAATTACGCTTGCCGACATGAACGAATTGGGTGGTCCCATTGTTGGTATAGACAAAAAATGAGAACAACCTAAATTTGGTAATAGACAAACAATGATCCCACAATGTTCTCTGAAATAGCTTGCAAAAGTAATCAGCATCCATAATTGTTCATTCCATATTTAATTAAAATCAGATTTTAAAATAATATAACGAGCATGGCATGGAAATAAAAATAGGCCCGTATTCAAATGTTTTTTGGTTGGAACAGACGAGAGGGAAATGAGGTTGCTGTGCAAGTTGTTACATACAGTACAGTAAACAACCAATTTTTAAATCGTATTTTGGTGGCACTTTTGCACATTATTTAGAAGTAATCACTGTAGCTCTCTATGAGACTTCATTTTCCAAAGATTGTTCCATAGAATTCATAGCTACAGTACATAACCATTTTAGTATAACGAGTACACCTTTCGAACCCTCAACTCAGGAGGTGTGTAGCCACAGTGGTAACCACTTCACCACCATGCCACCTTTGCAGATACAAGTAAGAAAAATTGGTTCTTTATGTAACAACCTCAGCAGCAACCTCATTCCCCCTCTCATTTCCAGTTCCAGCCACTCAGCATTCAGGATCAGCAGTATAATAATCAGCCTGATCACATGTTTCTCACTAGTTTGTGTGTTAAATTGGATGTTTTGTTGTATACTTCAATGATTCATAAGTCACTGTGAGACTTATCAATCATTGAAGTATAAAGCAAAACACATTCTTCTGAAAATGGTCAGGTACAGGAATTGGACTCAAAATGAAAGCCAAAAAAGTCCTGGAGAACTATTCCTCAAAACATACAAGAAGTTCTGGCTCTTTGGAAGCAAAATATAAAGAAATAAGAGGTGGGTCAAGACTTTTGCACAGTACTATCTAGTACTCTAATAGTAATGTCTAGTAAAACACATGGGTGTATGTTTATTTAAGAATAATATGTATTCATATTTGTGTAATTATGTTTTAATGTACAGTTTACATTGTGCTGCTTATTCAAGGTGGTGAACGGACATTGACATTTAACTGTTAAACAGGATATGATGACTTCGGCTCAACTTACTCTTGCTTTTGTTCTTCAACACACTGAATCTCTCCTCCAACAAACACTCTGACTTTACACCTGCCCCAGCGCTTCTTGCGTTTCAGAAGATAGGGCAACAATAGAGTCAGTCCTGTCAAACACACAGCATTAGCCACTGTTGCATCATGTACAAACATTACACCAATATGACACTGAATCCTGCCGGTGGCACTGGTGGCTCAGTGGTAGGTGTTTCGCCTGCCATGTGGACGGCCCGGGTTCGATTCCAGCCAGTGCCCACACCCCAGCCACTCGATACAGTGCCGGTCCCAAGCCCGGATAAAATGGGAGGGTTGCGTCAGGAAGGGCATCTGGCGTAAAAAACCTGTGCCAAGTTGTAGTGCGGACTGGATATTCCGCTGTGGCGACCCCTTGCCGGGAGCAGCCGAAAGACCAACAACAACAACACTGAATCCTGCCACAAATCCAAACAGATGCTTTTACAAGAACTCATTTTATGTGCTTGGCTCAATATTCACCTCCATCATCAAACACCCAATACACATCAATGGTCTTCTTTTCTTGTTTGGACTGAAAGACAGTGCTGGGTTGAGGCATAGTCAGCAGTAAGTCAGGGTCCACTGTAAGAAAGGAGGCAATCTTTTATACAAATCAGCATGGATCACCAAGCATACAATATTTAATATTTTAAAAACTGAGTCTAATAGTGTGAAGCTTCATTTGCTAAAACCTACAGGGTGATGTTTATTTCAGAAAAAATTGGCCTTGTTTAACAGTCAATTTAGTAATGGTGTGTAAATGATTGTGTGAGCCAACTGAACTAAAAATTTCCGCCTAATTCGCAAACGTTTCAAAAAGCCAGATTTTTTTTGCATGAGCGATCATCTGTAAAGTACAAAATGGTCTCCTGAAACATCTCATCCACATATGGTGATACCCACAAGGCCATTCAAATTTCGAAGACACCTGTGAATAATGTGAAGAAAAATCAAGCCAGAATTGGAAGTTTGTTTAACTAATTTCTGTTCCAATAAAGTTATTGAATAACACATTAATGTTAATATGTTAATAATCAGGCACTAAATATTTAATTACCTGAAGTCTTTGTACAGTCTGGCCCGTCCTCCGGCAAGATTTCTTTTTTCGTAATTGAATTTATTTATTTGACTTAATTTATTGTTTTGTGTTTTGCTAATGACATCTGATAAATGCTGAAAATGTCATTAAAAATAATTAAAATCAATAGTAATGCAAATGTTTATATTACTTAATTTCTCCACACTCTTAGAAGCATGAGTAGGATATGAACAGTTTTTTTTTTATTTAAAGGATTTTCATGGAGACCAAATATCTTGTTTAAATGTTTTATGGATAAATACGTTTATATCAGTTTTGATAAGTAAGACCTATTGTTTGCTTATGTTTTTTAATTGTGCAGTATTTTGCCGTATACTGTACATGTGTTGACAGGAGGTCTTGCATCAAGCCCGGGCTCTGCTGCTGCCTCAAATCCTGGGTTTACTGCAGTAAAATTAAGATGTTAAGGACCAAAACAATCTGTTTTCAATAAATAGAAAAATATATATTTTTTATATATTTATATAAAACATAACCATTACCATGTGCTTGCATCTGATGAGATATATCAAGACCTTCTTTCATCCGAAGGACACATACACCATACTGCAGGTCAAATGAATCACTAAACAATAGACATATCAATTATATTTTATTTTCACAAGAGATTTTAAAAAAGTGGTTGGGGTTTTGTTTTGTTCTGGTGAAGCTGAGACTTACTGCAAAATGTTAATGTAATTATGAATCATGGTTGGTGGACAGTTGCACCAGTTCTTCTTAAATCCCATTACCAAGATATTAGGCCGAATCCGACCCAGTCCTGCTCCCTAAAGAGACACATCAGGATCAAGCAGAAAGAAATCACACCAGTAATCTCCATCAGAAGCAAATCATTAATAAAGGTGCAGAACTGTAGTACAAAGGTGTTAGATTAAACAAAAAGTCTTAAGCATACATTCCCTTATACAAGTGTTCACCCCTTGAGCAGTTCCAAAATTTTGCAGTGTTAAAACCTGGAGCTGAAATTAAGCCATACATCCCTAGTTTCCATCATAATGTCAACTCTGTGGTCCGGTTGGAATTAATTTAGGGGAGTTGGAAGATTATGCTGTAATTGGTTTAGATTTGCGATACAATCTGAGTTAATTTTGTTTCAGTGTCAAGTTGAAACACTACAAAATGTGGAAAAGTTCAAAGGAGGTAAATATGCAAGGCCCAGTACTTATGTAAAGATGCAATGGATGAATGACCTGCAGCAAAATCTGTGCCCCACTGCGCAAATCATCAGCAACTATTCCATTATAGAAGGATTTGATGCCTCGCTTATTGAGCCATGTCACATGAACGCTACTGTTGGCAGCATCCACAGCATCAGGTGATGGGCCTCCCTGTAAAACAGGCATAACTCTGATGATAAATTTAATTAATTATAAGATTTTTTTTGGCTACAGGGACATAGGCATGCTCATTGACTATATTCTAAAGACAACATTGCCTTACTGTGATGACGTTTCCACACATCATTAGACTCTGGTTCTTGGTGAAGGTGCCTACAAAATCTACCAGAGCTGGCCGTGAACTGGGAGGCCCAGTAAGAACCAGACACTGTGGCCTGAAAGACAAGTGGAAGAGATGAGTTTAAAAAAACACACAATAAATAGAATGGAATTTGTTGATATAGGGAAATGGAGACAGAACACATGTGACTTGCATAAGACTTGTGTAGGTCCTGACTAAATGTTAACACCGTTGATGCGGTAGTACAGTAGATTTTGTGTGTATTTGCCTCATTGAATATGGAATACCTATAATTCTTTACGTGGTCATCTACATGGTTGAGACCCACACAGTAGGATAATGCCATGTTATATGAGCTTGCTTGCACGGAAGAACCCCAATTTACAGCTAAAACAGAAAAAGAAAAAGGAAAAAGAAAACAGAGTTAGATTATACTTTTGTGCAAAGAAAAAAGATTATATATGCAACTGGTACATAATGCATTGTATTTTTATTATGAGTTGGAATGCATGGTTGCCTTACAGGGTTTCTTGTAGAGCACGTATCCCAGAAGAAAGAGCACTATCCCAATGGCAATGAGAGCAGCCCACCAGGTAAGCAAGAACATGATGACCACTGACACCACAGCACCCACCAGAGATGCCCACTTATTGTAGTACCTAAACGAAGGACGCCAACCTGTACACATAGATGGGATATGATTTAAGCTGACCATAAAAAGACATTTTATCCAACGTATTATACATAAATAAACCGTTGTGCGGATGCAAAGTTTGCATTCTCACCGGGAGAATTGGTGATGGAAGCATGGAAACAGCTGAAGTTGATGAGGGCGTAAGAGCACAGGAAAAAGTTGGAGATGATAGGAGCAATAGTGTTCAGCTCAGCTGAAATAGATTTTAGATAGGAAATATCAGTATAACGTAACTATCTATTAGTTGCACATAGAAACTGTAGGGCACCAGAAGTTCGTGACCATAGATTTTTTGTGTCAAAAACAACACTTGTAACTAAGGGTTAGGGGACTTTAAAAAAAAGTAACATTTGTTGAAGAGCTTTTAGAATTACTGTATTTGGCTCACAAACAGATGAGTCAATGTTGAGATAATGCTTCTGAAATTTTTTTTATATTTCTGCCTACCAATGAGAATGAAGCATACAGCAATGATATAGGCTAAGAGGTAGCTCCTGTACGGCTCATTGTTCTTTCCATAGCCTTTTCCAAAAAATCCAATCCCTGGATACAGATTGTCCTTGCAAAGACACTAGCAAAAGACAAATAAAAATGTGTTACATTTATCATTTGACTCCACTGATGAGATAAGCACATTACATTTACAGTTGGAGCTACACACAGAGCAAAAATCACCTGAAATACTTTAGGAGCTGAAACCAGGCACGCTAGAGCTGAAGACAAAGTAGCCCCAAATATACCAGCTGCAATCAGTGGAGCAACTCCAGACACCATACTCATGGTCTAAGTGGAGACAAAAAAGTCATTAATATTATAAAATATACCTGGATAGTGTCAATAAATCAGCTGGTATATCAACTGGAGCTTTAATAATTAAAAAATATATACATATATAAAAATTATAGGTACTTGGTAATTATTGCTAAGGCCATAAGTGCATGTGTTGTTGGCAATGCAGTCACTGAAGTTCCAGCCATATCTACAGGCAGTCCCCAAGCAGTCCGAAACACCAGACTCAGATATTAGAAAAGTGTCGTTGATATTACCGGACGCATCGCGTACTACACATGAGCCTGAAACAGAAAAAAAACTACTTTATTTCAGGATGTTGACAATCAGGAAAATCTTTTCATCCATACATTCATGCACTGATCTTCATTTTAACCCTGATCTGGGTCAAACTGGATCTGGAGCCCATTTCAGGAACACTGGGCTCAAAGAGGGAGTAAACCCTGGGTAAAATGGCTAGCATGTTTTTGGATGGAGGAGGAACCCAGTGAGGCCAGAGGGGACATGCACAGATACATGGAAAGCATGCAAAAATCTTAAGCTCAGGTTCAACTCTTGAGCCATGAGATGGGAACTCTAGTCACTATGCCATCATACCACTACAGCCATAATCCTGATGCATTTGAAATGTATAATGATAAGTATCAGATGAAAACAATCAGAACAATCTGCCAACATATTGTACAACAAATAGTACAGCTGTATTATTTATTTTTTCAAACGTATATGCTGCTGCCACTTACCAATGGTAGCAGAGATGATAAGATAAGATATGGTGGTCCAGAAAATAGCCAGCATTGTGCCACGGGGTATAGCTATATTCGGGTCCTATAAGGATACATATGTGGATGTGTTAGAATATTGAAGGATACAGAAAAACTAACTAAATAGTCAAACACATGTGTCCTTCATAACATAAGGGAGTGCACAGCTTCAAATGAATTAATGGGTGACTGAAATAGCTAAACTTGCCTTCAGGTCTCCCGAGATATTGGCTCCTGCAAGAATGCCTGTGGCTGAGGGAAAGAAGATGGAGAACATGCCAAAGAAGCTGCCCCCCGGCCCACGCCAGCTGGGCACAAAGTTTTCTGCAAAAATATCCGCTGGTAGGCACAGAGAAAAGCACATTGTGAGGCACATGCACCTACATATGTAATCTGTTGATATGAGACACATATCATCTACAATCATGCCATACTGTACCTGTGTAGCTGAAGAAGCCTTTAGCTTGCTTCTGAGGAGTGGCGGGGATGATGGTACCAACAATGTAGTTGGCAAAGGAAACCATAATAACCATGAAGAACAAAACCTGGGCCTGATGGATTGATTAAGAACACAGTTTGATTAGGATGGGCTGATTAATTCAGAAGCTGGATAAATATATTATTAAAATAAGACTTTTTTTTTTTTATTATTCTAACACAGACCTTGGACTCCCACTCCATACCAGCTAAAGAAATTGCCAGCAGACAGGTGACAGTGATTACACCAATGATGCGGATGTCATTAAGGGGGTCTACCATGCTTGTACCACTCTCCTGAATTGGGATTAAAAAGGACAGTTTAAGACAAAGAGGAAACCTTGAAAGTGTAAAAATAACAGCATGTGCAAAGCCCACCTGCATTATTGACTGGACAGTCTCAGCAAAGCCTACAGTGTGCATAGCCACAGCCACTGCGTTAGCGAATGCAAAGATCAGTCCAATAGATCCACCAAGCTCTGGACCCAAACTGCGTGAAATCAGGAAATAAGTGCCACCTGTGGAAAAATTAAGGTAAGAATTACGACCATTTCCAGATGTTTGTCATGGAATGGATAGTTAAATGGCTGAGTTAAGTAAGTAAAAAGCCCTGCCTCCTTTGACTTTGCCATTGGTAGCAATTGCAGATGTAGAAAGTCCAGTGATCCCAGTGATGCAGGAGGAAAGCAGGATAATAATCCAAGTCAAACCTTAAGAACAAGAATAATTTATATTATTTAGATTTATATTAAAACAGAGATGGAAACTAATGGAACACGCAAAAATACGTACAATATATATTGTTAAGTTTTATGACAAATAGGGGGGCTGCATTCATGAATAATTTTATTTCATATGACAAAAATCTTACAGATATGTACATTAAAGTGACACAAATGAAGATTTATGAATACTTACAGTGTCAATAAAATAAACAATATGGTAAAAAAAAATATATATATAGGTCTACAATATGTATACCTGAAAATTTCATTCATGCTGAAATTCAGTAACACTTTGCAAAAAAATGAGTGGCCCGAGCCCTGACCTCAACACCGTTCAACACGTATGAGATGAACTGGAACACTGAGTGAATACCAGGCCTTCTCATTTGTCATTAATGGCTGACCTCAATAACTGTCTTGTGGCTGAATGGGAAAAATCCCCACAGTCATGCTCTAAAAATTAGTGTGAATCCTTCCCCCAGTAGAGTGGAGGCTTTTATAACAGCCAAAAACTGCATGATTCTGGAATGGACATACTGTACAGTATATGGGTGTGTGATGGTCAGGTGTCCATATACTTTTTCAAAACATACTTATACACCATTGTGTTGGTGATAGCTACACAATATCGTCCATAATCCTTGTAAGTCGCAAGGTGCTGCACAATCTGGAGAATTTGGAGGCCAACCTCCAAAAACCTTGAACTGTTTGCCAGCTAAGACCCATAAACAGCAAGCTGTTACATGCTGAGATATACATTTCTTCACAGCCAGCATTGACTTTCTTCAGCATTTCTTCTTTCTTCTTTGTGCTACATTAGTAGATAGGGTGGTCTTTGCTCCCCACAGGCATACATGTTTTGTTTACTGGTACATGCTTGATATTTGGTATAAAGTATATGGGGAAACCTTTATTTGCTCCCATAAACAAGAACAGTAATACACACCTTCCCACGCCATGCACTTGTATTCAGGTGAGTTTAATATACTGTATTAATCTTTTTGTTGTTAATCTTTCAGCTGCTCTGCACAACAACTGCCACAGAGTTCCCACCGGATATATATATTGTGTTAAATCACATCCTTATAAATGAAGACTTTGACCTTCAACCAGATATTCGCAGGGTCGTAGCCCCTATTTGCTTACAAAACACCCCTTGAATGAGACTCGCTGGAATTAAAAAAAAGAAAGAAGGCTGATCTACCAATTCCAGCTTGAGATGTAATCCAGGGAAGCCTCAAGTACAGAATTACTCCCCAGATGTTGAGCATGCAACGAACCTGTGGAACAAAATCACAAGTGTTCCAAGTAACAAGACAACTATTAGGAGTCAAGTTCTATTTCTGCACAAGCCATGAAGGCACAGGTCTTTTCATTCTTTTTATGAACATGTACAATAATTGGTTTAATGGAAAGTGTCTAAAAAGCCAAGAATGACAGAATTCACAATAGTAGTCTAATCAGCCAATGCTTCCTTTTGTTCCAACGCATATTATATGGTATTATGCACCCAAAGTGCTAATTAGGAATATTATACATTCTCTAGATGAGCTTTAATTGGCCCTCACCATGACCCCCTGGACCCATCCAAAGCGAGCGGGTTCTGGAGGAGGTTCTGCTAGCTCTTCATCCGGACTCTCTTTGTTACCACTCGTCTCCTCATACAGAGGAGGTGGGGAACTATCATCCTACAAAAAGAAATCATTTTGAAACTTTTTTTTATATACAGTACATATACACACTACCACAGTTATTGCTATTCATCATATTAAAGCTTACATGAAATCACACTGCTGACAAATTTATATTTTATAATTTAAAGAACTAAACCTACATTATCCATTATGGTCCATCTAGTGAAATCTACCTACCTCAGGGTTGGAGTGTAGCTGAAAGAGAGATGGTCTTAATTTTTTTGTTCTCCCAAAAACCTCAGTGTTGGCATAAAAGTCATAACTAGGTGGAGTATCTAGTGTATCATATCCAGTCAGCACAGCAGAGCCACGCGGGGTCACTCCATTCAGCTCATAACCACCTGTTTCCTCTATAGTGTAACGCCGGTTGTCTCTACCATTGAGCGTTGTAGAGTTTGGGCCTCTGAATGAAGTGAGGTTGATCACCTCATTGTTATGCAGCGTGTCCTCCATGAGTGAGGAGAAACCAGTGTGAGCGGGGGATTGGTGCATGGGTTATATTGTACCTGAACCGGAAATGTTCTTGATTTCTCTCTTGGACTATACAAATTCAGGGCCATTTGGCTTTTTTTGTGTAGGTGTAACGGTCAGTAACTCTTAAATAGCCACCTCAAGGGTTTTGGCTTGTACTTGAGCTTGTTAACAAGATCATAACACAGTGATTGAGATCTAAAGCAGAATAACCTTGCCAGAGGCTCTGAAGGACATTTTTTCTGCTTTCCTAAATTCTGTCCAATTCCCCTGTTATTTTGAGTGTCTATGGAACATTTGGTTATTTCCAAAACCAATCATAAACATGATGAGTGGAGAATAAGAAGCCTAAATGTACAGAGGCTATAAAAGCAAACTCATTCTATTCATTATGTGCTAAACTAAAATACCTGACAAGCTCAAACACTGAACAGATTTGTAGCACTTTAGTAAATTTTTGGTGACCTTCACATCAGCTAGTCATGTAATGCCATGTAAAACATTATGACAAATCGTTAGCGTTTCATCTGAACGACTTTGGCCTAAGGCACTGAATAATCATTCCTTTGGTTCCTCATTAACATACACACTCAGTTCCACAAATACATGTGACCCAAGGTGCAACTCTAGGTTAAGTAATTATTTCAACAGAAATTGCTCTGGAAGGCTCACTGCTGGGTTCTTCACTGTGCAATTAGAGCAGATCGTACAAATCTGTCCACAGGTGCTCCCCTGTTGGCTGTCTTCTTTTCAGCTTTCTGATTAATTTTCTATAATTAGCCATACAAAAGAATGAACAAAGATGCATGTAAAAAAAAGTTTTAAAAAAGTAAAATAAAATTAAAAAAACACTACAAGTTTCGAACGTAACCAACATTTTTATTCCAAGTGTATAAAACAGATCTTAAAATCATATGAAAACGGCAGCAGTCAAAGGTTTTGTTCTTCTTCACGATGTTGGCAGCAGTGTGGGGCCACCCTGGTGTTGTGAAATAGCCGGGTTATCGCGGACGTGTGGCATCGGCCTGATTCACAACACCAGCTGCAGCACACACACCTCATCCTGACATCTGCTTCCTGCTCGAGTCTTCTGGGTTTCATGTGGTAATATGGATAATCTTAACAAACCATCACACACTCGCCATCTTATGCAGATGGCTTGTTTAAAATTTATGTTTAATGACCATATAATGGCCATGTCCACGTGGTTTATAAGGATTGACTATAGTATCAAATACTGCACTGGAATAACAAAGTAATGAACAATAAAATTAGTACAGCAGCTCCAGATGCTAATTTTCATTTTGCTAAATCCCAAACAAAGCACATGACTTCTAAAACTCTCCATCTGTGGCGAAAATGCCACATATGAGAAAACTTCACTTCCTGCACCTCTTGTATGAACGGCTTGTTGTCAACCATCATTGGCAGGGAAACAGCGATGGTGGTGTGTTTCAAGTCAACCTCAATACAAAGTATGAATATTTTGGCGAAATGTGAAAGTAAATGGTTACAGCTATCTAGACATATTTATCAGATTGAAAATATGGTTTGATGAATTTGTATACAACACTGAGGTAAATTATATAAATGATAAATGATTTTGATCAAATGGTTTAAACATAAAATTAAACAAAGGCTTTGAACTCAAATGAAACAAGATGGTGAGGAAAGAAATAAAACCAAAACACAAAACAAACTGAATTTCTTTTATTTGTCAAAAGTATGAAAAAAAAAAAAACTACAAATATAAACTCACAACAAGGTATGAATCATGAAGAAACAAAATTAATGGGAAATTTATGGGAGAAAGAAAAACTGCAGGGACATTTTCTCATGCATTTTTTTTTTTCAGTTCATCAGGACTTCCATCTGTACCAGTCTGGCATTGGTGTCTCCGGCCATGCGGTATGGGATCATCCCAGCAAAAGTGATTAGTGCCCGGGCCTGGCTGCGCAGTATCTGTGCATGCAAATGTGAAAGACGACACTGCATTATTAACATTTCACTAGCAGTCCGCATTTCATTTATATGAATAGCACTATGAAAACTCATCAAAAGCTGAATTCTAGGGGGGGAAAAAAGGGAAAAAATTATGACAAATTACAAGGCAAAAATGTGACAATCTGCCCTAAAGATGTCTAAAATATTGGGTGCTCAGGATGCTTTTCTCAGTCAGTAAATGACCAAGTGTGAAAACTCACAAAGCTTGTGGTTCAATTCGTATCACAATTGTTGGCTTAGATCATTTTTATGGCACAGAAAATTGAGAACAAATATAACTTTGCTTTATATTTATTACTTATAGAACTTGTATAACAAATTGTCTTAAATGGAAGGATGATGCGCATTTTTGTCCATTCACTATTGTTCAAAGTATTGACATCCTTCCTTTGAACAGCAGTGAATGACACACTAACACTAAATTGGCAATTTTTTTATTATCTTGGAAATAAAGAAATAAGGCTTATTTTAGTGAAATAATGTATGTGCATATATAACTAATGTACAGTAGGAGTGCTAGTAATGACGTGGGCTGTTGGAGTGGATTTGGCACAAAGCAAGTGCACGAGAGTTCCATCGAAAGAAAGAGCATTTCATTGAATACAATGTGTGCATAAAATGTGAGCCCAAATACATAACACCATACAGCATCAATAAATCTGTTTCGCTCTATGATGATTAAAGTTTGCAATTAATCCATTGTTCACATGCATGTCGTTCACATATCAACTACACTACCGCTATAGATGACACATTTTAATAAAGATATATAAGAAATGAAAAGTTACACACCATGTTGAAAGTTAAAAACAGGAGTGTAATAACTGTGCGTCTCGCTATTGTCTAACTATTTCTATAAAATCGTCTTTCTGCTCTAAACCGATTCTGATTTTCCCCACCGAGTCTCGGTCCTCTAATGCACGTTGTTGTCTGCCCGGGGTTCCTGCTGCTGCCCCCTTCAGGCGCTTGTACTGTGTGAACAAAATGTTCATTGTTGCAAGAAGCACCTCAGATAAATTGTGTCTGACCTGAAAGGACAAAAAAACAACCCCAAAACAAATATTATTTAAATGACAGCTGAATTCCATTGCAAAAGATTATAAACTATGCTGATAAAGAGCACTCTTACTTCATCGCTGAAGTTCCTGAATGCTGCTACCCTCTCCTCTACTTGGTCTTGACTCAAAGGAACCAGTTTTAATCTCTCCATTACCTGAAGCACACAAAGGAAAAATATATGAATTGCAATAAGCAGTATATGATGCATTTCCGAAAACTACGATTCCATCTTGACTCACGTCGTAAGCACGGTCGATGTGGCTGGCGTGATACTCGTCGAAAAAGGTCATGAGGTCCAGGAGCAGGTAAAAGGTACTATCCACAGACTTCTCTCCAGCTGTACCATTAGTGCGAAACCTAGAACCACAACGGTATCACAATAGCATCAACAACCAAAGCATCTCTACGGAATGAACAAGATATTCATTTAATGAGTCCAGTGCGAAGGAGGAAAATTGACGTTGAACTACTCGGGCAAGATTTATTTTGTAATTTAATAGTTTTTTACTTACTTTAAATTTTTCTTTGTCTGTTTTCATTTTTGTTAATGGGTTCCCATGTTGCTATTCATCTACCTACTGGATCTATTGGGATTTAAACCCATCTACATTGAAAAAACACTGCAGCAGGGCTTTATTACTTATGTCTGGCCAGCTCTCTTACTTGCTCATCTGTACACTTGTACACTGAATTGGCTAATACTACCTACAGCGTAAAAGTGTGTGTCATCTCATAAGTAAAGCTGTCACTCAGCACAAGTATATATTCCTGCACTGCATCATGGAACTTTGAGTCATTTGTTAATAATTATGTGCACTGCTCCTATGGTGGATTTCTCATTAATGTGACTTTAAACGTTCAGAAACAAAAGCATATTTTGTCTTTTGTTTCTCAGAATTGACAGGAAATGTTGATTCTTAGATCACGTTTTTTTCCCCCTGCTATTAAACATCACTACAAGTGAACTAATGTCCCAGTGTGACATCGGCATGGAGTACTACCTTGTGAGACAAGAACAAGACAAGAAAAAAATTACAGCTACAACCTGTGTACAATGTGTTTTCAGCAAAGTTTTCCATTAAGTGTATAATAAATCAATGTTTTCAAGGTTGAAAGAGAGGAGAGACGTACCGTTCAGCGATACCCAGCGCCATGTTCTTGAGCCTCTCCTTGTTTGACTGTGGCGCACTGACCTGGGGAATTACTGGACTCAGCAACTTATTCATCAGTTCCAGCACCTTATCAGGGTTCTATCAGTAGCAAAGCAGAAACTCATAAAAAAGCAACTTTTTGTTATGCACATGACGATTAAGGTCCAATTCCTGTGTCATGCTTTCACTAACCTTCCCTAACTCATAGAGCTTTACAGATTCCTCAAACAGGCCCTTGTTCTCAGCCTCTGAGGCCACTTTGTTGATGATAGCTCGTGTGTCTCCGGCAAACTTGTCAATCACGCCAGGCTGAAAGGATTCACACAATCCCTTTTTAGAGGCGGGCAGCATTTCAGGACACACGCTTGTATTTTTATTTTTTTTTTTAAATCTTGTCCACCAAAAGAACAAAAGAAACATTGTATTTCATGAGTGCTGAAACAATAGGAGATTTTTACAGCCTGTGTAGAGCTGAATGGGTACAATAATGAATGAGCATGAGCTGAAATAAATGTTCGGGAGGAGCTTTGAATAGAGGCATGATTGCAGAAAGCATTCTTCTAACCACACTGTGAGTTATATAATGCTGCAAAGCACAACACAGAACCTTGAGGCATACCTTTCTGCTTCCGTCTTTTTCGAGCCTTCCCAGAAGCATGTCAAACTGTAAAAGGAAAAAGCCAGGTTAGGAATTCAGAGAAGTGCAATAAAGCAGAAACTGACTTTGATTTCTGAGGCATAACCCCACCCTACCTCTCGACTCTCGATGACGAGCTCACTGACGCAGCGCATGAACATGTTCTCTCCTTGGTGGTCTTTCTCATTCCTGAAAAATGCAGACACAATCTTGCTTATAACAGGTAAGGACATTATTGTGAAATGGTCATCCAGAAACACTCGAAAGATCTAGCTGTGCGAAAACGGCTTTATTATTCAGGGAAATAATCATGAGTCGGAGCGAACCCATAAAGTCCCTCATGAATTATTTATCCCTTATTAGAGAGAGAGAACAATTCCTGTACTGAAGGCAAGACGACTTCTAGGTAAACCAGCCGCTTTTCAGGAGAAACCGTTCAAATTGAATGCTTATCCAAGGTCAGGTCCGCGGTGGCTTGTTTGGGTTTAGTGAGATGTACATACCGCAGGAAGTAGAAGTACTGCAGGGCCTCTCGTGGGTCTGTGGCCTCAAATTTTCGAGTGTAGAGCATGAGGAGGCGAATGAAGTTAAGGCGGCGGACCATGGGGGGATCTCCTGGTTCCTGACTCACTGAGAGAACAAACAGGATCGCCAATGAACAATACAGCAAATATAGCATTAATTATATTATGCCACTGTTCTTAAAATGAAAACTGCAGATGCATCATACAAAAGCCCTCCTTTAGACATGGTTTTTCAGTTACAGGATATACTGTAAACACTATCAATATTTAAACATGGCCATTAGTTTTGGTCTAATAACATTTGTAGTAATGGGATTCATATTTAAATCATTGATATAATCATTGTACTTTCACTTAAAAGATTATTATTTGAAATTCAGCTTTCAATGTAATTGGCTTTTTTCCGTTTAAAATCTCTCAAAGGTGGCTGGGAAAACCATACTCTGGAAATTATACCCGGATCAAGCATATTCAGTCAAATACACAAACCTACAGTACACACAATGCCAATAGTTTCGTTGCGTGCTATAGTTTCGGGATAAATGTGTCACCAACATACGTAGCTGTGCGCTCTGTCCCGACGATTTGAGCAGTAGTTCAAGTTCGTAGAGGACAAGGGCCACGTGCACGGCGTGACTGCGCAGACGCTCCACTCGGAAGAGGAACGCTATGGCAGCCTCGAACTGAGCAGTCAAAAAGAGCACCTGGAAGTAAAGGAACGGCTGCTGACTGGCTGAGAAATGAGACTCGCCTGTGGAGAACAATCACAGGAGCAATTAGTACAGAAATATGTCGCGAAGATTTTTTAAACAGTGTTGATACACAAGCCACAACGATGCTGCCTAAAAGTTGCAGATTGGAAATGTTTAATGAATTAGACATTTACACTGGTTTACTGAAGAACGCATCAAGGACAAAGAGTTAATTATTCAATATGTTATCGAACACACATTCGTCACTTAAAAAACAATAATATACAACACTTTAGTAGGTAATCATATACTGCATATATAGAATATTTTTGTATATATGTAAATCTAACAAGATGAGCACGTGAAGAAATATAAATGCTCCTTAAAGCAAGTAATGAGTTCCACAAAATCCTCTATAGCTGTGAACCTCTTAAATAGGCTGCTTTCTTTCCATTCACATGAGCTAAAATAATCCCCTCTCATTTATGCTGAGATTCGAGCTGCCATTTATAAAAAGAGCAGTGAAAGGAGCTGCAGCTGGAAGTGGAGCGGCCCTTATCAGCACAAGTGTTTAATGCAGCCTAGTTGTGGGGCATCGTGAGAGATAAGATTGACTCATCAGGCAGGTGGAGGAAATACAGCGCAGCGCCTTTTAAAATGCAGCGAGAGGAAGTTTTAAGTCAAAGAGAGGAGAGGGAGCTTATCTAGGACAGACTAACTGCTGGAGAATAAATTTCCTCCTCCTGAATCGCTTCCTTCAAGAGGGGTGTTAATCAAGGAATCAGCCGGTGATGTATTGCCTCGATGCCTTGTTTTGACCAGAGCGTCTAATGTTTAGAGTGCTTTATGAACTCCTTTGGCGTGAAGAGTTATGGAAATGTACATGATAAATTGCAGCCTGATGGAAATCTGGGGAAGCTGAATCGCGGGCCTGCATCTCACCGTAGTCCTCCAGGAGCTGCTTCTGTAACTGGGCCAGAGTGAGTCTGTCCTGTGGAGCGCTGCTTCCATCTTCATCAAAACACACCTGGTTCAACTACGGGACAAAGGATGAAGCAGAACCACTGATTAGCATTTACAACAAAATGATAAATAGGGCTGGACGATTTGATAAAAAAAATATTCTAAAACTCATTGCAATTATTTTGACATATTGCTATTGCGATTTATACTGATATTTAACTTTTAAACATAACTTGTATTCAAATGTATTTATTTAATTTAACTGAAAAGTTATTTAAAAATATAAACAAATACCTTATTTATTGCCAAACTCTACATGAATTCCTGGTTATGCATATATTACCTAAAATAAATTGCAGCCTTTTATGATGAATTAATTGCACAGGTCCAAATTGCGATTAACTGTGCACCACTAATATCTAATAATAATAATAATAATAATAATAAATATTATTATTATTCAAAAAGTTCCATTTTGTTCACAAACACTGCAAATAGGATTGAAAGTACAATAAAAAAATGTAAATACAAATAAGCGACAAAAACAACACTACAAAAAATAATTATCTACATAAAAAATAAACATTGTTTCAATACAGGGTGTCCTGAAAGTCTACATAAATTTTTGCGATCATGAGAATCATTTCAATACAATTTTCTTTCATCAAAGCCATTCTTAAAAGCTTTCTGAATGTAAACTATGTAGGAAATTATTTAGCTAATTTTCCCTAGCTAAAAAAAGAGGCAAAATTTTACCTTGAGCCAAAGATAGTCTTCCGTTTTATCAGCTACCTCTCCGTGGTTGTCGGCGATGTCACACTTGCCGATTAGGCAGTAGACGGCACGCTTGTATGGATCGGCGCTGTTGCGCAACACGCGCCGATAATGCAGTCGTATTTTATTCTCGGTGGCCGGTGCCAGGCTGATCAAACAGAAGACAGCGTTGTTAATTCTCTGTCTAAAGATGATGTTTGTACACAGGCAGTAAAAGACCTTTGACTGCATTCTGTGTGAACTCACCGGCGATCAGGGCTGTTCATATACTCCTGGAACCAGGTCTTGAATTCTCCCAGCTGGTGCTGTGCTCGGTTCACCACCTGCATGGCTGCAGCCAGGTCTCCACATCGCAGGCAGTAATAGATCAGAGCCCACACCGAGTGGCCCTCCACCTCTCCGTCCTGTTCCCACGCACAAACACACACAAGAAGCTTGTCTTTAGTCTTCTCGCATTTGCATGTGCACTTCTCACCAGCACATCTGAACTAAGAGGCTTATTTGCTCATGCTGGGAAAATCAGTCACTTTGTTATCTAGGATATACACTGGCATACATTAGCGGGAGCTGAAGGAAGGGCTGTGCTGCAGTGATGTCGCAGTACCTGCATGCCTGGCAGTGGGCCGGGAAGCTTGATGTTAAGGAAGCTGTGCACAAGCTGATAAGTACCGGGTACTCCGCCTAACTGAGCCTGGTGCAGGTTCCCGAACACCGTCACCATGGTGTACTTCTTATAGCTGGGAAAAGAGGTCATGATATGAAGTATACTTTATTTAAATCACAAAGTATTGAAATGTTCGGAGCAGTGGTCTTTAAAGGAATTTTTAGGTCAGGCCACTCGTATAGTGCTTGCATTTTGCTCTTAACTGAGTAATAGGATGGAACGTTACCATGCATATCGAACACAACTAGTATCTAAGCTAATGACAATGAGTTTAAATTAATAATCTATACATTATTTGGATACCAGAATTTGTCTATTCAAAGTAGTATATGATGATCGGGTTGATGAGAGCATGAGATGAAAAATTTATGATTTTATTAAATATTTAATTAGATTACGTATTAAATACGTTTATTATAATAAAACGTAAAGGGTTAAGACAAGACTGGGCACCCTGTGTTTTTAGTACAAACATTCCAATGGATTTCTTTTATTTATTTTTTTTTTTTATTGCATTAGTACAAAAACATTTTTGATTTCCAAACATTCACATTCCACCACAAAATTAACTGTAATAGAAAAATACTTTTGTAAAAGTGGTTTCTCACATAAAGTGCTGCTTTCTTTTCCTTCATACAAAATGGAAGCTGCTGGGTTTTGCAAATAGAAAGCAAGTGCAACAGGCAAAGTCCTCAGAGGAACTGTGGTTGGCGCTGCAGGATGCTTATTAAACTCGGATAGTTTCCTTATAAATCTGCTAAAAATTTTACTCGATACTAAACGGTCCTCAGACCCAAATATCACGCCAAATATTGACTCTAATCGATTAA
Organism: Channallabes apus; assembly: GCA_030522415.1. Lineage (NCBI taxonomy): Eukaryota > Metazoa > Chordata > Actinopteri > Siluriformes > Clariidae > Channallabes > Channallabes apus. Next base: position 28,672,804 of record CM060110.1, read on the forward strand.
TTATGGTTTTCTGGGCTTCAGTTTTTTTTAAGGCATACTTGCTGTATAGCATATATTCGCATGTGACTTTTGCACAGTGAAATATGCCTATAATGCCTAAACCTTATTATATGAACAGAATATCGGTGGGATACATACTGTATGACATAAGCACATAAAACTTCAGTGTGTAAACTCTTGCCTTTTCAAAATAAGTGAAAATATCGTGCTTTGGTTGTTTTTGATCAATCCTATGATTTTATCATTAATGCGCTTGATGCACATCATTTTAGTATAGTTATCTAATAAATGTAGAACAACCTTACACCTAATGTATGCATGGTTAATCAATAAGTTAAATGTAAAAGGTCATTTAAATACATCATGGATGCAAAAATGAAAATCTACAAGTTTGAGTAACACTGGTAACTCTTCGACCCCACCCTTGGGAACTCTATTGTCCTCTCAGCTGTCTAACCTGTTCTCCAGGAATGTTAGGGCCTGACGGACAAATGCCATCTGCATCTCCACAGAGACTCGGCTCTTCAGTGTGTCTTTGGCTGGCACCAGCAGCACGTCCGTCATCTGCTTCACCATCAGCCACATGTCCGACACATTCTACACACACAATATTAACAATCTGACTACTACAAAAAAACATAAATCATCATCATAATGCAAATGAACATGAAAAAAAAAAAAAAAACCCCGAAAGTAATTAGCATCCATGACTAGAACTCACCTTATCATCCATACTGGCAGCTACTGACGCACACAAGTCCCCCAGGTTGGGATGAACATGTCCGTTCACAATCTTCTCGTTAAAAATGTAGATCTGATGGAAACAGAATAAAGCTCAGGCACACACTCATGGACGTTCATGTGCCAGTTTTGGCTATGACTTTGCAGAAAAGGAACGGATGATGAAAAACAGGACGAAAACAATCAAAATGTTTAGAAGGTCGTCGAAAAAAAGAACGAAGATGAGAAACAGGATGCCGCAGGCGATGTGGCGGCACATGGCGACTGCAGGGAAGAAGTGACGAGAAAGAAAATAAAAAGGCAGAGAGAGAGAACGAGAAAGAGAGCGATCTCGACTTTGTGCAGGGACAGAGAGAAAGCCCATAATGCCCCTAGCTGGCCAATCAATCTTCTGGATCAATCGGCATGCTGGGCTTGCATTACATGACCTGATAGAGTCTAGGCAAATAGTATGAGCACACAGTGGAGGAGAGCTTACGTGGACATGTTAATTTAAGTGAATTTGCATCTTCAAAAACAGAGCGATAATGCAAAAAAAGGCACACTGGTATACGCAAACAATCAACACCTAGATGGTGTGATGTGACCCACCTTGAAGTTAATTATTAACAGTACATCCTGAAGTGTTATATTCCTATTGGATGAAGTAAGCCGTCATGTATATTGTTTTATTCGTTAAAAGAATGACACGCTGTACATTTTATCCATTTATAGACATCAAAATATTATGGAATTATTTCCTGTTTGCATTAACACTAACACGTAAAGTAAGTCGTCCCTTCACTGAACATCTCCATGTTGAAAACTCTTCTGCAATAGAAAACTTAAAGTCACAGCTTTAAAATGGTGTTATACAGCTCGAACACTGGAGACTCCTTTCAAAAATGCTGTTTAAAGAAACAATCATAACAATTACGACTTTTTAATCTATTAAAAACATGGAGCTCATACAGACTTTGCTACAGAAACAATAACACATTAGAAAGTACATAATTAAAACTTATCATTTCAGTTTCAGCAGATTTGACATATGTGCCATGTTATGGAAAAACCAGTGAACAGCTGATGACTGTTTAGATTCACGAATTCTGTGGTATACATACGTAAATATTGTGCATACGCAACACACTCACCTGTCGCCCGTAAGCCACCTCGACACTGTCCAGAGCGCTGCGTCCTGGGGCTCCCATTTCACTTACAAAGCTCGGCTGAGTGAAAGGGGGCAAAAAAAATTAAAATAAACATTAGGTGATCTGTTTAATTTGTTCACGTGTAGACTTCTTTACCAGAGACAACACTAAAGTGCTGTAAATTTAAGGCTGTGCATGTAGTTGAGTGCCAAGATTTTAGGAGAAGGACAGAATAACACTCCTGCAGCTCATGCACAATATGTTATTTAAATATAATGATCAATGCAGCATAAAATTCACTGTCGAGAACTTAACCCGTGCTTGAGCGCACAGCATTCGGCAGCGCTCATGCGCGCGGAAAAATCTGCCCCGGGCCAAACAAGAATTTATTTCTTTTGAAGAACGACAATTTGACTGGATAAATCACACATACAGTGGTCGGGAGAAAAAAAGCTAATACAAGACGCGCATTGATCAAGGAGGAACAGACAGCATCGGGTATGCTCGCAGCACAGGAAGTGAACAGCAGGTCATACATGGAAACATTTCATCATCATTAATACTTAAAATGGGAGAAAATCCTAAGCAGACATACAAATACACACATGCACACACAGCCTCAGCGCAAAATCAAACAGAAGAAATTCCTAAATGTTCTGGTAGATAGAAGTGTGTGTGTGGGTTTGTGACGTGATCTTAATCTAATATGATATTGATTTAACAATCATTAATAATGCAGCCCAGACTTTAACCAGGTCAAAAGCAGGGGTGTAATTGAAATACATTATTGTGTCCACTTTGTGAATCCCTAATGGCCGCCATTTTAGAAGTCTGTGGGTGTGGCTGAAACGTAAAAAAATATATGCTGCATTCACATCATCCAAATCAAATGCTTGCACTCATCCTTTCTTTTGAGACGGAGACCTGAGATAGTCGGACCTTTTTTTTTTTTTTTCTTTAAGGCTTTAATATCCTGCACATCTCAGTACCTACGTCAGCTAGTTGTCTAAACAGTCAACATGAGAAAACAGCAGGAACAAGGAACAGTTTGCGGATTTAAAAATAAATGCTATTATTTAAAAAATACATTTATTATAGTCTATTATTTATATAATAGATCTAATATTTGCTCTATTTTTCCCAACCATATTTTATACCTTAGTGCATGTTGTGTATTAGCGTATGTTGGGGTTTAGCAACATGGTCACAAATGCAAAGGGCATGTAAGAGTATTTCCTTACTCATACTGTGCTAACAGTCAAAACATTTCCTTTTCATGGCACTGATATACAGTAAAAAACAGCCAGAAAGGCATCAAGTTCTGTCACACGCCTTATGCTTCGGACACAACAATTACAATCGTTCTGCACGTGTTTAGTAAAGAACATGGTTGTAGTGTAAAGGCCAGAACAGTTAATGTGATCTGCCATTCAAATGTTAGCCTCATAATATGAACTATAAACTATGTATTTATAAATTGGATATATTGATTTAGTGTGAATACATCTATAAACCAAAAGGAATAGCTTTTCTCCAAGAAGTTTAGTAGAAATTCTGTTTAAGGAAAATGATCTTTTTGTACAGAAGGTCAGAGGGATTGTCCAATAATAACGATCCTGTAACATTACATTGACAAAATAAAAGAAACACAAATTACAGAATGCAAAAATAATGTCTGCGTTTAATCGAGTCATTATTATTTACATAGACAATAATGTTATTTTTTTCTCTGGATTTTCCAGATTAATAGTTTATTAATTTAATCGTAGCCAAGTCCCACCTGCCATTTTCTTTGGCAAGCTGAGATCCATCCTTGTCTTCAAAAGATTTTTTTTTTTAATTCACCAGCACATAACTGGCACTAAATCCGCCAGAGTCTTTTCACTATACAAAATAATAACATTGTATTAATGTTAATAGTATTAGTATTAATACCATCAATAGTATTTATGCCATTAGCACACTGTACACTCAAGGAAAAAGAGGCGTTTCCTGGGAACACAAGGGATGTTTAACCAGTAAAGCTTAAAGGGCCCCTCTTACGCCAAATTCACTTTTTATTCATTTTTAGAGATTAAACTGGGTATCCAGTGTCTGTGTACACACAGACAAAATGAGAAAAATACATTCACTGCCATTTTATTATTTTCCATTTTTTATAGTGGGTGGGGTTGAAACAGGCCAATTAGATTATCGCCCTATTGTGACCTCATAAGAGACCCTCCCCCAGCTCTGTTGTTCTCTGGTGGGGTGTGGCTGAGCAGGAGCTCATTTACAAGACACTCAAACTGCATTTTAAGAGGAGATTTGAAATAAAGGAACTTCAAGGTATTAAAAGAAAGCATGATGAGAGGGGTGCAGCTTAAGCATTCACACACACACCCACACACACACACACACCCACACACTTTTAGAGACCACTGAGAGCTTTTGATTTAATACACATTTGCTCACACATTTAATATTCATTTCCCTAATTGTTGTAAAGCTACTTTGCAACAATGACCATTCTTAAGAGCGCTGTATAAATAAAATGTAATTGAATTAGCTTGTTATAGAAAATGTAGCATATGAGACCTTTACGTAATGCATGACAAAACATTCACCATTGGATTTTAACCATTCAAATTTTGCTTTTCTAGAGTATTTCAATATTGATAAAAACGACACACTCTCCAACTGAATCTTGACACCCGTACATGGTAGTACATTAGAAACCAAATGTTCTTCGAAGCATCTCATTCGTGTATGTAGACACAGTAGAAATCCAACAAGATGTGTGCGTGGGATTGTTATTTTAATCCCACTCCCGCCCACACGTGAAAGAATCCAGGTCACACACACCAGAAGGCTGAGAACATGCATCATGTGACCAAAAGTATGTGGACATTCGAAGATTTGGCACTTTATAATGAACTGAGAAGCACAAAAATCATACTTTGTCTTTGTATGCCGTGATTTTTTTATTTTATTGGAACAAACAAAGTGAGATCCGGAGAGAAGCCTTGCATTTGCCAAGGCTAGAGTGAAAGACACTTGAGTGTCCTGCACAGAGCCCTGACCTCCTCACCTGACACCACAAATGCTGTTGTGGTTGAATGAGCAAATCCCCACAGCCATGACCATAAATCCAGTGGAAAGCATTGCCAGAAGTGTGGAGGTTATAACAGTACATGTGGACTAAATTCAGAAGACAAAGACTCATTTGGCCATCATGTGTCCACAGACCTAGGCCATGGTGTAAAGGTAGCTCTTATTAAATTCTTTTCCAGCATGTTCAGAATCTATATATTCCAGATTCAGTACCATGACTGTGTGCAGTATGAAATTAACAACGGACTGATTACTCTGTGTGAATGTCTGAGCACATGTGTGTGTGTGTGTGTGTGCGCGTGTTTATAGACCTCCACATCCTGGCTGAAGTCCAGTGCATCCTCGCCTGCCCCCAGCAGAGTGTGCAGCACTCTCTGCTTCACCTGCTCCCACTGCACCAACATGGACTCACGATGATATTCCTCCGCCAGCAGGAAAGTCTGCGAGAGAGAGAGAGAGAGAGAGAGAGAGAGAGAGAGAAAACGGGAGTAAAGAAGGAGGAGAGTGAAAAACACTATACAGTGCTATTGAATAAATAAGCTAACTGCGATGAGATGCATTAAAAATAGGTGGCAGAGGGAGATGGGAGCAGCCTGGACTTGTGTGTGTGTGTGTGTGTGTGTGTGTGTGTGTGTGTGTGTGTGTGTGTGTGTGTGTGTGTGTGTGTACATGTGTTTGCAGTGCACTAAATACTGCCAGCCGTAGCCTTGCAACCATCGCCATTTCCTTCTCCGTTCAGGCCAGAGAAAGAGAAACTGAGGAAGCTCAGCAATGAGCTCTCTTGTCTAATGGAAGTATGCCACTAACTAGGTCTTGCCTTCTCGCCTGCTACAGATTTAGCATACACCCTGATTGAATAGACCTTTTCGTCTATTTCACGCAATCCCGACGGACCGACGTGGTAATTGCGAGCGTTCTAATTAAAACGGCTTCTGAACTGCAAGGAAAATCTTTTATGGAACAGAGTGTGTGTGTGTGTGTGTGTGTGTGTGTGTGTGTGTGTGTGTGTGGTCGCGGTGGTGATGGGGAGGGAGTGTTCTTCAAGGTGACATGTTACCGTCAAGTCAAGGAAAAACTCGAGAGCTCCAAAGATGCAGGCTGCAGAATTAATTAGCTAGATTTTAACCGAGATGTATTAGCGTGAAAAAAACAGAAAAAGACGTGTGAGGTATTCTGAATCATTCGGAAAAGAGCAGCTTTGCTAGGATTACTTTATGCTTAAGAGAAATAAATGTCTTAACACAGACATTTTTTTTTTTTGCTTTGGCTATTAGAGACAGATAAACCAGATATCTTACCCTCCCCAAATCAGAGTGATGATGGTTTAAGTGGGGAGATGGAGGAGATATTGACCCGGCAGAAGTCTGCCCTCTGATTGACTGAGGGATAATGGCTGGCGGGTGCCTCCTATTTTTACCTCACTAATAGCTGCTGAGATGTTAATGCAAGTAGGCTGGGACATCAAGTCTTCTCTTGATTGATGGAGGATTTGGTGTGTGTGAGAGAACATTTTTGTGTAGTAGGATTTAACAGACATTATAAATGCAAATCATAACACATACCGGGTTATGATCTGTGTGTAGGCCGACAAACTGACTGAAGCGAAGCGGGGACTTACCCTGCGGCGAGACTCCTCGATGGCGGACAGCAGTGCGTTGTCTCTCTCATTTTTCAGAAAGCCCTGGAAAAACAGATACAGCCTGGAGGTTAAATGTGCTGCAACCTACTTTTCCCCTCTCAGCTTTCAAAGCACACGCCCTCTCTCTTTGTCTCTCTCTCTCTCTCTCACTCCTTTCTTGATCATCTACATCTTTCAAGACGCACTGACGGCAAAATAATTTAAATGTAATTTATAAACCTTATGAAAAAAATTTTTTTAAATCACTGTTTATTTTATTTTTATTTTTTTAGCTTACAAATCGTCCACAAAATCTCGTCACACTGTAATTCTAGTCATCCAACATGGAGGCGCCAGACTAGCTTCGCCTGCTTCACGACGGCTTCGGTTTCAGTCTAGAAGGTTCTTGAAGTTCTGTGCACTTTTGATGACCCTTTTTTTTCCTTCCCCACACGCGTTCGTGTATGACGAGCCACCCACAGCGTGTCTAATTGATATTTGCTTGATTAGAGAGATAACGTTGCCCCCCCCCCCCCCCACAACCTATAAACTAATTCTTTCTGCTCTGATAAACATGACAAGGTTATGACAAACATTTTTGATTTTTCAGGTGACACTTGAGAATATCATATCTTTAAAAACATCATGTATTTAACAAATATCCTCCATTACCAGTGGAACTTACAATGGTTACAAACTCTGTCAGAGGGACTCCATGATATAAATAAGGACAAGAAGAAAATCTTTAAAACTTGACCGCAAAGATTATTCAGGAAACCATGCTTGCATTGCGAATCCCCTGACTCAGGCGCTGGACATACATCCTCGGTCGCTCGTTTCAGTGAAACCCTATCTGCTGCGACTGGAGACAGGAAAGGACACTTTGCAGGCGAAAACTAGCACATTCGCTCTCTGCGCGAAGCCACGCGCCGGCACCGAACAGCCATCTGCAGCACACACACTCAGTGGGGGGTTGGGATAGCAGAATACACATGTCTGAGTGTAAGTTGGCAGTGGTCAGTTTGGAGGTTAGGATAAAGAGCATCGTGAATGCAGCTGGGTGGGGCCGAAGGATGGAGCGTTTCGAAAACAGCGACACCGTGTGGCAGAGGAAACCCGTGGACGCCCACTACATTTTCTCACACGAGGCTTTTAAGACAAGACACTTCCTCTCATCGAATTATTTCTCACTCTGGAACAATGTATTCTAACAAAAAGCCGCCGCACCCCTCTTTAATCACTTCCTTTCAAACTCACCATACACACATTGGCGCCTCTAAGGAACTCATCTATTCATTCTCTGTCCTTCCGACTCTTCAGGAAGCTTCTCTCACCCTGCCCCCAACACCCTTTGACTTCTCCACCCTGATACCCCTTCATCCCTCCCTCCCCCCCCCCCCCAACCCCAGGCTCACAAACTCAACCACACCTTGATTGACAGCTGCAAATGAGGACTGATTTACATTGGAGATGAGTGGAGATCAGGAGATTGGTGGAGGCGGAGCTTGCGCAATTAACAGCGTGTCGTGAAGCTTTTTTTTTTTTTTTTTTGGGGACAGTCATTTCTTGCTCAGTCATCATGGCTTTAGCGTCCACCAGACCAGAAATGATGCTAGCGCCACCTGCTGTCCATTAGGTTCATCCACTAACGAACAGGACTCACCCACTCTAAAAGCCTACTTTTTTTTTTTTTTTTTAAACATATAGTGATACCTTAAAGTAGGAACAGATCCATTTTGATACCTTATAACTAGTTTTATAAATCAATGTTAATATCATCAGGAGTTACGTTGAACTCGTATTGCGTCATAAATTTTCAGCAGGTACATCTGGGTTAGATTTGTCAAAACGTGCATTATCTGATGATGAGGGAATTTTGTGTGGCACACAAAGAGAGCAGTTCCCACCCAGACAGCCATGTACTTGTATAGGGAATTGCACGTAGGTGGGGAAAGAGGACATAGTAACCACGATAAGACATTAGTCAGACATTCTGGAATGCTCAGTAAAATCCGTATGCCACACATTTGGATTTCTAACATTCAGTTAGGTTAGATCATGCACATGCACAGAGCAATGTTAGCATGTACAGACTACATGTCGTTCCTATGGACTGCAGGACATACATACTGCACAGATACGGACACCCCTTAACCAGTGTAATCAAGTAAATGCGCGGTCACACATGCAGCAAAAATGATTTTGGTCAGCAAACAGCTTAGGAGAAGGATAAAAAAAATTTTTTTTAAAAAGAGAGGGGGGAAAAAAAAAGTTCAAGATATAATACGTCCACGCAATCATGCTCCTTATCTGCGCTGTTTAATGTAACGAGGATGAGCCTGCATCTCCTTCCATTAGCACTTTAAAACAATGACCAAGACAGGAACCCCACCCTAATGCCACTACTTCCTGTGTGGCCATCCAGCCTTCGTCAGCATCATCTTCATCGCATTCGTTAGCGCCATCGTTACAGGTTACATGTCGCGAGGTGAAAGCTGTAGAATCTACATGATGCGATGGCTTCGAATCTGAATCGTGTGTGTTCCAACTGGACTCGTGCGAGTGTGAAAGTATGCATGGATGGTGTAGGAGATACTTACTCACACCGTGCCTCAGCCTGTCAGAATAGGTGCATATAGCCAGGAGCAGTGTGTGGCTGCGCCCCAACACACTCTTTCCTCTTGTCTAGCTTCAGGAAGTTGGTCAGCGCCATTCTCGGGCGTTTTCTGACCTCGCTCGCTGCCGGCACACACTCTAGTCTGCCGTGAGCGCCTTCCCACCCCGTGCCGGGCCATTGGTCTGAACCCAGATATGTGCCACGAGCAGGGTTCCTGTGGGCTGCTTTATAGTCGGAGGAGGACCATACCAAGTCTGCGCATAGACAAGGGGGGGATGCTGAGGAGGAGTGATAATTCAGCCTGAACCGTCTACCACTCTCTATCACCCATCACCCCCTCCCTCCTCCCTCCAGCATCCTTGCCATCCTCCTCTTTCAGTCTCACTCACTTCTTCCTTTTTTATACATCTCTGCATGCAAACCCCCCCCCCCCACCACCACCCTCCTCAACAACTCCCCCTCTCTTAGCGCAACGCAATTATGGTAATGGATTTTTTTTTTTCCTTCCCCTCTCCTGATGGCTTCCGACATCCTGTCCAGAAATTGGGCTAATAATCCTCTTAAGAGTCATGTTTAGTTAATGAGAAGAGTGCAGTGGCTTTGGAGCGGCTGGCCAGGCCGGGCACGAGCGCATGTACAGCTATTTCACCTACATGAGCTAGAGCAGCTGCATCTATCACAGTGTGTAAGCAGACGACAGGGGCTGCGCTCGGAGACAGAAGGAAAGGAAGGCAGGAAAAGAAAGAGAGAGTCACGCGTTTCACGACTCTGCCATCTCGATGCCACAGCGAGGAAGCCCTTCCAGAAATCCCACTCCTCGCTTGAATATACTGCGACATGCTCGTGCCGTGCTTCACAACCTCCACTTTTCTCCATTACAGAAAAAAAAAGCAGAGTGCTATAGAACGTACATTCTTCATCTCTCTACAGTATCAGACAACGGCGATGTATGATCACACTCGTACAGTGTGATCTCGGCCTAATTCCGTGATCATCCTAAAATATTAGGTTTTTAATATTATGAATTTACCAGAACGAACACACACACACACACACACACACACACGCACACACACACGGTTAAGCGCTCACACATCCACACATGCAGGGAGATATAACCAGCTACGCCTTATTAACAGTGTATGCTTTCTTTGTCTTGAGACGAGCGGCACGACGAGCAGCAGACTTCAAGCGAGCAACACAAAGAACAATAACTTAATATAAATGCAGCACACTGTACAGCCGTCTGACATCTTTAACCACCACCCCCCCCCCCCACAAACACATACTGCATTCCTCAGCATGGCCTCAGCATAGACTCATATTCATTATATTTCATAGTTAAGAGGCTTTCATACAGCTCTAGATTAAAAAATTATTTAGTCATTATGAAAGAGCGTCAAATCAAAGCATGATAAGTGCCAGTAAATCAAAGACACACGGTCCATGCTGAAAGAGAATAAAAAAAACTGACACAGACAGTGAGAGAGAGAGAGAGAGAGAGAGAGAGCGCGAGCTTTACTGCCAGATGCTAAGTGCACTTCCAGTAAGAGGTACACTCTGGCAGGCCCCACCACAGAAATATCTAGGCTAAAGAAGGGAGGGTGGGAGAGGCAGACTCGGATGAGGGAGGTGGGGAGGGGTGGGGGTGGAGGGGGCGACACCGAGCCTTCAGGATGTGATACAAAAACCTTGGGAGATCGATACGTTAATGTGATGAGTCGACAAAACCCGTCTCTATCGCGCTGCATCGATAAAACGGACACAGAGGATGATGCTAAAAAAATTAACACGTTTACGCGGAACATGTGGCCGATTATTGACACGTGTACGTGATCCCGCCTGAAATATTACAACATGATCCTGAGGTACAGAAAGAAACGAGCCTCGGGACTAAATGGTTAGCAGGGTACAAAAAGCATCTTTACATATTGGAAAACATGTACATGACTTTGGTATAAAGTGGTTTAACAAATAGTACTAATAGTGCAAAAAACTGTTCTGGGCCGAACTTCGATCAGGTTTTTCCCCCCTTCTTCTTTTAAGACACTCCCCAAATGCCCACTCACACCACCCACATCTCATTCTGTTCAAAAAGGGAAAGTAATATGGTGGAATCCAACAAGCACCCAGTGAAGCCAGTCTTACTATGAGCAAAAGAACATTCTGTACTTGTATACAGAACAAATACAGATGAGCGCCGTTACAGCATGTCCAAGATTGGGAAATTTACAACTAAGCTGCACATTTAATTGCATAATTTTAATAGCAATATGGACCTGTGCAATTATATAATCGCAAAAGGTTGCAATTTATTATAGGCAAAATATGCATACTCAGGACTTGTATAGTTTCAGTAATTTTTGGATTTTCTTTTTTATTAATAATATACTTTTGAGGTGATAAATATTGACAAACGTCTTATTAATGAGATAATTTGCACCATTGTTAGCCTAAATAAATAGGATTAAATGCTAAGATTATGTTTACATTACACACCATTTTGTCCAATTCCGATTTGTTTGGTCAGATAGGATTTCCATGTCATGATGGTTCACATTCACCGACTCTAACGTGGACGCTTCTGTGCTCTGAAACTGCACACACACGCACAGTGATACATATTTGTTTGCGCCATGTGGGTCAAAATACACTACACAGGTTCGTGTAACCATTCGTTCATTTCAAACAATGGTTGTGATTTTAGCAAAAACTATACAGTACTTGGGGTTTTGCTATGCAGATGGCCGTTGCCGACTGACATCAGCGAGCGCAAAAGGGCGACAAAAACTCTCAAGACTTTCGATCTGCCCGTTCTCATTCAGGTAACATGACCACTTATAAGATATGTATCCGAGTTAGGAACACATTCGAAAGTGACTCAGATCTAATCTGAAAAAACTATAAACAAACAGCCATAAATAAACCAGATCTGGGTCATATTAGGGTTAAAAAAAATAAATAAATATAAAAATCGGAATTGAGTCACTTTAAGTTTGTAATGAGAACGTAGCCTATGTAGCGCATTGAACATTCATTCATTTTCTATACCGCTTAATCCTGTGTTCAGGGTCGCGGGGGGACCTGGAGCCTATCCCAGGAGACTTCGGGCACTAGGCGGGGTACACCCTGGACAGGGTGCCAATCCATCGCTGGGCACACACACATACACACAACTCACACACCCAATCACACACTACGGGCAATTTGTGAACGCCAATTAGCCTAACCTGCATATCTTTGGACTGTGGGAGGAAACCGGAGTACCCGGAGGAAACCCACCAAGCACGGGGAGAACATGCAAACTCCATGCACACAGAGACGGGAATCGAGCCTGGCCGGGAATCGAACCCAGACCCTGGAGGTGCAAGGCGCTAACCACTACACCACCGCGCCGCAGCGCATTGAACAGTCACACAATAAGTTTATGTGGCAATATTAGTTTTAAAAAAATTTAATACAAATGTGCTGCCATTTTTACAACTAGTGAAAGAGATGAAGTTGCACATGATCTTAGATACAGCTATATAAAGGCAGCAGCATAGAAAGTGTATGTAGGGCAGTTCCATTACTATGTCCTTGTAAATTTAACAATAAAGTCTAGTAAAAAAAAATTATGAAAACTCCAAAGAAAAATAATGAGAAAGGAAACAACCAAAAAAATGTCAGCAATAATTGTTGATTTAATAATTTCAAAGTTATAATTACTATATTAAATGTTTCATGTTAAAGTAAACCGGTCAGGCATGGTCTTTATATAGTTGAAGCACTGACTCAGACAGGTCACACACATTACACCAGTTTATCCCAAAACATTTATTACAAAAATGGCAAACATTTTTAGTTCTATAAATGAAAAAGTTCCCATAGTTATCTTTAAAATTCAGAGTAGAAAACCTTTACACCAGTTGACTGATTAATTTCTGTTTGTTGCAAGGCAGGAATGTTTAGCCTTAAACCAGAAGGACGCTCAAGGGCCTGCTTTATGTCAGTGGACCAGGGAGCGATCAAAGCCACACTAGCATATCTGGCAAAAAAGGAAAAGTGAGGACTTTTACAAGATCTGGACACCCTTTCAACAATTCATGATGCCTACACAAACAATTGGGTCATCTCTGTCAGGGGTCCTTTGTGTTGTGAGAGTAGGATGCTGTCGTGAGGATTGGGAGGGTGGGAGGTTCAGGGAGAGTGTTTTCTTGAGTTGTTTTGTTATATTTTTAATAATTAAAATAAACATGTACAATTCTGAAAAATAAAGTGTCAGTTTAATATCACATCCATAACACTGAAAAGATGGCAATTTTTTTTATGAAGATAGCAAATAATATAAACTTTAAGGAACTGTTTGTTTTTAGCTTATAAACATTAGTTCACTGATACTAACCTTGTTTGTGCTGTGAGGCTTTGTGATTTCAAGACAAGTCCAAAGCTGAATGGGACAATGAGCTAACTGACAAATCTACACTCTGAAATCGTAATTTCTTAATCCTAAAAAAATAAGGGCAGGTTTTAGGAGTAAAATAATTGATTGTAAGTCTGGTGGCATTTCACTTACTAAATTCCTAGAGCTCCAATCTTAACTAATCCTCACATCCAAGCTTTGTGAATGAATGAATTAAAAACAAGTGAGGTTCATGGAATCTTCTAGAATTCTTCATGACCTTATGATGTACTCCATGAGTCGTTACCAAAATGTCTTCATGCCAGATGATTTAATGCTCTCTGTTCAGTCACCGCTGTGTCATTCCATGACTCAATTTCCAAGCAGTAGGCCTAATATCTGAACACCCATCAGCTGATATGAATCTGTTGTTCACTCTAAGGCAAACATGCAATGTCCACCCAGAAATCGAAAGCAAGGAGACGGAATTTTCATCTTCATATATTCAGACTGAGCTGTAAAAGGAACATTTTTTTTAATCCACCCATCATACTAGTAAGTCTACAGCCTTAGAGTAAAGCTTCCTCTATCCCACACTGAAGGATTTTATACATTATATTAAAAGCACCAATAGTTAGAGCCAGTATACACCAATTAAACATGATTCAGTTATAAACATAAGGCTTTAACAATCGTTAATGATTTTATTTTTTTTTTAACATGAGGGATTTAATAAGTCAGCAAATACTACGCCCAAGTGCCATGTTCGATATCGCCCTCTGGTGCACACACAGCAGATTAGATTTACACTGAGTCGAGTATAGGCAGATGATCTATACCATAAAAGTCTCTTATCAAATCAATTTCACCTCAGAAGTGATTTAAATTTGTGATATTTTGAGGCGAGAGAATGAGAAGGAAAAAAATCTGCACCGATGTTAATTAACAGTTTTCTGCTGAGTATTAGTCAGACTTAACACAACACTGTCACGCCTACAGACGAGGATGACCACTGCAGGGTGTACAGGGATAAATCTGTGTATGACTTGTCCGACTACAGTGACGGAACACGGGGTCACCGTGACTGACCTGCAAAAACACTGTGTGGGATTATTTGGAACTGAAAATAAAACAGCAAAGTAGACTAGTGTCCTAGTCATTGAAAGCGGGATGGGAATCTTTACGATCAAGTTCTAAAGACACGAGGAAAGAAATCACACATGCACCTACAGTATTTGGTGCGTCACTTCTCAACATAGTACACCAGCTGAAAAATGCTGCAAAGTGTTTAAGCCCTCATACAAGATGGAGCATGGTTGAAATTACAATCCTTACTTCTGTAGATACCCATCTCAGATCATCGGCTTTAGATACAGCTGCGAGACAACATTAGCATCTATAAACTTCTACTACTAACCAGTCCTTCCCATACCAGTCTTTGTTAAATGTGTTAATTCTACATTGCTGTGAAAATCAGTGACTCTTTACCTGCCGTATATACCCTCTGAGGCCCTCTAGTGGTTGGATGCAGTACAATTTTAAAACCCACCTATTCCCATGTTAGTGGCAAAGGTAAAGACTAGAATTTAGCTGCAAGCAGCGCTTATCGTGGTCCTTGCTTCATATGTATATAACACCTACAGTCTTAACTAGCTGTAAATGTTTTTTGTAATTCACACAATGTCTAAAAAGAGAGCATTGGACCTTTGACACATTACACTGGAGAATTATCAAAACACCAATTTATACACATTTTAAAAGCGATTGTAAGTAATTTATTGAAATGTTGAATGTTAACTATAAATCAAATCACTGTACATCAAACTAATTTTGGGGTAGTGTGATGCCAGTGGATAAGGCATTGGACTACTGATCAGAAAGTCCCAGTTTTAAAAACCATACAACCACCACCACCACGTTGCCACTACATATTGGGCCCTTGAGCAAGGCACACTAGGGCTGGGCGATATGGCAAAAAAGTAATCTCGATAATTTTTGGCCCATATTGAACGATAATATATATTTCGATGCTGTCAGCTTTAAAAGAGAATCCCAACAATGACTGATGCCACAAAAATTAAAGGGTTCATTAAATTACATTTTAAAGTATAGTTTATTAACAAAAACAGATGACAGATTTGGCCTTAAAAATTAAGATACTATAGGCACATGCTCAGAATCTTTATAAGGCAAAGATTTTTATTTTTTTTTAAAAATACTTGTTTGTGATGATGAGTATCTTGTGATGATATATTACAATGTTTTGAGATTTTTAAACAATAATGAGAAACATCATTTAGACCACACACACTAGGGCTGTCTTTTTATCCCACAATTCAGAGTTAAATGACGCTATTTCACACGGCCCCAATAAACTGACATAATGGCTTAAGCATGCAATGACAACAAAAATGGAATGAATTATGCAGCTATCAATCTGGGCCAGGACAATTTCACTTTTACTATATAGTTGGGTACCTGCTAGGTGTTGTATACTTCATATTTGCTTGGCCAGAATGGTTTAAGCCACCAAAATAACGTTTTATTGATAAACTGCGCAGCTTTCGCCAACGTGAACACTCCCGTTAGTAACGAGGCGAATAAGGAGCTAACTTCAGCCTCGTGTGCTTAGGGGCATCATATCTATCGCTAGAAAGTTAGAAACAGCCCTGGTTATATCCTTGCTCCTTTTGGAACACCTTTCATAAGGTGTAATGGGCACGAAAGACGACACAATTGGGCCGATGACGACATGAAACGACATGAAAATGCGGGCCGATGCTACTCCGTCAACTAGCAGGGCTAGCAGTGGGGCTGTACCAACGGCCTGTATTTTCATGCTCTCAGTGTGGTCGTTTGGGTGATGCGTTCATATAACGGAGTTCGTGCTACCTTTTTTGTCGACAATTTCAACATCTTTGGTTAATAACTCGGTTAGATTTACTTTCGTCGCTGCTTCCACAAATTTTTTTTGTCGTCCTGGTTTCAAGTTTGCTTCGCAAAGTGCGGTAGGAAATGAACTTTGACCTGCATGGCACGTGCAAGCTGCACACTGATTGGTTGTTGTCGTGTTGTTCTGCTGTGTGATTGGCTCTTAGATTAATCCATATCAAGCAAAAATTGTCTAGAGCTTTTCATCGTTTTTAAAATCAAATAAATCGCGATTCGATATGATATCGTTTATCGGCCCAGCCCTACCCTCCACTCTCAACTGCTCAGATGTATAATGAAATAAAAATGTAAGTCACTCTGGATAAGGTGCGTGCCAAATGCTGTACAGGTTTATTAAGGCTATGGGAAACGATGAAGATCAAATGGGAAAATTCAAAAAGATGTTCTTTTATAATGCAAGAATGCTAAAGAACTAATAGAATTGAGTGTTTGCAGAAGCTGGGGAATATGTGAAACATGTATAAAAATATCTGAATGGTTGCAATGATTATTGATTTTAGTGCCTCCTAGTGGACTACAATTACTAAATTCAGGGCGTGGGCACAGTAGGGATGGGAATGCCCATCCGATAGACTTTTATCACCTTATCCAGGTTCCAATTCGATTCGTAGTTTGATTCTGTACATATTCATTCATTGTTCTTATATAACTTATCCAATACAGGATCACAAGGGGCTGGAGCCTATCCCAGGGAACTTCGGGCACAAGGCGTGGTACACACTGTACAGAGTGCCAATACATCGGAGGGAACACATTCACCCAAAACAATTATTCGAACAATACAAACAATTTGGGCATGACAAATAGCCTAATCCGTTTATAGAAGAATAGCAACACCACCTCAAATGCAAACTCTGTGAACTCTACTTTCTCGACAGAGTAAACTTAAGCTAAGCCTTTATTTCTCACATATACACTACTGCATAGTGAAATTCTTTCTTTGCATATCCTGGCACAGCTGGGGTCAGAGCACAGGGCCAGTGATGATACAGCGCCCCTGGAGCAAGCAGGGTTAAGGGCCTTGCACAACGGCCCCAACAGTGGTAACACAGTGGAGCCGGGGCTCGAACCGTCGACCTTCTGATCAGTAACTCAGTGCCGTAACCTCCCGAGGCACCACTACGCCAAGTCGGCCCTCTTTAATAACATAAAATACCACCAGTTATCTGCCTAGAATGTTATATAAAACCTGGATATCCAGTTTCGTTTTGTTTTGAATATTAAAATATGTATTACATAAACTTGTTCACTTGCTCTTTACCAACATGAAAAAAAAATCTATATCTCTAAAATGATATTTGAATAGTGTGGTACGATTCCTCCGTGACGTGCTCTGTTCCAATAACGTGCTGCCTGTGTCAATAATGTAAAGCAAGCAAGTTTATGGAGGAAAAATCCCCCATTAAGAGTTAAAACTAGACTGCGTTTGCTCAAATCACAGCTCGCATCGAACCAAACATCCTGTAGCAACGGGTACAAATTCAAATGTGTAGTAGTTTAGATAACTTGGAAAGCTTAGCCAGACCCTCTTTTGTAAATACTACACAGAAACAAAGGCACACTTTTCAGATGCATTAATTACTGCAGATATCAGAACTAGAAGAAAATTATTAAGAACAAAATTTTACTGCGTCAAAGAATAGGCGAGGAGTGTCAATGTTTACCGATATACATACCTACTTCTACATACAGACACTCCCAAACTTACGGCTCCAAATATGATTTATTTTTTTTTTTTTTACAACTTTACAACAGAATGGAAACATAATGGAAACTACACATCAAATGTTTTATTATAAACTTTTCCCCAGAATAACGATACATAATGTGACACTCTAACATGATGCTGGGCGTCCACCTATATATATTCTGGCTTCAAGCTCTCAGACTCCGGCTCCAATTTTGACAAGAAAGTGACTCCGATTTGTCTCTGAAAAGGATTCAAGACCACACAGGAAGTAAATAGTGCCATGTTGTCCACTAATATATATCCAGACACAATTTCTAGGATATGAGCATTTTGAAAAGCACTTGAAGCAGCCCGTCTGGCACCAACAACCATCTCACAGTCATGGAGATCTAATCCCCCCCCCATGCTGATGTCTGAAGTGACCTAAAGCTCTTGACCTGCGTCTTCACAAACTGCACTGCTCCCACATAATGGCTGTTTAGATAAGTGCATGTTTCTTATAAAAACAGAGTGGATATTTGACATCAGTATTCGCTACATTACTACCTATTGACTTGACAGCTGCAGTCAGACATTTACATGCACTTATCCTGAACATATCATGGCGATATAAATATCAGGCCTTTAATTATTATTTTTTTAATATTGTACATATTTAACCAATTATTACATTACATTAACTTTTTATTCAGTTATAGTTGTGTGTGCTCACAAATATTTTAAAACCAACATTCTTGTTATATCAGTCGCTAGAGGTATTAGAATCATCTTAAATCCTCCCGATCAAGATACAAAGCTTACTTACATAAGGCACTCAGACTTCTTATAATCTCGATGTTCGCAATACAATTCATTTTTCCCTTACCTGAATGTCTGCATCTTTCACTGGTTCCAGTGGCTCGAATGTCGTGGCTGCACTCAGGCTCTCCAGTCGCTGCGAGATGTGAAAGATGTCCAGTCCTCTGGAACCCAGGAGAATTGAGCTGGAGCGGGGGAAAAAAGATATATGGGTCATTTCAAGTCATTTAAGGAGTGATTTAACTGGCATAATTCAAACATTCTGTATGTTAATGCTTTATGCAGAACTAATATATATTAAAAAAATATATATACTGTATATATATATAAAAACATTTAAATAAAAAAAAGAAGTTGGCCTTCAAAGGCTGTGTTTGCTGTATTTATTGTCCTGCATTGATCTCACCGTTTTAATTTTTACTTTATATAGTCTTGTGTACTGTTGGTTTGCATCATGGCACATCATAGGGGTGAGTGATATAACCAAAATCTTCTATCACGGTAGAAGCGATTTTCTACCTCGATAACGATATTGATCACAATATAGCAATTTGTATATGAAAATGCATGAATAAAAATTCAAACACAAAGAAACTGTTTTACATAATGTAATTTTATTTAAACTGTGAATTGCTGAGGTTTGCCGCATTTTTTTTTTTTTTTACTTTGGCCATATTCGTTTGGATGCTTGGATTTCAGATGATAGAAAAGGTTTGACGTGTTTCCACCACTTGGTAAAACAGTGCACTTGCGTACCTTGCAAATCACCTTCATCTCATTCGTATCACTTTTATTATACCCAAACCAATTCCACAACACAGACGAGGCACCTTTTTTCTTTACAATCTCCTCGTTGTCAGTTTTGTCACATGTAAGCAAACTCACTGCTGCTGCACCGTCTTCTTCCATTGTCGAAGTGTGTGTGAAGCCAAACACATCAAAAGTATGACGAAACCGTGGCACCCGATTGAACCAAATATCTGCGTGGCCCAGTGGACAGCGCAGCGCGACTATCTGGATGGCGCAGAGATGATCTGGTTTATTCGTGCAACCCGGTGGATCACAGGTTGCGCAGTGAGTCGCCCAGGTTTGTGATTCGAGCAGCGCTGCTCAAGTTGGTCCGCGACTGAAACTGGTCCGCGCTGCGCGATCCACCGGGCTGAACAAATAAACCAGATCATCTCTGCGCTATCCAGATTGTCGCGCTGCGCTGTCCACTGGGCCACGCAGATATTTGGTCCGCCCAGAGCGGCTCAATCGGGTGGCCCGGTTTCATCCCACTTTTGATGTGTTTGGCTTCCCATATGTTTGACTTCCCATGGAAGTGAATGTGTTTTGTGTGGTTACGTAACGTGCAACGTCACGTGATCTCAACCGCGATTAAGACAATAGACCAAAATCTCTATCGGTTGACAAATTTCTACCAGTTAACCGTGTCTACCGGTATATCGCCCACCCCTAGTACATCATTTACAATTCGTGCCAGGGTATACAAGTTTAATCAGGAAATAGCACTAAAACCAACCTGATCTGAATAAGAAGGTCCTTGGGAAAATTTAACTAGCTGTCAAATAATGGAATTAAGTATTTAAGTAAATAAATGCTATTTTACCTGTTTTAGAAAGAACATAATATATTATACCTAGATGTGAGTATAGCTGCACTGACACGTTGACATTAATCCACAATGACAGAAAAGGGAAAAAATTATTTATAGTCTTAATTATTATAGTCTTTTCTGAAGTAATATTACATATATAATAATACATTTACACAAATATTCAGGCTCTTTTTTATGAGATTGGCAAGTGAGCTCTGGTGCATCCTACTCCTATCAGCAGTCCCTTGGACGCTTCTACAACTTGTGCAAAATTTTATTTATTGGACATGATTAGAAAAGTCACAAACCAAGGTCTCACAGTAGACAGTGTATCAGATGGAGGAAAAGTTCAAGACACAAATTTTTTGAAAGGATACAATGAACTTTTGCAGCACTGAAAGTGCCAATGAGCATGGTAGCCTCTATGGAAAATATTTGGAACAACCAAGATTCCAAACTGAGTAATTGGGGACAAAGGGCCTTGCTCAGAGAGGTAACCAGGAACCTAAAGGTCACTATAAATGAGATCCGGAGTTCCCTTGTGGAGATGGGAGAAGCTTGCAGAAGAAGAACCATCACTGTAGCACTCCACCAATCAGGCATCTATTGTACAGTGATCAGACAGAAGCCATGATTCACTAAAAGGCATTTGGCAGAATGCTGTGAGTTTGCCAAAACCACCTGAAGGACTGTCAAACCATGAGAAGCAAAAGTATTTGGTCTGATGACACGAAAACTGAACTATTTGAACACAATTTCTACACAAGAATGGATGCAGAAAAATAAGGAGTTATGCTCAGGATGTCAGTCCTGAGTCTAGACCTGATCCCAATAGAGCATGCTGTAGAGACCTGAAAATGGCTTTGCACCAATACTGCCCATTCAACCTGGATCAGCTTGAATGATTGTGCCAAGTAGAATGGAAGAAATGTGTGGCAAGCTTGTAGCATCACTCATAAGCAGAAATGAGGCTGTCAATGGTACCAAAGGTACTTTAATCATGTACTAAGTCAGTGGTTCTCAAAGTGTGGGGCGCGCCCCACTAGTGGGGAATACAGACATGACAGGTGGGGCGCAATGAACAGGAGGAAATTAGTGGAAAATAATAGGAAAAAACTAAACAATCACACACAAATAAATGGATCATTAATACAAGTAAATTTAAAATAACATCAGTTGAGGGCTGGGAGAAAAAGTGGAACCATATAGTGTGGAATTGGTTTGGGTATAAGAAAAGTGATACGAATGAGATGAACGTGATTTGGAAGGTACGCAAGTGCACTGTTTTAACAAGTGGTGGAAACACGTCAAACCTTTTCTATCATCTGAAATCCAAACGAATATGGCCAAAGTAAAAAAAAAAAAATTTGGCAAACCTCAGCAATTCACAGTTTATATAAAATTACATTATGTGAAACAGTTTCTTTGTGTTTGAATTTTTATTTATGCATTTTCAGATACAAATTGCTATATTGTGATGTATATCGTTATTGAGTTAGAAAATCGCTTCTCCTGTGTTAGAAGATTTTGGTTATATCGCCCACCCCTAATGAAGCCTATCTTGAGCTTGGATTCATGGAGGGGATGGTGGGGGCAGAAGAGAGACCCGAGTGTGTTTTGTGTCTTAAACTGCTGGCAGCAGACCGCATGAGTCTCAACAAATTAGGAAGACACTTAGAGACAACACACTTCAGTCACGTTAATAAGCCACTGGACGTCTTTGAAAGAAAGCTGGCAGAATACAGACAGCAGGAGAATCGCATGGTAACATCTGAATCAGTGGACAGCAAAGCACAAATGGCTTCATTCAAAGTTACATACAGAATTGGCCAGTGCAAAAAACTACAAACGATTGCTGAGCAGCTAATAAACATGGGGTCAATTATGCAAAGATAAGTGACAACGTAAGCCTTTTATAACAATTGCACGTGTATTTGATCTGTTTTTAACTTGGTGTTGTTTGATCTTATTGGTTTAGAAATTGATATTTCAATAAACAGTAAACTTGGCCGATTTGTGGGGCTTGAAAATTCGCTCACCCCCTTAAGTGGGGAATGACAGAAAAAGTTTGAGAACCACTGTACTAAGTGATGGGCCTGAATACTCAGGTAAATATGATATTCTAGTCTTTATTTTTTAATAAATAAAACAAAACACTCCAAACATGTGATTTTACTTTATCATTGTGGATTTGTGCGTGTACAATGTTGAGGGGTGAAAAAAAGTTTGTTTTTTTAAGATGAGTGTGAAATGTGGACAACTTGAAAAGATCTGAAACTTTCTGTCGATACTGTATGTACAACATGGAACAGAAAAAAAACTAAAGTAAAAACCTGCTTAGTATTACATGGTCAAATTACTCTCCTGTGATGCTGAAATGCTGAAGAGAAAAATTGCGTGCTCACGCTTTGACATCGGCTGTGTCCTGCGAGGTTCGCGTGAAGGTGCGAGAGCGCAGTCTCTCTCCAGCCTGCTGGATCTCCTGAAGATTGCGTTCGACATGAGGCAGCTCGGACACGGCCTCGGTCTCAGCTGCCAGCTGCTCGGCTTGCTGCAGCAGTTCCCCGAAGCCCTCGGCATCCATGTCCAAGCACCTGACGTGCAAAAGATTATAAAGCTTATAAGCATGAGTGTACCCGTTTACCCGTAATCAGTCTTACTTTTCATCTACTTGGCGTTAATTCAGAGCTCAGGTATAGCTTTATTTAAATGGAAGATGGAAGATTCTAATTGTGCCTGTTGAAGCAGACACACTGCATTAGTAGAAGCACACTAAATGACAGACAGCATTTAGCTGTCATTTATGCCTTGCCAGCCCTAATCGTATTTCTGCCATATCCAGATCGGAACTAATGTGGAATCAGACTGCTCTCATAAAGTCTGAACAGTAAAAACCACATTACTTCTGATTTTTCTAATTCTTCTTAAACCACATCCAGAGGATGTCCTAATGATGTGTCTCAGTCTGGATGCTATACCCGCTCAAACCAATTGTCCACTACGTCACCAACAACATGATGCAGAAGTTCAAATCCAAGAAGTTCAAGATGATGGAAGAATACACATTCATAAAACCTGAAGGATAAGAGGTGATATCGCCATTCTTAACGGTCTTGATATTCCTCTGTTATAATTCACTATTTGGTGGAGACGATTAGGTTGACGATGTGTCAGATTCATATTATTATATCTACATAATTATATATTAATATACAGTATATCAGATGGGAGTGACCAGATTTTGTTATAATTCTAAACTAACTTAGCAATCTGCACAGGATGCTGTGCTGACAAATATGAAGGATTATAGTGTAACTGCAATATTTTACCACCTCAAATAATATAATATTATACACACAAACACACACACACTCATACACACATACACATGACTGAAACAATTTTCCTCCAATCTCTAATACTTACTGTCAATCACAGAAATGCCTTCAAACATGGAAAACGTGCATCTCTGTCATATTTCGCCTGTCACTTTGTCACAAATAATTTCGTTGTATTTACATGATTATGCATTAAAATGTGAGTGAATGTGAGTAAATGTGAGTGACCTGCGCTTCAGGCTCTCAGTGAACTCATCATTAACATTGTACATGTGGTCGGTCTAGTTACCGCTAGCTACCGTGCTACGCCACTTGGCTAAATTGGATGTTGTGGAAACGTATGTGTTTCCTTTTTGTGTTTTATATCATATAAAATACGGTAAGGAGTCCCCTCCATATGACTGAGTGTCTGAATGAACAGCGGGTCGTTAGCTAGCCGCAGAGCAGTTAGCAGCACGTTTCATGATCACACCGGTGAACAAATCACTCCCCTCGAGTGTTAGCATAACCTCGTGGTGAATCTGTAACTTACCGCTTTAACTCCAAACGCCGTACAGTTACGATGAAGCGTTCAAAGTAGTTGTTTTGACAGTTTATAACCGAAAACTCGGCACTCACATTACTCCACTCTCACTCCCGGGTTCTGCGCACCGCGGCTGCTGATTGGCTGATTCACCCTGGTGGCTCACGTGGTCGGCGCTTTCGAAATAACTTTATTTAAAAACTCAGCGCAGACAGCTGTGCTAGGATAGAACTACACAAAACACTCACTCACTTGTGGAAGCAAACTGGCATCATAATTATTTGATTATTATATCAGTCTTTAAAAAACACATTTTGCAATTTAATCACTCATCGTCTATCCCGCTTTATTCGGTGGAGGGGGCCTAGAGCCTATACCAGGAGACCTCATACACAAGGTGGGGGTACTGTACATCCCATAAATGGATTGAGGTGCTAATCCATTGCAGCGCGCGCACACACATACATACACTCACATTCACACAATATGGCCAATTTGGGAATTCGCCTAATATGCATTTATAAATCCATTAGCCTAATACTTGTATATCCATTAATGTATAATCTGCATTAGCCTAATCCTAATCATTTTGAATGTGGAAAGAAGCCAGAATACTCTGAGCAAACCCACAAAGGGGAGGAGAAGGGGAGAACATGTACACAGACCCGAGGCGGGATTCGAACCTGACTCTGGAGGTGCAAGGCAGAAGTGCTAACCACTAAGCCATCACGCCACCACTTAATTTACTGTTAACATCAAATTTCATAAAAGGGAAAAGTGTGACCTTCCTGATCATGACATGGTTGTCATTGGTGTCAAAGGATGGATATATTATTTCAGAACCTGCTGATCTGCCATTTTTCACACATAATACACATAAACGATATTAAAGTTGACAGATGATCTGTACTCGGTAAAAGTATGCAACATTATACAAAGTAATGCATTTTCCTTGTAATACTTTTTAAAGCTTAATTATTTTTACACATCCTTAATAGCAAATAACATTAAAGCCCTAAATATTTTTTATTTAACAAATACCTCTTAAATATTGAGGTATGCCAAATACAAGTGTCAACCAAGCTGTGAGCAGGTGTAGGTTTTGAAAGAATCTCAACATAGTCATAAACTGCTTAGAGCATTGCTTTTGTGCAGAATGTCATTTATTTAACCACAATGACTACAAAACAAGTGATTTAACATCAAAAGCTGTGGAAACATAGTTTTATGTATAGTTATAAAGAACGTTGGGTAAAAATCACATTGCAACCAATTATGATTCCAGCTAACAATATTATGCATCAAGTTTGCATTATAAACATTATAGTGTTAGTCTGCAAATGTCAAATACATTTGACATTAAGCCCTCTCTTCACATGGTTTAATAAGAAAATTTCATAAAAATGATAAAAAATAAATAATAAAAAAACACCACCAAGACTAAGCACAAGTAACACTGATTCTATTTATTGGAATGTTCACCTATTATGCATAAAGGTGTAAGATTACAGCCTTGGTCTGTCAAAAATGACTAAGATCACTTCACATGTGGTTTAATGAGAAATGGCTTTGTATAAAGAGCAGTAAGCAGACATTTATACATGGGGGGGGGGGGTATCACAAAAATACAATGCACAAGTAAAGTTTATTCTATCCATTGGAATTTCCACATAAAGAAAGTCAACAAAGACATTTACATGGTGACTATAGTGTTGGAGTGTTCACTGACAGCACTTGGAATCACAGGAATCCCCCTTGCACACACATCCTGAGGCACACTTACTGCAGCCAGAAGGGCAGCAAGAGCAGCAACCTGGAGAAAGGAAAAGTACTTGTGAGCAAAGCAAGAATCAGAGATTAAAGCAAGTTTTCCATCATTTGGGAGATTTCAGAAGAGCTTACTTTTCTTGCAGGATGTGCACTGGCAGTTGGAGCATTTGCAGGATGTACCGCAGGTGCAGGTTCCAGCTACAGAAAGCAGAGAGAACACAGTACCGTTAACAAGTGTTATTTACCAAGTCAGGACACAGATAAAGAGAAATAAACAACATTAACATAAAATTCTACAGCTACTCACTCTTTGAACACTCGCAGGGATCCATTATCGCTTTCCAAAAAGAGCTCGTTAAGAGTGATGTAAATACACAGCAGTGTCTCTAGTTGGCTGAAGGCTGATTGTGCTGTGAGTGAGAGCAGGAGGTGATTTTATACGACGCTAAAGGGGCGAAGACGAGCGCAAAACCTGCGGCTCCGCCTCCAAACACTCTGCACACGACCTGAGCGCGCGGTGACTGACTCGGTCACGTGATCCAGACTGGGCGCAAACCTCCAGACAATAATTACACAAATCAGCACCTTGTTTAAATCGTACACACACATACGTCCCTTTTTGAAAAACCTCGTGAGTCTGTGTTTGTGGGCTGTGTGTAAAAAGTGCGTGTTTAATGATACGAGGTTGTGCTTATGTCATCATTTGCACACGGCGGTTCCTTAAGTTAACATACTGTACTGTATATTTTCACAATTCATATCCTGTACAATCCTAACAGCCTCAAATCCGACTTTTTAATTTGGGAAGTAATTATTTAAATACGTCTGTGACTAATGCAAAATCAAATGTAAAAATTTTTATAAGTAAATTGATTTCAAAGCAGTACAGTAATATTAATGTTTGTAACAAACAACTATGTTTTATCTCAGTCACTCATTGGACATTTACTGAATGCATAAATAAACTAGAATAAACCACAAGGTTATAGTTTATTTGAAATAAATACATTGGCATTCTATTGGTGAGTACATCATGTAAATACTTCAAACAGCCATAGCATTATGACTTGAACCATCTGCATTGAAGTATTGAGTAGGCCACTGCCCTTCACTTGAAGTAACTATTTCCTGTATGACTACCAGTCTCTCACCACTGTGGAGGAATTTTGGCCCAACATTGCTTTAGTTCATTAAAAAATTTTGGGTATTCACTTATTCACAGCCTTCTTAAGGTACTGCCACAGGTCTGGACTTTGATTAGGTCATTCCAAAGCCTCAATTCTTTTATTTTTCAGCAATTCTGAATTAGACTTACTAGTGTGCTTTGCGTAATTGTCCTGTTACCGGACCAAATTTCAACCAAGCTTTAGCTGTCAAACAGATGACCTTATATTTGCCTATAGAATACTCTTGTATACGGAGGTGTTGATGGTCAACTGAATGACTGCAAGGTGCCCAAATCCTGTGGCTGCAAAACAAACTCAAATCATCACCCCTCCACTTCCATGCTCAACAGTAGGTATAAGGTATTTCTGCTGAAATTCTGTTTGGCTTTTGCCAAACATGCGCTGGACATTAAGGCCAAACAACTGTCCATACGACATTGTTCCAGAAGTCTTGTGGTTTGTTTAAATGCTGTTTTGTGAATCTCAGTCGTGCTCCCATGTTCTTTTTAGACAGAAGGGTCTTCTTTGGCACCCCTTCCAAATAAATAATTGTTCAATCTTTCTCTAATTGTATTTCTCTGAGCATTGCACAGTCTCACCTTGCAGTGACTATGTTAGAATGTTGCCTCCTGGGAAGATTGGCAGCTGTCTTAAATGTTTGCCACTTGTGAATAACCTTTTAACTTGTAGAATTTATAACCTTTTCCAGATTGATGTGCAACAATTGCTTCTCTAAGACCATTGCTTATGTATTTTGTGTAAACACACCTGAATGCTCCAGACCAGCAAACTGGCAAAACTTCTGCCTTTATAGAGGTCCCATACCTACTGACGTTCAATTAATCAAGAGCTCATGTTTAGCAGCACCTGGGTGCAAATCACCCTCTTAAATCCTATAGAGACAGTAAGGGGGTACTTAGTAATGTCTACATGTTTTTTCTTTTAGGCTTCATTTTTATTAAATAAATGGTATGGTGAAGAGAAATTATATGCTCTGAGGTTGTATTTGCCTACAAAATGCAATGATCAGATTAGGTTTTGCACAGAACACAGAAATTCTAACTTCTGAAGATATCTCTCCCTATATATATAGACTGCTCAATAATTTCCTTGAATTTTTCCATTAAAACATTAAAAAAAGTGATCTCCGTGACTAACCATAACATGGTAGTTGGTGTCAGGCAGGATAGTATTTCAGAAACTGATCTGACATTAACACCCAACAGGCTTTATAATTGCATGCCAACTTAAGGGTTAAACTAACTTTTTTTTGCAGCATCGTACTAAGAAATCCTTCAACATTTCACACTAACTTTTAAGCTTCCTTATCTGGGAATATTGTTTTATGAAAATGCATTTGTATCTCCTTGTAAGGGGAAAAAAAGCCCTGAAATGTTTTGCACCTAAATTCAGCTTGATTTTTAAATATCCAATCCCAAAATTCACCTTAGTCCCTCTACCAAACCCTGGACATGGGCAGGTGAAGGTTTTAAAAGAATCCCAGAACTGCAATTGCAAACATGGATTTAAAGATTTCTGAATAAGATGGGGGGGGGGGGGGGGACACAAAAAACACAAAAGCTCAAGTAACACTGAGTCTATTTATTGGAATTTCCACATAAGAGCAACAAAACGACATTTACATGGTGACTATAGTGTTGGAGTGTTCACTGACAGCACTTGGAATCACAGGAATCCCCCTTACACACACATCCTGAGGCACACTTACTGCAGCCAGAAGGGCAGCAAGAGCAGCAACCTGGGGAGAGGAAAAGTACTTGTGAGTCAGGGATTAAAGCAAGTTTTCCATCATTTGGGAGATTTCAGAAGAGTTTACTTTTCTTGCAGGATGTGCACTGGCAGTTGGAGCATTTGCAGGATGTACCGCAGGTGCAGGTTCCAGCTGGAGAAAGCAGAGAGAACACAGTACCGTTAACAAGTGTTAGTTACCAAGTCAGGACACAGATAAAGAGAAATAAACCATAAAGATAAAAACTCTACAGCTACTCACTCTTTGAACACTCGCAGGGATCCATTATCGCTTTCCAAAAAGAGCTCGTTAAGAGTGATGTAAATACACAGCAGTGTGTCTAGT
Organism: Channallabes apus; assembly: GCA_030522415.1. Lineage (NCBI taxonomy): Eukaryota > Metazoa > Chordata > Actinopteri > Siluriformes > Clariidae > Channallabes > Channallabes apus. The sequence goes on from CM060110.1 coordinate 28,702,316, forward strand.
TGTCTGAAGGCTGATTGTGCTGTGAGTGAGAGCAGGAGGTGATTTTATACGACGCTAAAGGGGCGAAGACGAGCGCAAAACCTGCGGCTCCGCCTCCAAACACTCTGCACACGACCTGAGCGCGCGGTGACTGACTCGGTCACGTGATCCAGACTGGGCGCAAACCTCCAGACAATAATTACACACGCCTCCAATAAATCAGCACCTTGTTTAAATCGTACACACACACACACGGCCCTTTTTGAAAAACCTCGTGAGTCTGTGTTTGTGGGCTGTGTGTAAAAAGTGCGTGTTTAATAATACGAGGTTGTGCTTATGTCATCATTTGCACACGGCGGTTCCTTAACATACTGTATATTTTAACAAATGTAAACAAGTCTGTGATTAATTTAGATCAAATGTAAAAATTGTAAACGTTAATTGATTTCAAAGCGGTAATATTAATTTATGTTTGCAACAAACAACTATGTTTTGTCTCGGTCACTAATTGGACATTTACTAAATGTATAAATAAACTACAATAAACCAGATGTTTATAATTTTTTAAATATGTTTGTATTCTATTGGTGAGAGCATAATGTATATACTTTGTATATATAATATATATATATATATATATATATATATACATAATGTATATATATGTTTAATATTGAGTAGGTCCCTTCAAAAACAGCCCATAACTTGTAGTAATCATTTTCTGTATGACTATCAGTTATCATTGTGGGGGGAATTTTTGCCCATTCTTTTTTTAAAACATTGCTATAATTCTTTGAGGGTTTTGGGTATTCACTTATACACAGTCTTCTTAATGTCCTGGTCTGGACTTTGATTAGGCTGGTCCTAAGCCTTCTTTTATTTTCAGCAATTCTGATGTAGATGTGCTTTGGATCATTGTCCCGTTGCATGACTCAATTTCAACCAAGCGTTATCTGTTGGCCAGATGGCCTCACATTTGCCTCCAGAATACTATGGTATAATAGAGGAGTTCATGGTCGACTGCATGACTGCAAGGTGCACAAGTCCTGTGGCACTGAATGACTGCAAGGTGCACAAGTCCCCACCCCCCTCCCCAGCACCATGCTTGACAATGTTTCTGATAATTTGTTTTTGCCAAACATGGCACTGGGCATTAAGGCCAAACAGCTTCACAGGTCTCATCTGTCCATAGAACATTGTTCCAGAAGTCTTGTGGTTTGTTCAGATGCAGTTTTGCAAACCTCACTCGTGCGCCCATGTTTATTATAGACAGAAGAGCATTTCTCCTGGTAACCTTTCCAAACAGATTATACTTGTTTAATCTTTTTCTAATAGCATTTCTCTGAGTGGTGAATGTACTGGAATGTCCCCTCCTGGGAAGACTGGCAGCTGTCTTCAATGCTTGCCACTTGTAAATAATCTTTTCACTGTTGAATGTTAAACTACAATTTGTTTGGAAATGGTGTTATAACCCGTTGCAGATTGATGTGCAGCAAAAAGTGTTTCTCTAAGACCACTTCTTATGTATTATAACATCAGCATCCAGGGCTGCATGGTCATTTTTGGAGGTCTTAACATGTTTAAAAGGCACACAGGTTGTCGGTTGTGCACAGATGGCAATGGCACAGATTCTTGGGCAGATCATCGTTGCTTGCAGCCACACGGGCGCACCAGACGGTAAGTCATAGCAATGGCTTAAACCTATTCCATATTACAGGACTTTTTAAAGTATTAGTGTGCTCAAAAGGCACACAGGTTGTTTGGTGCTCCTGGGTGGCATTGTCTTTTTGAAGGTATTAACATGCTCAAAAGACACACAGGTTATGTGGTATGCCCGAGTAACAATGGCACAGGTGCTTGGGCTCACTCATCATTGCTTGCAATTATATTTTCTTTTAGGATTCCTTTTTGTTAATTAAATTATGGCATGGTGAAGAGAAGTTATAAATTCATCTGAGGTTGCAATTGCCTAATATTAAGACTTGCTATGATCAGATGATTGTTTTACAAAAAACACAATTAAAATAGATGACACTAACTTTTGAACATCTCTCTCCATATATTATACTGGTATAGTACTGTATATACACTCACCTAAAGGATTATTAGGAACAGATGTTCAATTTCTCATTAATGCAATTATCTAATCAACCAATTACATGGCAGTTGCTTCAATGCATTTACGGTGTGGTCCTGGTCAAGACAATCTCCTGAACTCTAAACTGAATGTCAGAATGGGGACTTCCGGTTAGCAGCCACATGGAGTAGGACGTGTTGGTTAGGTGCTCCGACAGTTTCGAATTTCTTCACTCCCTTATTCGTCTTTAAATGTTAAATTAAAATCTTAGTTGACAATAACTTTGTACTCTACCCCACGGTTATATATTTTTTCATCTGCGATGGCTACCAGGAGTGTTAAAGCCGTGAAAAAGGACGACACTGCGACCCCTCTAACAGTCGAGGCTATCTCTGCGCTGTTAGAGCAACACCGTGATGCGTTAGCGGCGGAGTTTAAATCCTCGTTTAGTTTATTAGAAATTAAACTGGATCAGATTCAGGCCCAAGTAGCGGACCATGGACAGCGCTTACCGTCATTAGAACTCGCTACAGACGACCTGAGCCAACGTGTGACGGAGCTGGAGAACATCTGCTCCGGACTTCGGGAAAGTAACTCAAAGTTAACGGCCAAAGTTGTAGACTTAGAAGGCCGGAGCAGGAGACAAAACCTGCGTGTTCTGGGTCTCCCGGAAGGTTCTGAAGGTGGACTCCCTACCGAGTTCTTCTCCAAGTTTCTGTGCGAGGTGTTTGGGACTGAAACGCTTCCATCCCCGCCGGAGATTGACCGAGCTCACCGAATACCTGCATCCAAACCCGCTTCAGGACAGAGACCTCGGCCCGTCATTCTCCGCGTGCACCGGTACCAGGTGAAGGACCTTCTGATTCGGGAGGCTCGGCGGAGAGGGAAGCTGGAATACCGCGGTCAGCAGGTTCGCATAGTGGAAGACTACACTCCCGAAGTTTTAAACCAGCGAGCCGAGTATAGAGGAGTGATGAGCGAGTTATACAGCCGTGGTCTCCGGCCTTCTCTGCTGTATCCAGCGCGGCTCCGGATCACTCTCTCTACCGGACAGAAGAAGTGGCTCCGCTCGGTAGAAGAGGCGCAGAAACACATAGACAGTCTGCCGAAAACTACGTAGTGCACTGTATTATTATTATTATTATTTTAATACGTGATACTACGGTTCTCAGGAAAGTACCATTTTTAACTAAAAGTCTGGCCATGTTTACGTCTTTCCCGGTAAGAGTGTTGTGTTAAACTTGTGAAGGGGTTATTATTATTATTTTTCTATTACTATTTTTTCTATTTTTAATCACGTGTGATTTACTTGTTTGTATATTTAGAGTTACAATGTGACGTGGGGGGAGGGGTGGTGGTGGTGTGTTTTTCTCTCATTGAGAGATTTCAGTATTGGAGTGTGGAAATGTTTTATTTATATATTTAATTATTAGTTTCTGTAAGTTGTGTCGGAGCAGAAGATGGGGTGGTTAGCAGCAGGAGGATTTGTTGGGTGGAAGATGGAGGAATGGAAGAGCTTGCTGCTGTGTTTGTTAGCAGCTATCTTTGTTTGTTGGGGTGTAGTGGGGTGTGTGGGGGAGGGGTGTGTGGGGCAGGGGTGTGGGGGGGAGGGGTGGGGGATCTCCAAAGCCAGTATTGTGTTAGTTCTTTGTATACTGTGTATTTTTAACACGTTGTTCTGTGTTTTACACTTTAAGGCTGACGTTAGGCATCTTATTCATGTTTATCTACCTGCATTTTCTCTCAGGGAGAATGAATAGTTCTTTAAACTTTGTGAGCTGGAATGTTAAGGGTTTAAACCATCCGGTGAAGAGAAGGAAGGTGCTCTCACACCTTAAACAACTTAACACTGCAATCGCATTTTTACAAGAAACTCACATTCGCAGTTCTGATAATTCTCGCCTTATGTCGCGTTGGGGTGGGCAGCACTACCACTCAACCTTTCAGGCCAAAGCTAGGGGTGTCTCAATTCTCATTAACCCAAACATCTCTTTTGAGCATCATAATGTTATTACGGATATACAAGGTCGTTATATCATTGTTTCAGGGAAGTTATTTAATACTAATGTAGTGTTGGCTAATTTATATGCCCCTAATTATGACGATGTCTCCTTCTTTGAACATTTTTTCTCTCTTCTACCTGATCTGAGCTCATACTCTCTCATATTAGGGGGAGACTTTAACTGCTGTTTAGATCCATCACTTGACAAGTCATCTCCCAATCCTATACCTCTGAGTAAATCCGCCACGCTACTTCAGTCCTATTTCTGCAGCTTTGGTATCTCTGACTTATGGCGCTTCCTTAATCCAAAAAAGAGAGAATACTCCTTTTTCTCACATGTTCACCATACTTTCTCCAGAATTGATTATTTCTTTATAGATAATCAACTGATCCCAATGGTTACTTCTTGTGCTTATCAGAGCATTGTGATATCAGATCACGCTCCAGTGGTTATGTCTATAAAACTCCCCGATCTCCCTCAGGTTACTAAACATTGGCGCTTTAATTCATCGTTACTGATGGAGGACGATTTTGAAAAATTTATGGAAGACCAGATAGTTTTTTTCCTCACCACAAATGAAACACCTGAAGTGTCACGTTTAGTTATTTGGGATGCTCTGAAAGCCTACCTCAGGGGACAGATAATTTCATACACTGCAAATATGAAAAGGAAGGCATATAAAGAACGAAAAGATTTGACCAACCAAATTAAAGAAATTGACCAGCAGTATGCTCTATTTAAAAACCCCGATCTCTATAAAAAACGCGTAGAAGTGCAAACTAAGTTTGAACTTATTTCAACGCATGTAATTGAACGGCAATTATTAAAGAGTAGGAGCCAATTTTACATTCATGGTGACAAATCTGGGAAACTTTTAGCTAATCAGTTAAAAGGATTTAGAGCACAACAACAAATTACGAAAATTCGGATGGAGGATGGTACCATCACTACCGACCATTCTAAAATTAATGATGCATTCAGGAATTTTTATTCTCGATTATATACTTCTGAGTTCCCAAAGGACCATAGTTCAGTTGAAAATTTCTTGACTCAACTAAATATCCCAACACTGTCCCCTGATTCTAGATTAAGATTAGAAGAGCCCATATCACAAGAGGAAATCAGTTCAGCTATCTCATCATTGCAATCTGGTAAGTCCCCGGGTCCTGACGGGTTCCCTGCAGAGTTTTTTAAATCATTCTCCTCATACCTTGCACCACAACTAGCTTTGGTTCTATCTGAATCTTTCAAGCAAGGTAAGATGCCTGCGTCATTTAATGAGGCTCGCATCACCCTCATAGCAAAGAAGGATAAGGACCCAACAGAGTGCTCCTCATATAGACCAATCTCTCTTCTTAATGTGGATGTTAAAATCCTTGCTAAAGTCTTGGCTCGTAGATTAGAGAATGTTCTTCCCTCAATTATATCTGAGGACCAGACCGGTTTTGTTAAAAATCGTTATTCTTACTTTAACATTCGACGCCTTATGGATATCTTGTACACACCGTCACAGGAGACCCCTGAGTGTGTCCTTTCTTTGGATGCTGAAAAGGCTTTTGATCGTGTGGAATGGGAGTATTTATTCAGGGCTTTAGAAAAATTAAATTTTGGTCCAAGTTTTATCACTTGGGTTAAATTATTATATTCAAGCCCTACTGCCTCAGTTCTGACAAATGCTCAACAGTCTCAACCATTCAGTCTTCAGCGGGGAACTCGTCAGGGGTGTCCCCTCAGCCCATTGCTCTTTAACCTCGCCATTGAGCCACTAGCAATTGCATTCCGAAGCTGTAGAAATATATCTGGGATTTGGAGGCAGGGAGAAGAACATAAAGTTTCCCTTTATGCAGATGATCTTCTACTTTTTTTATCGAATCCAGTCTCCTCTCTGCCACATGTGCTGTCATTGCTCAGGGAATTTAGCTATTTTTCAGGATATAAATTAAATTTGCACAAAAGTGAACTTTTTCTGCTAGATAATACAGCAGTAATAACTGGTATGCACAATTTTCCATTCAACATAGTGAAAAATCAGTTTACCTATCTTGGTATTACAATCACAAGGAAACATAAACACCTCTTTAAAGAAAATTTTATTAGGTTGTTGAACCAAACAAGAAAGGACTTGGGACGATGGTCACCACTGTCCATGTCCCTGGTGGGCCGCATTAATGCCATTAAAATGAGTATTCTCCCTAAATTTTTATATCTCTTTCAGTCTGTACCTGTTTTTATTCCCAAATCTTACTTTGGCGCGTTAGACTCAATTATATCTTCTTACCTTTGGAAAGGTAAACATCCACGATTGAATAAGTCCCTACTTCAAAGATCTAAAAGAGACGGTGGCATGGCTCTACCTAATTTTCGTTTCTACTACTGGGCAGCAAACATTCGTTCTGTCATTTTTTGGTCATATTTTCATAACCAACCTATTCGGTCTGCCTGGGTGGAAATGGAGATAAAGTCTATCAAAAATCTCTCTGTCTCTGCACTCCTTGGATCTGCTCTCCCCATCCCCTCAATTAAATTAATCAATAACTCAGTAGTGGTGCATACCTTGAGAGTATGGGCTCAGTTCAGAAAGCACAGCGGTCTTCTGGGCTTTTCTCTGTCCAGTCCTATCGTCTCTAACCATCTCTTCCAGCCTTCTTTACATGATTCAGTGTTTCAGGAATGGTACAATAAGGGCATCAAGCTTTGCAAGGACTTGTTCGTTGACCATAAGTTTGCATCATTTGAACAGCTTTCCGAGAGGTTTAACTTACCCAATTCTCATTTTTTCAGATATCTGCAAGTAAGACACTTCATTCGCTCTGTAATACCAAATTTCCCTGAGGCTCCTGCTGCAAATATTCTAGACAATCTCCTCTGTTTGTCTCCGCTGCGTAAAGGCCTAATATCCACTATTTATGGTGGATTGATGGCTTCGAGTCATACCCCTCTGTGTAAAATTAAAACTGCTTGGGAGAAGGATTTAAATTTGTCACTATCAGATGATACTTGGAATTCAGTTCTTAAACTTATCAACTCAACCTCCTTATGTGCCCGCCACTCTCTATTACAGTTTAAGGTCGTACACAGGGCTCATTTCTCCAAACTTAAACTCTCCCGTTTCTACCCAGACATTGATCCTTGCTGTAATAAATGTAAAAGTGGAGAGGCGTCTCTTATTCATATGTACTGGACATGCCCGAATTTGGAAAAATTCTGGAGGGATGTTTTTAAGACCCTGTCCTTCATATTGAATTGCAATCTTGAACCAGACCCTCTGATTGCTCTTTTTGGTGTCACTGGAGAAGAGGGTAAGAGTCTAAGTCCAGCCAAAAAGAGATTGTTATCTTTTGCGACACTCCTGGCCAGGCGTTCTCTTTTATTCAAGTGGAAGGATGCCACGTCACCCACTCACGCCCAGTGGCTCAGAGATATCATGTCCTGTCTGTCCCTGGAGAAGATTCACTACTCAATTCATTATTCAGACTTTAAATTTCAACAGGTGTGGGGGCCCTTCCTTCACTTTTTTCATATACATTTATAGTTTGATTCCTGTCTTATTTAATTACTTGTTTGTTTGTTTTCTTTCCCCTTTTTATTCCTCTTTATTTATTTATTTTTTGCACGTAGAACCAAAAAACTTCCAGCTCCATATTCTTTATTCTTTTTTCTTTTTTGGTTTCTCTCAATGCCTGGCGTTTAGCCTTTCATATCCTTGTAAAACTGGCTTGGAGTCGGGGAGGGACGGGGTGGGTGTTATAGGGTTTATAAGGGGATTATAAAACCTGTATTAAAATATTACATGTTTACCCTGTTTTATCCCTGTTAAAATCAATAAAAATATTGTTGAAGAGAATGTCAGAATGGGAAAGAAAGGTGATTTAAGCACCGGGGGTAGCTCAGTGGTTAAGGCATTGGACTACGGTTCGGAAGATCCCAGGTTCAAACCCCACAACCACCAAGTTGCCACTGTTGGGCCCTTGAGCAAGGCCCTTAACCCTCAACTGCTCAGATTTGGAATGAGATAAAAATGTAAGTCGCTCTGGATAAGAGCCTAAATGTAAATTTAAGCAATTTTGAGCGTGGTTGTTGGTGCCAGATGGGCCGGCCTGAGTATTTTACAATCTGCTCAGTTACTGGGATTTTCATGCACAACCATTTCTAGGGTTTACTGTACAAAGAATGGTGTGAAAAGGGAAAGCATCCAGTATGCGGCAGTCCTGTGGGCGAAAATGCCTTGTTGATGCTAGAGGTCAGAGGAGAATGGGCCGACTGATTCAAGCTGATAGAAGAGCAACTTTGACTGAAATACAACCGAGGTATGCAACAAAGCATTTGTGAAGCAACAGCATGCACAACCTTGAGGCGGATGGGCTACAACAGCAGAAGACCCCACCGGGTACCACTCATCTCCACTACAAATAGGAAAAAGAGGCTACAATTTGCACGAACTCACCAAAATTGGACAGTTGAAGACTGGAAAAATGTTGCCTGGTCTGATGAGTCTCGATTTCTGTTGAGACATTCAAATGGTAGAGTCAGAATTTGGCGTAAACAGAATGAGAACATGGATCCATCATGCCTTACCACAGTGCAGGCTGCTGGTGGTGGTGTAATGGTGTGGGGGATGTTTTCTTGGCACACTTTAGGCCCCTTAGTGCCAGTTGGGCATCGTTTAAATGCCATGGGCTACCTGAGCATTGTTTCTGACCATGTCCATCCCTTTATGACCACCATGTACCCATCCTCTGATGGCTACTTCCAGCAGGATAATGGACCATGTCAGAAAGCTCGAATCATTTCAAATTGGTTTCTTGAACATGACAATGAGTTCACTGTACTAAAATGGCCCCCACAGTCACCAGATCTCAACCCAATAGAGCATCTTTCGGATGTGGTGGAATGGGAGCTTCATGCCCTGGATGTGCATCCCACAAATCTCCATCAACTGCAAGATGCTATCCTATCAATATGGGCCAACATTTATAAAGAATGCTTTCAGCACCTTGTTGAATCAATGCCACGTAGAATTAAGGCAGTTCTGAAGGCAAAAGTGGGTCAAACACCGTATTAGTATGGTGTTCCTAATAATCCTTTAGGTGAATGTATTATATAGGGAGAGATGGCTCAATAGCTTAATTTAATGTTTCCATTAAACATAACAGGGGAAAATGAGATCGCTGTGATTAATCATTACCAAGTCATGGTTGTTGGTGTCAGACCAAGGTAGCGTATTTCAGAAACTGTTGATCTTACATTTACACATACAGTAACAGACTCTAGAGTTGTATGACAACTCAATGGGCAAACTACACTTTTCTTATGTGGCATTGTACTCAGGCTGTGGATAGTATTTTGTGAAAATGTGTTGTCCTCAACTCCCTGTAGAAAAAAAAGCCTTGAACATTTTGTGCTTAATATAACTTGATAAATATCCCCAATTGCAGCTTAGTTCCTCTACCAACCGCTGGACTATTGACGTGGGCAGGAGTAGGTTTTAAAAGAATTTCAACACTGCTGTAAACTGCTTAGAACAGTGCTTTAGTCATTTGCTCACTTCTAGTTTCAAGCAACGATGAGCGGGGCCAAGCACATTGCGCCATCGCCTCTCGGGTGCACTACACAACCTGTGTGTTTTTTTACCTCTAAAAAGCCATCTCCGCCTGGGGGCACCACTCAACTTGCACATTTCACACAGGGCTGATGTCAGCTTGGGCCCTAAATATTTGTTGAGTGCGTTAGTGTGTGTGAGTGTTTGTGTGTGCGAAAGAGAGATGTGTGTGGGTGTGTCAGGCTGTGTGTGATGAGTGAATGTGTTTGTTCAATTCAATTCAATTTTATCCATATAGCGCTTTTAACAATTGTCATTGTCTCAAAGCAGCTTTACACAATCAAAAGAATTATTTAAGTTTGTATGGAATGTGAATGTGTATGAATCAAAATGGTCAGATAGTCCCTGGTGAGCAAGCCGCGGGCGACAGTGGCAAGGAAAAACTCCCTGAGATGGTAATAGGAAGAAACCTTGAGAGGAACCAGACACAACAGGGAACCCATCCTCATCTGGGTGAAACAGATAGCAGGAAATGATCTGCATTTATACAGTGTTAGGTGGCAGGCAGTTCAGCTATAATAGTTGATGTTAATTGATGTTAAAATGGAGTCCAGGTAGATTTGTAGGAAGTTCCCATCCTGAACTATCGAACTGTCAAGTCCTCAGAGAAACAGCTGCCAACACCAGTCGAGGCCAGAACCGTCTTCTAGGTAGAGAGAACCATCCCTACACACCAGATGCATCCCAAAGAGACACATGGGGCATCCATGTGATGAGATCTCCAAGCAGAAGCGGGGCACCAGGATGGGTCAGACAGGTCCGGAGGTCAGAGGGAGTCTGGATCACTGGCAGTTCAGAAATGGCATGTGTAGCTTGACAGAAAGAGGGAAAGAGAGGGGGAGAGCGGGAAGAGAGAGAGGGGGAGAGAGAGCAGAAGAGGAGAGATAACAGTTAAGTATGGTCACAGTCACATAATGTATAATGTGAATGTATATTTACTGTAGAGTTCAAGCAGGGACTCCGGCAGGACTAACTATGACAGCATAACTAAAAGGGAGAGCCAGAAGGAAACACAAACATGAGGGCTCCCTGAGATGCAAACAATCACCTCACCGTCAACAAACCTGAGTGATCAAATGAGAGTGAGGAAGACAGCATCTAAACATACCAGTTCACCATAATACTCTATGTCCATGAGTCCCCCAGATCTGCTCCTTTACCTTATGGCAAATCTATTTATAAAAATGCTTGGCTAAATAAATAGGTTTTTAGCCTGGATGTAAACAGCGAGACTGTGTCTGAGTCCCGAACACTATTTGGAAGACTATTCCATAATTTTGGGGTTTTGTAAGAAAAAGCTCTGCCTCCAACTGTAGTTTTCATAATACGCGGCAGCCTGCATCCTTTGATCGAAGTAGGCGTGGCGGATCGTAATACACTAGCAGTTCCCTCAGATACTGCGGCGGGTGAACATTTAATGCTTTATATGTCAAGAGTAGCATTTTAAAATCAATGCGAAATTTAACAGGGAGCCAATGAAGTGAAGATAAGATAGGTGTGATGTGCTCATATCTTCTGGGTCTAGTGAGGACTCTCGCTGCTGCATTCTGGACTAGCTGAAGCTTGTTTATGCATCTAGTTGAACAACCAGACAGTAAGGCATTACAATAGTCCAACCTAGAAGTGATAAAAGCATGAACTAGTTTTTCTGCATCGTTTAGCGACAATATATTTCTTATCTTGGCAATATTTCTGAGGTGAAAGAATGCTATCCTGGTGATATTATCTACATGTGCTTCAAATGAAAGGCTGGAATCTATAATTACACCGAGGTCTTTTACTGTTCTGTTTGATGGAACAGAAGGCCATTTAAAGTTAGAGTGTGATCTAAAATTTTACTCCTAGCTGTATGCGGTCCTATGACTACAACTTCTGTCTTATTGTTTGTGCGTTAGTATGTGTGTGATGTGTGTGAGACATGTGACTTGTTAGTGTGTGTGTTGGGGCAAAAAATTCTTTGGGGCATTTTGGATGCCAAATAACTGACTTTCTGTTGAGTAGAGCCCATGACATGCAATGCGAAAGTTATTCAGTTGCGTGCATATGTGCATGTGTATGAGCTTTGCCACAAAATCTCATGAGAGGGCCCCATGACACGCCCGCCACCCAGACTCAGGCATCCTAATGGCAGCAGATTCCAAACTCTCTGCCAAATTTCATGGGTTTTTGAGCATGTTAATACCCCAAAAGCCCTAAATGGTGGAAAACAATATATAGTTGCAAGCAACAATGAGCAAGCGCAAGAACCTGTGCCATCGCCACCGAGACGCACCACACAACCGGTGTGTCTTTGGCTTGCTGAGATTTACTGAGTTCCCGGTTGCTCAACATGGCGAGGGTTTGATGGTGCAGGTGCTTGGAGATATTCGTTTGCATAGGATGTGGTGTGTATTTAATAGTGTCATGTGCATTTTACAAATGGCCCAAAATATCTGACCCAAACATATAGGGCTAGAGAAAATTGTTCAGCTCAAAAACAATTGCGTGTAGTGTGTAAGATGTGTGCGTGTAAAGAATCTGTGTAGGTATCGGACTTCCTGTTGAGTTGAGCCCATGACATGCATTGAAAAAAAAAATACAAAGAATCCTTAAAATAACAAGAGAACCCTCGCACATTTAGAACATCTGCACTATTAAAACAGCATTATCAGAGCAATGGCATCATGGTCATGTTATCAACGTGCTGATATCATAGTGCTCCAGCACTAAGGGGAGCCCCTTACACAGTGACAACATATGAACTATGATGTCATAGTGCTTGGGAACTATGATTGCAGACATGTGGTTAAAAGATGTTTGAATAAGATCACATTGCAAAAAAAAAATATGATTCAAGACAACTTTTATTAAGCATAATGTAAAGATTACAGCTTTGGTCTGTGTCAGGGTGGAAAAAGAGCAATAATTGACAAAAAAAAAAAAGCTTAAGTTAAAGCTGTTGTCGTTGTTGGTCTTCTGGCTGCTCTTGGCAAGGGGTTGGGTGGCTCAGGTGTTTCACCTGCCATGCGTCAGGAAGGGCATCCGGCATAAAACCTGTGCCAAGTTGTTGTGTGGACTGGATATTAAGTAACACTATTTATTGGAACTTCCACATGTAAATGTCTTTTTTTTATATGGTGGCAATAGTGTTGGAGTGTTCACTGACAGCACTTGGAATCACAGGAATCCCCCTTGCACACACATCCTGAGGCACATTTACTGCAGCCAGAAGGGCAGCAAGAGCAGCAACCTGGAGAAAGGAAAAGTATTTGTGAGCAAAGCAAGAATCAGAGATTAAAGCAAGATTTCCATCATTTGGGAGATTTCAGAAGAGCTTACTTTTCTTGCAGGATGTGCACTGGCAGTTGGAGCATTTGCAGGATGTACCGCAGGTGCAGGTTCCAGCTGGAGAAAGCAGAGAGAACACAGTACCGTTAACAAGTGTTATTTACCAAGTCAGGACACAGATAAAGAGAAATAAACCATAAAGATAAAAACTCTACAGCTACTCACTCTTTGAACACTCGCAGGGATCCATTATCGCTTTCCAAAAAGAGCTCGTTAAGAGTGATGTAAATACACAGCAGTGTGTCTAGTTGTCTGAAGGCTGATTGTGCTGTGAGTGAGAGCAGGAGGTGATTTTATACGACGCTAAAGGGGCGAAGACGAGCGCAAAACCTGCGGCTCCGCCTCCAAACACTCTGCACACGACCTGAGCGCGCGGTGACTGACTCGGTCACGTGATCCAGACTGGGCGCAAACCTCCAGACAATAATTACACAAATCAGCACCTTGTTTAAATCGTACACACACACACGTCCCTTTTTGACAAACCTCGTGAGTCTGTGTTTGTGGGCTGTGTGTAAAAAGTGCGTGTTTAATGATACGAGGTTGTGCTTATGTCATCATTTGCACACGGCGGTTCCTTAACATACTGTATATTTTAACAAATGTAAACAAGTCTGTGATTAATTTAGATCAAATGTAAAAATTGTAAACGTTAATTGATTTCAAAGCGGTAATATTAATTTATGTTTGCAACAAACAACTATGTTTTGTCTCGGTCACTAATTAGGCATTTACTAAATGTATAAATAAACTACAATAAACCACATGTTTATAATTTATTTAATTAAATATGTTTGTATTCTATTGGTGAGAGCATAATGTATATACTTTGTATATAATGTATATATATATATATATATATATATATATATATATATATATATGTTTAATATTGAGTAGGTCCCTTCAAAAACAGCCCATAACTTGTAGTAATCATTTTCTGTATGACTATCAGTTATCATTGTGGGGGGAATTTTTGCCCATTCTTTTTTAAAAACATTGCTATAATTCTTTGAGGGTTTTGGGTATTCACTTATACACAGTCTTCTTAATGTCCTGGTCTGGACTTTGATTAGGCTGGTCCTAAGCCTTGATTCTTTTATTTTCAGCAATTCTGAAATGATGTACTTTCGATCATTGTCCTGCTGCATTACCCAATTTCAACCAAGTGTTATCTGTTGGCCAGATGGCCTCACATTTGGCCATCTTTGTATGGTATACAGAGGACTTCATGGTCGACTGAATGACTGCAAGGTGCACAAGTCATGTGGCTGCATTACAAACACAAATCATCGCTCACCACCACCATGCTTGACAGTGTTTCACAGGTCTCATCTGTCCATAGGACATTGTTCCTGAAGTTTTGTGGTTTCTTCAGATGCAGTTTTGCAAACCTGCTCAGTCATGCTCCCATGTTCATTATAGACAGAAGAGTCTTTCTCCTGGCAACCTTTCCAAACAGATCATACTTGTTTAATCTTTTTCTAATAGCATTTCTCTGAGCATTGCACAGTCTCACCTAGTGGTGAATGTACTGGAATGTCCCCTCCTAGGAAGACTGGCAGCTGCCTTGAATGCTTGCCACTTGTGAATAATCTTTTCACTGTTGAATGTTAAACTCCAATTTGTTTGGAAATGGTGTTATAACCCTTTGCAGATTGATGTGCAGCAAAAAATTGCTTCTCTGAGACCATTTCTTAAAGTATGTTTTATCACATCAGCATCCAGGGTTGGATTATCATTTTTGGAGGTCTTAACATGTTTAAAAGGCACACAGGTTTTAGGTTGTGCACAGATGGCAATGGCACAGGTGCTTGTGCCGATCATCATTGCTTGCAGCTGTCTGGGGGCCCCAGATGGTAAGCCATGACGATACCTTATTGCAGGAGTTTAGAGTCTTAGTGTGCTCAAAAGGCACATAGTTTGTTCAGTGCAGGTGCATGGGCCAATCATCATTTGAGTAGCATGTGGTGTGTATTTAATAGTGTTGCATTTTACAAATGACCCAAAATATCTGACCCGAAAATATCTGGATAGTGAAAATTGTTCAGCTCAAAAACAATTGCATGTAGTATGTGTGTATAAGATGTTCACTGTTGAGTTGAGCCTATTGATAAAAATACAAAATCCTTAAAAGAGGAGAACCATTGCACATTTAGAACATCAGCACTATTAAAACAGCATTATCAGAGTGATGGCATCATGGTCATGTTGTCAACGTGCTGATGTCATAGTGCTTCAGCACTAAGGATGGCCCTCACACACTGTGACAATAGATCAACTATGATTGCAGACGTGTGGTTAAAATTTTTTTTTGAATAAGATCACATTGCAACAAAATATGATTCAAGACAACTTTTATTATGCATAAGGTAAAGATTACAGCCTTGGTCTGTGTCAGGTAGGAAAAACGATTTTAAGATCACTTTACATAGTTTAATAAAAAATGCTTTGCATAAAGAGCAATAATTGGAAATAAACAAAACAAAAAAACAAGATCATGCTTAAGTTGTCGTTGTTGGTCTTTCGGCTGCTTCCGGCAAGGGGTCAGGTAGCTCAGTGGTAGGTATTTCGCCTGACATGCGGAAGCCCCTGGTTCGATTCCCAGCCAGTGCCCAAACCCCCCCAGCCACTATAGGCGCTGTGCCGGTCCCAAGCCCGGATAAATGGGTGGGTTCTCAGGAAGGGCATTCGGCGTAAAAACCTGTGCCAAGTTGTTGTGCGGACTGGATATTAAGTAACATTTATTGGAATTTCCACATAAAAAAAAAAAAAAAAGACGACATTTATATGGTGGCTATAGTGTTGGAGTGTTCACTGACAGCACTTGGAATCACAGGAATCCCCCTTGCACACACATCCTGAGGCACACTTACTGCAGCCAGGAGGGCAGCAAGAGCAGCAACCTGGGGAAAGGAAAAGTACTTGTGAGCAATGCAAGAATCAGAGATTAAAGTAAGTTTTCCATCATCATTTGGGAGATTTCAGAAGAGCTTACTTTTCTTGCAGGATGTGCACTGGCAGTTGGAGCATTTGCAGGATGTACCGCAGGTGCAGGTTCCAGCTACAGAAAGCAGAGAGAACACAGTACCGTTAACAAGTGTTATTTACCAAGTCAGGACACAGATAAAGAGAAATAAACAACATTAACATAAAACTCTACAGCTACTCACTCTTTGAACACTCGCAGGGGTCCATTATCGCTTTCCAAAAAGAGCTCGTTAAGAGTGATGTAAATACACAGCAGTGTCTCTAGTTGGCTGAAGGCTGATTGTGCCGTAAGGCAGTAGGATGTGATTATATACGACGCTAAGGGGTGAAAACGAGCGCAAAAGCTGCGGCTCCGCCTCCAAACACTCTGCACACGGCCTGAGCGCGCGGTGACTGACGCGGTCATGTGATCAGCACCTAAAACAGCACCTTGTTTAAATCGTTATATATACACATTTAAATTTGCTAAATATATTAGGTAAATTTATTGTAATATTTAAACTTAAAGATGTACTCTTTAAATTAATTTCAAAGTGGTCCATTAAATTTTTATTTGTTATATATTAGGTATATGTTTTGCCTTGTTGGCTCATGAAATCACAAACTTATTTAACCTTTATTTTTTATGGTTTATTAATTACTTACGTAATTAAGATCACCTTCGATTTACTCTCCAGTAATGTACAGTAGAATTATATAGAGGGAGAGACCCAAAATATAATTTATCTTTCCTTTTAGAAACTTTTAAAGGAGTCTAAATGAATACGCTAATAAATAAAAACAAATAAATTTTGGGATGTAACTTTTATGCAATCTAACTGCATTTCTTAATAATGTATATTTCTTAATTAAAACTCATTTTTAGCGAGTTGCCATGACCTCTCTTTTGCACGCGGCACTTCCGCTGCCTGCCAAGCTCTCAATATGCACGCGGCCAACTCCTAGCGCGCGCGAGCACACAGCAAACATAATAAGAGTTTTGCACTCAGTCACAGTGATAAAGGGGTTTCGAAAAATAGCACCAGGATAGTGTACCGAGTGCAGTGGTTTCGCAGATTAGGTCACTACTCCACCCCCAAAAAATAGCTCTGAGTAGAGTTGAGTGCTACAGTCGGGAGAAAGTTCTGGTACTTTCTACCAAGAATTCCTATTAAACTTCACCAACAGCCTTGCTAAATGGCCCCAAAAATTCTGTTGTACACGCCTGAATGCTAACTGTTTAATTTATTTGCGGTATATACTACTCAAACTTTAGCACATGACACCATAAAATCCCTCATTCCTATTTGTATTTACTTTTAAGAATTAACCCATTATTCAGTATGCTCCATTGTAAATATTCATTCGTCAGGAATCCTGCGCATGCGCAGCACGAGTTTCGCGCTCTACTTAGCATGCTAGTCAGAGGCGTAACTAAGTGCGAATCTTTTCTGCCAGCAAATACCAGATTTGGCTAAGATGTTAAGATACGTTGGTCTAAAATCCAACGTGATACATGAATATAAATATAAAAAATATCATAATCAGTCCAACTGTTTTGCCATCTAAAGGGTGCGTGCTAGTTAGCTAGCCTAGCTAAATTAAGCGCAGATATCTAATTCTAACGCGCCTGAACAGTCAGACAGTGCATTTTCAATAGATCGTAAAGGTAAGTATCAATAATTTTCTGTTATAGGTTTTGTTCTTGTTGTTATGGTGGTAAATAACTGAATTCAGATATCAAACACGCTAGCAAAAGTATTGATACAAGCCTTCCCAAGCGCGCGTGCTGGGTTGCTAGGCAACCGCAGGCTAGCAGGCGACAGACGCACGTTAAGCGGTTTATTTCATTAGAAAGACAGGAGGATTTATACACACACATCTAGCATTGTTGTGCTTTAGCATGATTTTTACAGCAATTTATTTTACACACAGATCTATTTACTACAAATTACTGAATAATTGCAAAATCCGTTTGATCTATTTTAAACTCCTAGCCTGCACAAAACTGTGCCATCATGTTGGTCCCAATCTTCAGCCTGAAGCTGAACCATAAGATCAACCCCCGTATGGTTACTGTGGGCAAATTTGATGGTGTTCATCCATGCTTGACTGCAGCAACACAAGCAGGCAAGGTAAGAGTACCATGAATTTCTTAAATTAATTCTCATATAGAAAACACACAACTAAATCTCTTTTAAATTGGCCAGGTTTTCATCCACAACCCTCACACTCGAGGGAAAAGGCAAGCAACTCATCGCATGACCCAGAGTACCCAAGACTCCGACATCACCTTGCTTAACATTAACCAGGCTGTAAGCTGTCTGGCAGCTGGTACTTTGGGTCCTAGTACTACAGGGGACACACTCCTCGTGGGCTCTCAGACCAACCTGCTAGCTTACGATGTACATGACAACGCTGACGTTTTCTACCAGGAGGTCAGTGCAGATTGTATAACAGTCTTTAACTTTTGAAATTGTTGAATGAGATAAAAATTTTAGTTTTATGCAGATAAATAACATTTTTAGTAATGAATAGTTTAACTAAAATATTAAAATCAATGATTCCATGAAATCAATTATTCATTTGTTCGATTATGTGTTACAGGTGACAGATGGGGCCAATACCATTGTTTTGGGAAAATTAGGGAACATGCCATCGCCTCTCGCTATCATTGGCGGAAGCTGTGTGCTTCAAGGCTTTGACTATGAGGGAAATGATCAGTTTTGGACAGTAAGGCAATCTAAAGAGTATATAGTTTTTCTTATACTGCTTTCAAATACTTTTTTTTAAAGGGAAAGTTAACATTTTTGTTTGTGTCTGTAAGGTGACCGGGGATAATGTGAGATCAATGGTGCTGTGTGATTTTACTGGTGATGGAAAGAATGAGGTAAGATTCAGGTATGCTTTTAAGATGTTTGCACAATTGAGTGGTACCATGAACTAGAGGGATCCCTGAACCTCTTAGGTTACTGTTTATGTCTTTTGCGTTGTCCTCATATCCATGTTTCTTTTAGCATCTTTATTTTCTTCCAGCATCCAGAGTTATGCACTGTGGCCCAACATGACCCTGTTTAAAATACAGTAGTTTCTGTAGATGAATAAATGATTGTTCACACACAATCTAGTTAAAGTAAATGCTAGATTAATATTCACATTTATCAGTCATTTGATATGGGCATGCAATGAGAGCATGTGCAATAACTGTGCAATATTTTTCAATATTCATATGTTCTTAAATTGTTCTCATATGGTTCATGTTTATTAAGCATTATCAATACGTTAAACGGCATATTTTTCTTCATAACCCAGACGCTGCTTTCTCTTTTGTGCAGCTTATTGTGGGATCAGAAGACTTTGACATAAGGGTGTTTAGAGAAGATGAGCTGGTGTCTGAGATGACAGAGAATGAGGTAATCACGTCAAAATAAATATTTGATTATTGATTGTAATTGGGCGGCACGGTGGTTAGCACTGTCACCTTACACCTCCAGGGTCGATTCACATCTCTGTGTACATGGAGTTTGCGTGTTCTCCTCATCCTTGGTGAATTTCCTCTGGGTCCTCCGGTTTCCTCCCACAGTACAAAGACATGCAAGTTGGGTTAATTGGTGTTCCCAAATTGCCCATAGTGTGTGTATGTGTGTGTGTGTGCACCCTGCGATTGGCACCCTGTCCAAAGTGTATCACGCATTGTGCCCTAAGTCTACTGGGATAGGCTCCAGGCCCCCCACGACCTTGTATACAGGATAAAGTGGTATAGACGTTGAGTGAGTAAGTGAGTGATTGTAATTGTAATAGTATCATGTAAAACCCTCAACTGCATGTTAATCTGGCAACTTTTTGTTCTCAGACTGTAACTTCACTGTGCCACATGCACGGCAGCAGGTTTGGCTATGCTTTGGCCAATGGAACAGTGGGAGTCTATGACCGCACCGCGCGCTACTGGAGAATTAAGGTACTGTTTTTTCTAATGTAATTATAAATTTCTTATTAACTGTTCTCTTGTTTCTGTCACGAGATGTCTTTTACAAAAGGTTAATAATAATGCAAGCCTGTCTTCTTCTTCTTCTTCTTCTTCTTTTTTGATAGTCAAAAAATCATGCAATGAGCATCCATGCTTTTGACCTCAATGGTGATGGAGTTGTAGAACTTATAACAGGCTGGTCCAATGGCAAGGTGAGACAAGGTTTCATCATCTTCAACAGTTTTCATCAGTTTTTGCTTCTTTATAAGAAATCATTTCTGATGATTTTACAGATTGATGCTCGAAGTGACCGAACTGGTGAAGTGATCTTTAAGGACAACTTTTCTTCATCAGTGGCCGGTGTGGTAGAGGCGGATTATCGCATGGATGGACAGGTTCAGCTTATTTGCACCTCTGTGGAGGGAGAAGGTGATATAGCAAACCAAAGAGCAATATATTAAGAAATATATTATATGAAGCCTGTATGAATATGTTCACTAAATGCTAGTAAAGCTTGTGGCGGAATATATATATGAGAGAGAGAGAGAGAGAGACTGCTTTTAACAATGGTCATTATTTTACAACTTTAGCAACTTTACAGAAGTTTTCACTGCCCTGCCTTTATGTCACATCATTTTTTGAAAAGAAAAAAAAAAGTTATTTTAAGAATGAAATGCTGACTTCACTTACATCAATGTGTTACAGTAGCGCTACACTGAAATACAATCACTAGGGCAATCATAGCCCTGAGCCATACTTGTGGTGTGGTTGTAATCTGAGCTAAGCATAATTTTTTAATGAAACGCTGACATCCACATAAATTAATGCCTTTCAACACATCATTGTTTCTTCATTCCAGTAAAATTTAGCAAACAGCATGTTTCAGGCAGCACTGATTTATAGTAGATGCCCAGACATTTTTAGATCTGTAAGGCTCAAGTTTAAGTCTAAGTGTTGGTAAAAGAGATGCTTTATTTTATTTAAAAGAAATTTCTTCAGATTTTCCATGATTCAGTCATGAAGCAGACTACGGTGTTGTGTTTCATCACCTGCTTATCTTGACTTGCCTGTTGTCTTACAGTGCGTGGCTACCTTCCCGCTAGTAAGGAGATGAAGGGGAATCTTATGGAGGCAAGCGTGGAACAAGACCTCATTAGAGAGTTGAGCCAGCGCAAACAAACCCTGTTACTGGAGCTACGGAACTATGAAGAAAATAACAAGGTCAACATACTGTATAGTATACACATGGGCAAAAAATGTAGCGTGTTTGCTCGGGAGATACAACATGTCCTTTGGTTCAAGAATCTGAAGGCTTTTTTAGTGACATTAGTTTACTATTGTATTACGAGTAGGAACATTATATATATAATATTCAGCATTTTTGGCCTGACCAAAAAAGTTTCACACTTTAAGATTCCATTCAGTCACCTTTAGCTGTGATTACAGCACTACAGAACTGGTGGGCAGTTCATGTGTAATGTATAAATGATTCCTCGTGCTCCCAGAGCCGCTCTTATACAATTTGAGTCCTGAAATATACCTGTGCCATTAGGGAAGATAAACCTTCCTTGATGTGATAATCTGGTCATTCAGTATACTCAGATCATCAGCTGACTGCATTTTATTGCCATGTAATATTTCTGACCCTAGAGCTGCCCAGCTACAGCAACCCCAGATCATGACACTCCTTCTGGAGGCTTGTACATTGGGCACTAATGCCTGACCGATGCACTGCTTTCCTTCTTACCCTGACCTGGCCATCGCTCTGGAAAAGAGTCAGTCACTCATCAGACAACATGACCTTTTTCCATTGCTCCAAAGTCCAATCTTTATGCTCCCTGCCAAATTTAAGCCTTTTTAAAAAATTATTCCCACTAACAAGTGGTTTTCTTATGGCCACACAGCTGTGTAAACCCAATCCTATAAGTTCTCATCATTCTCAAATAGATGTGGTTGTTACTGATGATTATTTTTACCTTGCGACTTCACCAAGTGTTTAAGTTATCTCCATTCATGATTATTTCCAACCACATCCTTCCAGGTCTTGATAGGGTGTTGAACCCGCTTCTTTGCTTAAAGCAGCCCAATAACTTGATCCCTTTTGAAATGGTGACTTTTTTTGCCCAGGCAGTGTATTTCTTCAGTAGTACTGTACATACTCAAACGTATAATTTGTGACTTATAAACATAAACCAAGATACTGTATGTTTAGGAAAAAGAAGCTGATGGGGGGGGGGGGGGTTTCAGACTCCACAAATTACCAGCTAAAGTGCTTTGAAGCAAAGCTGTTGGCAGTTACAGCTTTGAGATGTCTATGGCCCATTACTTTTGACAAATTGCTTTCTTCTTTAAGGTCACGAGGGTGCTGCTGATGGACTCGCAATTTCATATCTTTCATAACTTTCATAACTTTTCAGTAATTTTCAAGTCATTGGATTAGCCAAACTATGAAAGCACTTTAGAAACTGGTCTTGAGTTATTTTGGCTGAATTTTTTGGAGTTGTTGTCTTGTTATCCACAAGCATAATATAAATGTATTATAAATAATTTTTAAATGTTTTTTTCTTGTGGTTCTGTGGCATCTTCCAGATGACTGTTTAATGATTTAATAATTTTCCTTGAAGACTTTAGGTCGCTCCTTCACCTTCACCATTATTGATGTATAATGGTGAAGGTGCTGTATGAATTTTTCAAATCACTGCTAGCGTCTTTTATAATCGCTCCATGTGTACTATGCGTAAGACCTTTTTTTATTAAGGTAAGTTGTTATGTAACCTTTACATTTATAAAGGTTTTATTACCGTATAGTGTCCGAATGCCCATCTCCTCTCACTATAGGCTGTACCTGGTGTCTCAGACGGGGAAACTCAGATGGGTGTCATTCCTGCCAACACTCAGCTGCAGACTGCCTTGAGTGTACGAGCAGCCACTGAGAGCCAGAGAGCCCACATAGAGCTCAGCATATCTACACCCAATGGTAGCATTAACTACATCAACTCACAAATCTCAGAAGTGCCTGTAACCTCATTACATCCTAACAATTTGGACAACCATTTTATACTTCACGACTCACTTCCTGCACTCACTCCTCCTGCCTTATAATTTCCCTAGCGCCTACGTAATTTTGTCCTACACTATTGCTGTTTCTCTTCCTTTAGAGACCATCATTCGTGCTGTGCTGATTTTTGCTGAGGGCATTTTTGAGGGAGAGAGTCATGTGGTGCATCCTAGTGTTCAATCCCTGTCTGGCTGCATCTGTGTTCCCATAATTCCTCCTAAAGACATTCCAGTAGATCTGCACATTAAGGCATTTGTGGGCGGAAGAACAAGGTAAATTTGTCTTTTTCCTGTAATAGCTGTAGCAGTATGTAGTCAGTCCGGGGGCATAAATGGTGAAACTGCACCGAAATAGTAGGTCAATGATTAAAGCATACCAGCTGTGTTTTTACCAAACAAACTGCATTGCCTAAGCAGCAGGGGTCAGAGTGGAATAAATAAATAAATAAATAATTTTAATATTTCTATTCTTGTAACCCAAAAAACAATGTTCCTAAACTACTAGTGGTAAAACAGATACATATATTATAATAAAAAAAGATATAATCAGTATAATCTCTTTTATACACTTGTTTGCAGATCTAATAGCTGTCCAAAGATGTCATACGTGACAGTTGTGTTTATTTTATTGATAAGAGATTCACTGTTAAAAGGGCATTTGAAAATAAAACAGCTAATCAGTCCAAATAGTATGGACATTGCAGCAACATTAGCTGATGTTTCACTGATGAGTTATTAATGACTTTGTTTCTTAATAAAAGAAACCTGATTAAATAACTAATATGGTTTCTCTGCTTTGACAACAGAGCTGAGCGTCATTCTAGAGAACATTAATGCTAAGACTTTATTCACTGATTTGATCACAAAACAAATAACAGAAAACCTGTGAACTATTCTCTTCTGGATGAACATAACAAATACAATGATGTGATGCCATCATTTCACATACTTTCACAAAAATTAACAACAGTTTATATAATGTGCATCAGACATCATAAACCCACTTCTAGACTCGGATATTATTCCTGTCTTTATTCTGTAAGGGCAAGGCAGTCTGAGCATAAACGTGTGCGTTAAGTGTCGCGCATTTAACAGATCATTAAATTTAATTATTAACCACTAATGCAGCACAGAACTCATACATTGATGCGTTGCATTACAGCCCATACGATATGATGTCGATCCGGAATCATCTATATTTTAAGCTACACTGAAGAAACAAAATAGTTAAAAAGTGTTAAGTGCTTTTGTTTCTTGTCTCTTATGTCCCCTCCCTTCAGTACACAGTTTCATGTGTTTGAGATAACTCGTCAGCTGCCTCGCTTCTCCATGTACGACCTCCATGTTGATCCCTCAACCCCTCAGCCGAAGGGAAAAGTTACATTCAGTATCAATGACAGGCCACAAAGGGTAAAGTACAAATGCTGATGCAAACACAAAGGATCATCAATCTTTTGTCATAATGTTTTAATAATGTTAACAGGTTCAGATTAGAATTCCCATCTTGATGTAATGGTTATAATGTAAAGTCTTTCCATTTGGAAGCCATCTTTGAAACACTCCCAGGTACTGTAGTTATTTCCAGTCATATAATTTCAGGATGTTATCTATTTGAATGGAGGAGAGACCCATTTACCCCAAAGGCTTTGACACGAGGAGATTTTAAACACAGATTTTGAGTCATTGTTAAAAAAAATCTAGCAAATGTAATATTTCTTGTGTGGGTCCTTTACTTTAATAATTCCAAAAATACTTCTTCAGGCTGTGAATATGCAAGCACTTTTCTCCACAAAGCAAACAACACACAAATGACAACACACACTTTATTTAAAGCAGCTTCTAGGGCAACAGTGATTGTGTCTGCCCACGGAGAAAGCTGAATACCAAATGACTTCCTCTTAATATGCACATAAATGGCCCTTATTTATCCAGGATGTTTAGAAACATAGAATAGAGGAGAGATTCCTGAAACTTTCATACTACTATTTGGACACAAGATCCCTGGCACTAGTTTCTTATTTATATTCTATATGAAAATTTAAATAAAGTAATCATATATATATATATATATATATATATATATATATATATATATATATATATATATATATATATATATAAAACAGTACAGGCCAAAAGTTTGGACACACCTTCACTCATTCAATGTGTTTTCTTTATTTTCATGATCATTTACATTGGTAGATTCTCACTGAAGGCATCAAAACTATGAATGAACACATGTGGAGTTATGTACTTAACAAAAAAAGGTGAAATAACTGAAAACATGTTTTATATTCTAGTTTCTTCCAAATAGCCACCCTTTGCTCTGATTACTGCTTTGCACACTCTTGGCATTCTCTCGATGAGCTTCAAGAGGTCGTCACCTGAAATGGTTTCCAACAGTCTTGAAGGAGTTCCCAGAGGTGTTTAGCACTTGTTGGCCCCTTTGCCTTCACTCTGTGGTCCAGCTCACCCCAAACCATCTCGATTGGGTTCAGGTCCGGTGACTGTGGAGACCTTTTTTTGTTAAGTACATAACTCCACATGTGTTCATTCATAGTTTTGATGCCTTCAGTGAGAATCTACCAATGTAAATGGTCATGAAAATTAAGAAAACACATTGACAGATAGATGAGAAGGTGTGTCCAAACGTTTTGCCTGTATACAGTATGTGTGTATATATATATATATATATATATATATATATATATATATATATATATATATATATATATATATATATATACACAGGTCCTTCTCAAAAAATTAGCATATCATGAAAAGGTTCTCTAAACGAGCTATTAACCTAATCATCTGAATCAACTAATTAACTCTAAACACCTGCAAAAGATTCCTGAGGCTTTTACAAACTCCCAGCCTGGTTCCTTACTCAAAACCACAATCATGGGTAAGACTGCCGACCTGACTGCTGTCCAGAAGGCCATCATTGACACCCTCAAGCAAGAGGTTAAGATAGAAAAATTTCTGAACGAATAGGCTGTTCCCAGAGTGCTGTATCAAGGCACCTCAGTGGGAAGTCTGTGGGAAGGAAAAAGTGTGGCAGAAAACGCTGCACAACGAGAAGAGGTGACCGGGCCCTGAGGAAGATTGTGGAGAAGGACCGATTCCAGACCTTGGGGGACCTGCGGAAGCAGTGGACTGAGTCTGGTGTAGAAACATCCAGAGCCACCGTGTACAGGCGTGTGCAGGAAATGGGCTACAGGTTGCAAATTTTGCATGTCATTCGGAAATCAAGGTGCCAGAGTCTGGAGGAAGACTGGAGAGAGGGAAATGCCAAAATGCCTGAAGTCCAGTGTCAAGTACCCACAGTCAGTGATGGTCTGGGGCGCCATGTCAGCTGCTGGTGTTGGTCCACTGTGTTTTATCAAGGGCAGGGTCAATGCAGCTAGCTATCAGGAGATTTTGGAGCCCTTCATGCTTCCATCTGCTGAAAAGCTTTATGGAGATGAAGATTTCATTTTTCAGCACGACCTGGCACTTGCTCACAGTGCCAAAACCACTGCTAAATGGTTTACTGACCATGGTATTACTGTGCTCAATTGGCCTGCCAACTCTCCTGACCTGAACCCCATAGAGAATCTGTGGAATATTGTGAAGAGAAAGTTGAGACACACAAGACACAAGAATCTGCAAAAGGATTCCCGACCAAGTATTGAGTGCAGAACTGAACATAATTATTTGAAGGTTGACTTTTTTGTATTAAAAACACTTTTCTTTTATTGGTCGGATGAAATATGCAATTTTTTGGAGATTTTAGTTTTCATGAGCTGTATGCCACAATCATCAATATTAAAACAATAAAAGGCTTGAACTACTTCAGTTTGTGTGTAATGAATCTAAAATATATGAAAGTCTAATGTTTATCAGTACATTACAGAAAATAATGAACTTTATCACAATATGCTAATTTTTTGAGAAGGACCTCTCTGTGTGTGTGTGTGTGTGTGTGTGTGTGTGTGTGTGTATATATATATATATATATATATATATATATATATATATATATTAGGTAGTATCATCTTTTGGTGCAATAACGCCCTCGTGTGGCCCTCCCTTGGGAGCACTGGTGGAATTTAAACACTAGCATATTTACCAGGAGAGTGAGATTGGTGAGATTATTTCTTAATTTTTTAAATGTGCGTGTCTGCCATTGCTAAAACAATGTCTGTATCTGTATTCAGATTGTCATGTGGCTGAATCAGAACTTTCTGCTACCTGAAGGAATTAACAGCCCAAATATGACCTTCACAGCACTGCGTGATGAAGGACTGCTGTCTATTAGCATGCACTCCAATGGCGAGGTGTGTGTCTGTGTGTATGTGTGTCACCAAATCTAGTGTGGTAGTGACGATTAAACCTAAGACTGAGAACTAATCCTATATATATTTTTTTTTTCTTCTTTTTTTCTTTTTCAGATAGCACTAAACACAGATGACATTGACCTAGCAGGAGATCTGGTGCAATCACTGGCTACTTTTCTGGCCATTGAAGATTTGCAGACAGAAGCAGATTTTCCTACTTACTTTGAGGAGCTTCGAGTCACTCTCACAGAGGTCAGAGGATGTTTTTTATTCTTTATAGTTCAGTCAAGGTGTTGTACATTGAGAATGTTAAATCTAGCTGGTTGTCAGGCTCCAAATGACAAAAGAGGAGACATTATGCCCTAACAGTGTTGTGACTTTGAGTGCATGAGAGTAAAATTCCTTGTGTTGTCTGTGCAGGATACTTTGTCTAGTAGTACACCAAGTGATTCTAACTGAAAATGACTAATTGGTTGAATGCTCTCATGCTGTAAGATTAATTAGTAAACAAACATAGCCAAAGAAACGTAGAAGGAGTTACATAATGAAGTCAGCTAGCCAGTTCAATAAGTGGATACGATTCTAAAGTTTCTCTTCATAAGAAATATATGCTATATTGAATAGCCGTGCTGATATGTTTTACTGTGGTGGTAGGTGGATGAGTTTCACTCTGTGCATCAGAAGCTGACCGCAGCAATGGCGGATCACTCCAGCCACATCAGAAACATGCTGGTGCAGGCGGAAGACGCCAGGCTCATGGGAGACTTGTACGCATTTTTCCCTCACTCATTCACCATTGTAATAATATTTTAAATACAGTACCAGTCAAAGGTTTGGACACAGGTTGTTATTTATTTTCGACATTCTGGAAAACTACTGGAGATTTCAAAACTATGAAATAACACATATGGCATTAGGTAATTAAGTAACAACAACAGTCAGTTATTATTAGCCGTTCTGGAATAGTTCATGTAATAAAAGTATTGTCAAGTCCATTTGCAAAACCCATCAAGCACCACCATGAGACTCTCATGAAGACCTTCCCAAGAAAGGGGTCTGCTCTGCTGAAGAGAAGAAATTTATTTAGAGTTGCGAGCCTCAAAAATCACCAGCTACCGTCACTGCAGACGTTATGAATGCATTACAGAGCATAAGTAGCAGTCACATCTTAATATCAACTGTTCAAAGGAGATGTGACTGCTATTTATGCTCTGTAAAGCGTTCATAAGGCATTCATAACGTAAAGCAATCAAAGCTGCAGACGGCATATTCTGTTCAGATTCAGTATAGTTCTACAATGCGGAAAGAAATTTAAATTCAGGAAAACCATGGAATTCTAAGGTGTGTCCAAACTCTTGACTGGTAGTGTATGTCTGCTCTCATGTCTCAATCTGTTTCCTTGTTCTGCACATATTTCTCTGACAGAAAGAACATGAAGAAGCGCTACATTGAGCTGTACGACCTCAACCGAGATCTGATCAATGAATATAAAATCCGCTCCAACAACCACAACGCTCTGTTGACTCGCCTTAAGGCTGTGAACCAAGCCATTCAGAGAGCCGGCAGACTGAGAGGTAGGCACAGAATTCAGAATGGTTTGTGGTGGATTTCTTTTTATATAAACAGAAAGTATAAGAGACTAGCTCATGTATTACCGTATAGTACAGGGCTGTTGAAGGTGTTTCTGTAACAGCAGGTCTGAGTTTAGACTGTAATCCAGATGGTACGCACTACAATGGTGCGGCATATAGTTTTTCAAACTGACAGCAGTGTTTGAGGGGCGTTCAAGTAAAATCAGTACTTGACGTCTCATGAG
Source organism: Channallabes apus (assembly GCA_030522415.1). Taxonomy (NCBI): domain Eukaryota; kingdom Metazoa; phylum Chordata; class Actinopteri; order Siluriformes; family Clariidae; genus Channallabes; species Channallabes apus. The sequence goes on from CM060110.1 coordinate 28,731,433, forward strand.
CAGAAGAATGAAGGTGTAAAGGCTATTGACTTTTACAGAAGACGTCAAGCAACGTACAGTGATTAGAATCTTTATTCCATTGAATGGTGCAAACGTTTTATAGAAGGCCATAAGTCCATAAATGACGATCATTGCCGAGTTGGACTGGAGCCCACTGCAGTCATTCTCGTGAACATTCAGTTTTTTTTCTTCCATATTTCTGTTCTGTTATTCTGCACAATTTAAAAGTAACTTGGAACGCCCCTCATAGATACACATTGATGCACTCCTTCTGTTGTTTCCATACCAACATTTCATAAACATTATTTAACAGAGAAATACATAATTGTTGTCTGTTATGATGTTTATGCTTGTTTGTTGACATCTGTGGAAGGAGTCCTGATTGTTAGAACTAAATATGTTAGATTGAACTGAGAATATATTTAAATATAGCATTTCATTTAACCTCTTTCTTTCTTTTAGTGGGAAAGCCAAAGAACCAGGTTATCAGTGCCTGCAGGGAAGCCATCAAAAACAACAACATAAATGCCCTTTTTAAGATCATGCGTGCAGGGACTGCTTCTTCATAAAGAAGCATTTGGTGGTCATCCATATTACCTACAAGATGGACCTCTGGCTACAGACTCCGCCCTCTGGGACAGAACAACAGTGCCGCACAGAGATGATCTTAATGTTAAGATCAAGGAAAAATCATGCTGGTAAAAATCATCTTCTCCAGGCCTGATTCCTCACTGCGGCAGAAATTGTACGTAGAGCTGTAGTTTGGTCCTGTGGAAGTGGCAGCTAAAAATATTTTTTGTGTGAAATATATATAAAGAAAACATTTTTATTTATGTATACAGGTACTCCTTATTCTGTATGAGTAAAACTGAATTTTATTAAATATTAAATTATTAACCCCAGTTTAAGTGTTATTACTGCTGGAAATTGCACATTTCCATTTTAGTTTTTCAGTTATAATTTCCAGTTCTTACAGTTTCACTCTTCTACCAAACATGCTTTTCAGTGCCACTACATATTAAGCAATTATTATTCATTTATTTATTTAGCTTAAGAATGTTGTGCAAAATGCACTTTATAATATTTTTTTAGACATTGAGATAAGCCTACACTGAAGAAGTATGTTTGGAAGAAGACTGAAACTTAGATTTTGAGGTATTAAAAATTGATTATTTGAGCTGAAGCATTAACAGACAATGTTTGGCAACTCTGAGACCTACAGCCAAGTTCATGAATACTGGAACAATATGTTGTTTTGGCATTTGGCCTCTGTACAATATCAGATTCAATTTGAAACACTTTAAATAGGAGCAAAGTCTTTCAGTGTTAATTCTAGGTGGGTAGCATTAACCAATTTGGAATGACCGCCATTTTTACACATACACACACACACACACACACACACACACACACACACACACACACCCATTGGGTGGTTCTTAAATAATGGAATAAATGGCTGACAAGCAGTTGCAAGGCAAGGTGGCAAGTTTTTATTTTATGTTTTTTTTTTTGAAGAAGAAGAAGAACATTGGCACTAGTACAGTGTATACAGTACTAGTACAGAAGAAACAAGCTAAACAGAAGCAGGACAATTTACATATTGAGTGGACATCTGGGCACATTCCGTTTTTTATTTATCTCAGGGGCATCAAAATGTACAGGAAATTACATTATATTGAACAATTTGATTCCACAGTTTGAGTGGAGGAATGTAAGTTTAATCAATTCAGTTTAGATGTTTATTAAACCTTAAGCAGTATAAGCATTATTTTACAATGAATAGCCTATTATATTACTCAGTCTAGTATTGTATTGTTCAATACACTGGCACAGTGAATCGAAAGCCTCATTTGGAACAAACTGATATTATATGTTGATATGTTAGCGCTGTCGCCTTGGACCTCCATGGTCCAGGTTTAATCCAGTTTCCACCCACAGTTGAAAGACCGAAAGATTAGACTAATTGGTGTTCTCAAATTGCCCGTAGTGTGTGTCTGTCCACGGTGCATCCTGACTGCATCCTGTTCAGAGTTTCCTGAGATCCCCTGAGCCCCTGCATACAGGATAAGCGGTAAAAAAGCTGAATAAATGGATGAAAAAATTTATTACAACTTGGTTTAATATTTCAAATGCTGTTTCTGACAATAAAAAAGAAAATGACTTGTTTTTTCTCTCTGGATTTGGAAATGATACACATACACACACACCACAATTGATTAAGGTTTATACACTGATCAGCCATAACATTATGACTATGTATAATTTGACAGCATTAACCTTTTCATGAATTTGATCTGCACTAGCACTTCAATTGGATCAGACTACACAGGCAAGCCTTCGCTCCCCATGTGCACCAGTACGCCTTGGTCACTCATGACCCTGTTGCCCGTTTTCCTTCCTTTGATTACTTTTGGTATGTCCTGACCACTGCAGCCTGGGATCAACCCACAAGTTCGGCAGTTTTGGAGTTGCTCTGACCCAGTCCTCTAACAATTAAAATTTGGCCCTTTTCAAAGTCATTCAACCCCCCCCCACCACCACCACCACCACCATTTCCAGCACATCAACTTCAAGAAAAAAACTTATCTTGCTGCCTTATGCTGTATATCCCATCTACTTCCAGCTGCCAATGAAATGTTGAATATGTGATTACAGTGAGAAGGGTCAAATTGTAATGGCTAGGCATCTATAATGGCTCAGAGCAAGTCCAAAGCTGGAGTTTGGATGTTTCCAAGCTGTAGTGGTTATGAACTACCAAAAGATATCCACTGATCATTGTCGTCGTCTATACCGCTTTGTCCTGGAGCCTATCCCAGGAGACTTGTACACTGAGCCCCTGCACACACACACACACACACACACACACATACACTCACACTACAGGCAATTTGGGGAAAGCCTATTTGCCTACGCTGCATGTCTGTGGACGGAGGAAACCCACCAACCACTGGGGGAACATTTAAACGACACGAACACAGAGGCAGGAATCGAACACAGATCCCGGAGGTGCAAAGTGACAGCGCTAACCACTAAGCCACTGTGCCGCCACCAAAAGTGATCTAAGAGAGGAAAACAGGTGAACTGGCAATGGGGTCATGGGTGGCCAAGGCTCATTGATGCACAAGGGTAGTGAAGGCTGACCGGTGTGTAGTCCAATACAATAGAAGAGCTACTGTAGCTCAAATTGAGTAAAAGGTTAATACTAGTTCCAATAGAAAGGGGTCAGAACACAGAGATCATGACTACTGGGGGGGGGGGGGGGGGGGTCATAACGGCTGATTGGTGAGTGTGTCTGTTTACGTTTGGATGGTAATTCTTTTGATGTGTCACATTTTGATACGCTCGTCTTTTGGGATTAAAAAAAAAAAAAGTCATATCAAACTTCAGCAAATCACCTCAGGCAGTCTCGGTAACCCGTCGCGCGCCCTCCTTGCCTCTTACTCGACGCGCGCGCTGCTTGCTTGCTGTGCTGGCATCTGGAGGTCACGTGAACACCTCAGCTCCTTAAAGGGCTCGCGCGCTTAAAACGTCTCGTCTTTGCAGTGAGAGAAGAAGCATCAAGACTCTGTTCAGTTCATCTAATTTTACTTTAATTTTACCGAAACAGTGTACTCCGTTCAACGCGTCCGGCATTTTAATACGGACCCACATGTTATTAACGGCTCTTGTTGAGCTTTCTGTCGTGAGACCCCAGTTCTGGGTAAGTTTCCTTCTGTTTGCTGTTAGATTTACACAAAACTTTTCACAAACAGTTTGAAATATACCATGTGACATTTAGATAAAAACGATGGAAAGAAATCGAAAAGAAAAGGTTTCACTTAATAAAAGCGTTTGTGTTCAGAGATGTCCATGTTAGGATTGTAACCCGACCCTGGCCTCTGGCAACAGAAGATTTTTTTGTGCAAGAAGAATATTTAACATCTGGACATCCTTAAGCAAAGCAGCTCAAAGGAAATTGCTGTTGTGTCTTATCCATGCACGAATGGGAAACTGAACTAGAACTAGAATTCAGTAAAGTCATGCAAAATGAAGCAGACACTTTTAACCCTGAAATCATTAGTAAATGTTATTCCTTAACATCTTCATACCTTTTAAACCCCCTATTATGTCTAATATTATTATGTAGATCCTCTTGTGCCACGAAAACAGCTGGATCGGACATGTGTGCCCGGAACGTCGCGTCATGTTCCCCTACAGGTTTTGCAATGTGCCAGGGGGCATTATGAGGACAGTGTCAACATGGAATAATGTTTCCATCAAGGGGCGTACTTGGTCTACAACAACGTTTAGGTAGGTGTCAAGCTAACATCCATATGAATGCCAGGATCCAGAGTTTTCCAACAGAACAACACCACACTGCCTCTGCCAGCTCGCTTTCATCCCATAGTGCAACCTGGTGCCAACCCTTTCCCAGACCACCTTCTCTCATCGCTCCACAGTCCAGTTCTCTTTTGTTCATTGGCGATTCCAGCGGTCGACATGTATAGCGCTGTATAGCGCTTTTAACAATTGACATTGTCTCAAAGCAGCTTTACACAATCAAAAGAATTATTTAAGTTTGTATGGAATGTGAATGTGTATGAATCAAAATGGTCAGATAGTCCCTGGTGAGCAAGAAAAGGGCGACAGTGGCAAGGAAAAACTCCCTGAGATGGTAATAGGAAGAAACCTTGAGAGGAACCAGACTCAACAGGGAACCCATCCTCATCTGGGTGAAACAGATAGCAGGAAATGATCTGCATTTATACAGTGTTAAGTGGCAGGCAGTTCAGCTATAGTAGTTGATGTTAATTGATGTTAAAATGGAGTCCAGGTAGTTATTGGAAACTCAGGTAGACTTGTAGAAAGTTCCAGTCCTGAACTATCGAATTGTCAAGTCATCAGAGAAACAGCTGCTAACACCAGTCGAGGCCAGAACCATCTTCTAAGTAGAGAGAATCATCACCAGACACCAGATGCATCCCAAAGAGAGACCTCCAACCAGAAGCGGGGCACCAGGATGGGTCAGACAGGTCCGGAGGGCAGAGGGAGTCTGGAACACTGGCAGCTCAGGAATGACATGTGTAGCTCGACAGAGAGAGAGAGAAAGAGTGAAAGGGGGAGACAGGGGGAGAGAGGAAAGAGAAAGAGGGGGAGGAAGAGAAGAAGAGGAGAGATGGCAGTTAAGTATGGTCACAGTCACATAATGTATAATGTGAATGTATATTTACTGTAGAGTGCAAGCAGGGACTCCGGCAGGACTAAATATGACAGCATAACTAAAAGGGAGAGCCAGTAGGAAACACAAACATGAGGGCTCCCTGAGATGTAAAGCAAACAATCACCTCACCGTCAACAAACCTGAGTGATCAAATGAGAGTGAGGAAGACAGCATCTAAACATACCAGTTCACCATATTAACACCATGAACACCATAATCTCATAATTGCCAAGTTAACCTTGGGCTCTCATGATCCTGTCACTGGTACTAATCACTGTAAGACAAGAACACATCATAAGACCTGAATGTTTTGGAGATGTCCTAACCCTGTCATGTAGCTACCACAATTTGGCCACCGTCAATCCTTACGCCCACCCATTTTTTCAGCTAAATTTGGACAATGTAGTTTTATTGTAACACATTTTTCCAGACAAACAGTAGGACTTTTTTTCTTTCACTCTGCACTGTCACCAAAAGACTGTTCTTTAATAATAAAGTTCTAATTATTAAAGATTAATATGTAATACTATACTATATTTATATGCTGTACTTATATATATATATAAGTACAGCATATAAATATAGTATGTATATATATATATATATATATATATATATATATATATATATATTAGTATTACATATGAATTAAATGTAATAAACTACATTAGCAATATCTTATGGTTTGTTTAGAGAGAGTATAAGTATATTTGTATATACACCGATCAGCCCGATGGTCAGATTGGGATCTTGGGAGTTTGCTGGCAGGTCGCAGCCTTGGTCTCTTTGCCTGCTGGCCGCATGTGCGGTGTTCTGGGTGTTCTGGTGACTTTCTTTCATGGCCAACATTGGCTTTTCTAAGGGACTAAACCAGACAGGCTAGCCTCTGCTCCCCGCAGGCACAAATGAGCCCTGGGTGCTCATGATCCGGTCACCACTGGTGTACTGGTATATAATTGATAATCAGTTAATTGTTAATGTTATGGCTGATCAGTGTACATACAGTACATAGTATGTTTTTTTTATTTTTAACAGCAATTAAAAATTTTTTAATTACTCATTACTCATACTCAGTTACTCATTTTCATAGGACATCAATATTTCTGGACTCTCGTATCTTGTTATTTATGTGTATCTAATGTAATGCCATGTTTTTGTTTTTAGGAACCTTCTGTGACATGGGACATGAGAGGGTGTGTTAAAGAAACAATTGATCTTGTAAAACCGACTGTCTTTATCCAGCATATACAGTAAGGAACTGTAGTTTCTCAAACTGTTGGAAAAAATCAAGCTCACACTCAAGCAGGAGATAAACAGGATGATAAACAGTCGCTCCAGATGTAGTCCGGTTAGATTTGAAATCACTGGAATCACTGGAAAATGTGACAGTATGATGAAGATTTGCAGATTCCATGCTTACTGAGCAATCCAAAAAGAAGCAGCTTATTAACCCTTGGGGTTCAGCGTTTGACAGAATGAGAAGAATCCACATAAAGGGAGATGTGTTTTGCACCCTCATCCTGGTGGTACTTCTCTGTATACTGTGGTATGTCCACCAGAATTTAAAACCAACCTGGGGGACTTTGCGTATCGAGCATGGCTCTAGCAGCTCTCGGGCACTTCTTGGAGCACCAACAAAAGGAATCTCGCCACCCTCTCAAACACCTCATTTACTTCACTGTGATCAAGAGTCTACACTCCAGACACAAACCAAATCTAAACAACAGAATAAATTAAAAAACCAAGTCAAATTGAAGAAAAAACAAGGGAAGAAAAAGACAACAGCCACTCCTGCACCCACTCTTCCTCAGTTTGACTTTGAGGATTACCTTCTCAAAAAGGACCAGCGGCAGTTCAAGATGCTGATTGACCAGCCAGAGAAATGTAAAGGACCTGAAGGTGCACCATATTTGCTGATTGCCATAAAATCAGTAGCAGTAGACTTTGACAAGCGTCAAGTTGTGCGACAAACCTGGGGCAAAGAAGGTGTAAGCCACAAAGGGATGAACAGCATGACTGTTTTTCTTCTTGGAGTGCCACAGAACGTTACAGGGTTTCCCTTGTGGGACAGGTTGATGGCATACGAGAGCCACATGTTCAAGGACATTCTGCTCTGGGACTTTGAGGACACATTCTTTAATCTGACACTTAAAGAAACACACTTCCTCCAGTGGGTCAATTCAAGCTGTTCAAGCGTGCAGTTTATTTTCAAAGGTGATGCAGACGTCTTTGTGAACATCGAGAACATTCTGGAAATGCTCGATGGTGAAGTGCCTGGGGAGGATCTTTTTGTCGGCGACATCATCTTCCATGCAAAACCGATTCGCAGACGCAACAGTAAATATTTTGTGCCTGAATTTATATACGGCCAGGGGATTTATCCCTCTTACGCAGGAGGCGGAGGTTTTGTCATGTCAGGCCACACTGCCCTTAGGCTGCATTTGGCCTGCAAGGAAGTCGAACTCTTTCCCATAGATGATGTCTTCCTGGGAATGTGCCTGCTCAGGATCGGTCTTAAGCCAAGCCGCCACGAGGGTTTCCGCACCTTCGGAATCGTGCGTCCTTCAGCAGCACCACACCTGCAGGTGTTTGACCCATGTTTCTACCGAGAGCTGATGGTTGTGCACAGCCTGAATGTGCCACAGATCTGGCTCATGTGGAATCTCCTACATGATCCCAGCGTACACTGTCATACTAATCAAATTCATACAGCTGAACCCTTCCAATGGATAAAGAAGACACCTAAACAGGTTAAGACTGAGGATTCGAGTAAAGCCGACTATGACATGCAAGTGTTTTTAAAGCACTGAAGTTTATGCCGTGAAAGACTGAAGAAAACTTGAATGTAAAAGGTTTGTTATTGACAGTTTCAGCCCAGAGATAATATTTCTAAACACCCAATGTTTGAAAATGACATTTTTTTCCCCTCTGCCTGGATACTGATGGCACTGGGATAATCTATAAAAGCAAAAGGTAGAGGACATCATGAATAACAGTTTATAAAGACATGAAGAGTTCCTTATTAAAGCCGATAGGTTAATCATAATGATAGGAATGTGGAATACTGTTGATAATCAAACTGCACCATAACAGTTACACTAAATAAGCATGGTTTTAGCGTTCACAACATTTTATCCTTTACAGTTAACTTTGCTGGAATAATCTGTTGTTGTTTTGTTTTTTTGGTATGAGCCAGTTGGCTATAAATAAATGTTACTGAAGTTTGAGGATGAAAATTCTCTTATTTCCAGTTGAGCAAGCACTATGTATAGACTTTGTCCCTTAATTTTTCATAAAAAATAAAATAAAAAACACCACAATTTTGCTGATATTTATTACATCCAGTATTCACATATTATTCTTGCTAAACACACTATGACAATGTTTAATGAACAAAAGTTAATGCATTTTATAAAATTGCAAATGTCGTGCTTTCAGTAGACTAGACAAGAGAAAAACTAGTCACAGCATTTTTGCATGGGTTCAAAGGGCTCGTTAAGCTTATAGCTGGCCCTTTCAACGAATTATTCACCACAGCTAGATTTATTGCTTTAAACACAAATGAAATATATATAAACACACGACTGATAAATAGCAATGTTCTAAGTGTTACTTGTGAAATACAAAACACCACATCGCAATGAATCAAGATTCACAATGTTTAATTAAGAATCCCATTTCCAGAAATGGGCCAAATATACTGAAGTCACAAAAAAATAGTCACTTTGGAGGAGGAAGTGGGATGAAAACATACATCATGACCACAATACATAGCATTTACATGTGCATTACACTGAGCAGAATCTGAATTCCAATTCAACATAAGCATAAAGTCAAAATAGGGAAATGAGGATGTTGATGGAAATGAAGCACTCGCTTGCACCCGGCATTAATAAAAACAAAAAGGTCCACCTGAGATTAGGCAGGTAGTCAGCCCATCACACTGCTCTCTCCTAATGTTTTCTAATTTGCATTTTTTTTAGTATTTCCTGGATGAACTTCGTAACTTGAGACTGGCTGTGCATGTAAAAAAATACCCTTGTATGAAGGTAAAAACTATTCATAAGAACCAGCTAGAATCTATGAAAGTGCTTGTTTGGTTCTGCTGAAACACCACAACCGGCAAGAGTGACCAGCGAGTCCTGAAGAACTGCCTGAATGACCTGCTGGGAAAAATCTGGTGTGACGAATGTAAAAATGTCTCATTACAGGTAAACAATTTCCACGGCTGTACCAAAGGACTTTTTTTTTTTTTTTTTACTTTAATTTGTGACTGCCTAAGCCCTTCGTGACATTTTATATTTTTGTACAAACTAGTTTTGTTTATTTTGCAAGACAGCGATAATAGACTGTCCATCGGAGTTTAGCTGTACGTGCTTACATACATAAAAGCAGTTAAGATCCTTTCGTTTACACTCAAGCCAAGCATGCTCAGGAATGACAGCGTTAACAGTGGTTCCAGCTTTTCCTTTTTTTTCCTTAGTGTGGAACTTGCTGTAAGCAGTGGATAAAACCAAGAACTTCTTTAAAACCGATCAATATGCCTGCATCACATGCTGCAGAAGCCTGAGCTACAAAGATTTGTTCGGTGGAGGCTAACACTCCTGATACAGAAGAAAACATGACACATTTCTACCTAGAAGGATCGGACATTGTGGGTGGGACTTAACTTTTAGAAACAAGGGACCGGGAGCGTCAGACTGCAGCATGGTAAGGGCTTCCCTTGTTAAACATAACTCTAAACCTGGTAGTGAAATGATGAGGTGATTCAGGTGGTTCATTTAGCAAGGGAACCATCAACAAATACGGGTCTCTTATTTAGACAAAGATAAAAGCAAATCTCCCAGTGTCCATCTGAACCCCTTAGGTTTGAAAACTCAAAACTTTCAAACCTTGCCTGAAATATTTCAGTCTGATCAGGACCCACACAGTACCATGAGCTTAAAAGGACAAGACCAAGAATGCACTATTTACAGATCTGTACAATAACGGACACAGCAGCAGAGTGCCGTGGAAAACCTCATGTCTGTCTGGAAGAGAAACCCCACCAGACCTATCTATAGACTAAAAACCAAGAGAATAGAACAGAGCAACATACTGTAGGATAGGATAGCTAGTACTACAATACCTTTAAATAAGCATACAAGAGCATATAATGGTAATAATAATAATAATAACAACAACAACAACAATGATTCATTGGGAGTTACCAAAAAAACCCTAAGATTTTAACTTTCTGGTAATCTGTATAAGTCTTTCATCTTTGGCTAATGTTTTGGCAAATTAAAAAAAGGATCAAGATTTACGATCGAGAACATTTATGAGTTCAAATCCACAAACATGGTGAAAAGGAGAGTAAAACGTAGAAAGCCTGTGAGACGCAGAAAATCCAGAGGGCTGAATTAAGAGTTTGAAAAGCAATGTTTCTCTGCCTTCCTGAACTCGTACATTATCTCTCCCTCACACACTTAATAATCCCAACAGTCCTCAGAGGAAATTCGTCAAAAAGTCACTTGTCAAGTACGTATGCTGCATGTTTAGTGCAAATGTTAAAACTCAATGCTTTACTTTAAAAACAGCACACAAAAATGAGGGGTAACCGACTGAACGCTAAACGGAGAATCGCACCGCACGGCATCACAAAGGGAAAAAGACCCGTGCTGTGTGTATAACCTGCGTATGTTTGTGTCTGTATGTGCCAAGGAAACCTTCACAGCACCGACACACCATCGCTGGGAAACCAATTTGTGCTTGTAGCAATGTACAACACACAGACCTTAAAAAAAAAGAGAGAGAGAAAAAAAAAAGCAACACTTTAGTCATGCAGTGGCTGCCACTGTGCCACATATAGCTCTGGATGATAAAAACAAATAAGAGACCACTGCAATTTACTCTAGACAACTGGAATATCATCAAGAGGAAAATGCATTATTTTGCAGTGGTCTCTTGTTTCTTTTCCAGAGCTGTATTTATCTGTTTGCTGTGTGCGCCGTCACTGCTGTAATGAAATGAAGGGAATGTGTGTCTAAGGAGGGTGATGTGTGATAAATCAGTGATAAAATGCAGGTCACATCCACTCCAGAGAAAGGTCTGTATCTTGTGTAGAATGATTTTAGCAATCTAAAGCCATAACAGCTTCTCTAAGCCTGTCAAATGTGTATGAGAAGCTTATTTTTGTGTGTGTGTGTGTGTTATGCTGACACTGACAGAGGAGGCAGAGGAAGAAGCAATGCAGTCTGGGTGTTTCTATAAAAGAACGAGAGAGGGACAGGCAGACGGATGCAGGACGATGACTGAGAAACTCCCAGCACGCGTCTCTTTAACTTTTGTGATGGCAGCGGTGAGGGAAGGCACACTGCGCTGGTAGGCCCTACCGGGCAGGACGGGAACCTCAGTGAGCACTTGACTCGGCACGTGGAAGGCTGGCGGGGCGGGGGGCTCCATACAGGGTCACGGACGCTATGTGGTTATTCTGCATCACCTGAAATTAACAGAGGAGACATGTTTTAGTGTGTATGAAGCACGTTTATCATTTTTTTTTATAAAAGTCTTAACTCGTCTGCTGATTAAGGGTGCTTTCACACCTGCAGCATTTGGTGCACACCAAATGTGTTTGGTCCCTTGGAAACGGTTCGTTTGCGTTGATGTGAATGCAATCTCGGTACTTTGGTGCGCACAAAATCAATCGATCCGAGACCTGCCTGAAGGGGTGGTCTCGGACCGCTTTATCCACTCTACTTTGGTACGGTTTGTCTGGTGTGAAAGCAATCAAACCAAATCTGAGGAAATGGTATAGTTTAATGCACTTTGGGTATAAGAGATACGGGGTTGTGGGAAAAAAAACTTTTCACTTCCTGTTGACTCCATTAAATTTTTCAAGCTATCGACTCGCGATGAAATCAAACCTCGGAGAAACTTAGAGTGCCGAAGAAATTAAGTGCCTCATAGATATGTGGTCGGATGAGCATATCCAAAAGAAACTGTCCACGACACATAAAAACAGCTGCATTTACGCGCCGGCTAATAACAAAATGATCATTCAGGAGGAGCAAGGGTAAGGGCAAGTCTCTTCTTCCTGAAGTGGCGCGCAATGCGCCGTCGGTGAGATGAATAAACCAGGAAGCTGGTTTGGAGTCGCAGCCGCGAATCGTGTTCGAAATTAATTATCTGGAAATAATGATGATTTGCACGTACTATGTAGTGTGCGAGGATCAGAGCCATGAGCGCAAAGCAAAGCTGTTCCTCCATGATTATTGAAAGTGGCGCAACTTTCTGAAAATAGTTTCCAGTGCCGATGGGCTTCGCGGTCTATTTTGGTTCTTTTAGAACTCTGCATATGTGAAAGCAAACCGTACCCACGTCTGTTTACTACATTGTAACATTTTTCTGACTGGTGCGGACTAAAGCAAAAGTGTGAAAGCACATCTGTACACACTGCGGATCCAATCATGTGTCTAGTTCACTCATAATCCGTTGACAAGTTCACATCAAACTATGGAGATGAGCAGTTTCAAGTTCAAACTGTCTGAAACCGTCTTGTGTCTGATGATTGGACTCATTGTGCTGCTGGTACATGATTGGTCGATATAACAGCATGTATACACACGCACCCACACATACGCACATGCACACACATACGCACGTGCCCACACGCGCACATACACGCACACGCACACACACACACACACAAACGACTCTCATACCTCGAAGATCATCCTCTGCAGCCCGTAGCAGAAGGTCGATCCGAAGGGATTGGTGTTATTAGCAGATGAAGACCTGCAGGAAAAGTGCATCGCTAATTTAGTAAATGAAACTTTTCAGATCTCCTTCACAGTTTTTTACAACAACGTAAAAGAATAATTGTTGCAATAACCTGATCCAACCACAAAATGTATAGCACCTGTGCTAAAAAAATAAATAATTACCTTGAAAACACACTGATCACCTAAATTTGTGTTGAACAAAACATTTAAAGGTTCCATATTTTAATCTAACATGAGTCTCTATGTTACAGGTGTCTTTATAAATATTCTGATTCTCTATATATTCTTTAGATTTGGGTTAAAATTCTAAACAAACGTAGCAAATAATTTGATCATACCACACAGAATGCTGTTCTTCCTGACAATAGTTTAGAATTACAGAGGAACCGCAACATTTAACCATCTCAAACATATACTGTATAAATTAAAACATAATAGAAATTTGAAAAAGCCACTGGAGCCAATGTGGTGACTCAAGAATTGTCACACAAAGGAACCAAGGTGGTCAACTGAATTGAGCCACTCCCAAGCAAAGAACAGCAGAGATGAGCTATAGGGTGGGGGAGGGTATGGTCTTATATGATGTCACATACTGTACAGTATGATGTTCATTTACATTTAGTAGCTTCTTAAACCTGTTCAGGAAATGTATCCTGAATGGACTGCAGATTCCTGCCATGGTGGTTTAGGGGGGTAATTTATTTTACCAAATTTTTTACCAAAGCTGTTCTTAGGTAGTTTGGTACCAAAATCCAGCTGCTTATTATGAAGCTTTTTATGAGGTTACATGGTAACCTTGTATGATCAGGAAGAAGTGGAGGCATTTCTGTAATTAGATATCTATATTAATAATTCAAAACCATTAATGCTCTCCTTAAAAAAAAAATCCCATTTCTTAACTACTTGATTAAACATATTCAAAGCAAATAACGACAAATACCTCTGACTGATGAATTAATGAAAGCCTTCTCAAATACAAAAAGATATTTTGCATAAAGGTGTATTGACTCCCCTAAAACCTTCCCCTAGACTTTCTGAAAAATTCTGTTTACAGTAAGCACGCATACATAATAAAAGGTGTTAATTTTATGTTGAGTGCAAAGCAAAAATTAGTGCCCTTATTTCAAAGTCTAACAATAATTTATTAAATAAAACACAAAGTTGAATCACAATGACCCCCCTCCCCCCCAAATTCAGTGCAGACTCTCTCACCTATGAAGCACCACTGGTTTTTCCATAGGGTGTCCCAACAACTCCTGGACCTGATCCCACTGAATGTGGAAAACAAAACAAAATGTAGCAAATTTACCACAATATTTCGGACTAATTTTGTGCTCTTCTACAGCGGCATGCGCTGTGTGCAGTCACCTTGTGGTAGGTGGTGAGGATACAGTCTTCCTCCTGAGCATCAAGTCCATCTGACAAACACAAAGGTGTTTAAGACAAGGCAGAAGACATAAAAATACTCTCAGAAAAAAATGTGCACAAGTTGTATTTTTCCCACTTACCTTTTTTAATGATAAGTGGGATCCTAAAATCACATCTGTGGTATCTGAATTCAGGAATGGAGAGAAATTTTATTTGACATGTACTTATTGTAGAAACAGTACCACAAATTATGACAAGTTCCACAAAGTTCCCACTAGTGTAGCGTTATGCATGTAGAGCATCGATTATCTACAGAAATGTGATACTTTATGAAGAAACATTCAGAAATCTATTCACAATCAATTTCTGCTTTACAAAAACTAAACTAGCTGCTTAATATCACTTGTCTGAAGAAACAATAATTCCATCTGAATTCACTGAACAGAGCTAAACAGAGGCGCATGAGAGACTCACATGTTGAAATTGTAATGGCCAGGGTAATTGGTGTGGAGAACAAATTTCTTCACCAGGTGGGTTGTGGAGTCAAACAGTATGTCCTGAAGGGGAAACATGAAGAGGGTTATTTGTATAAATATGGAAATAAACTTGTTGCTAGTTGCATTTTTTTATATGGTTCAAATGTAATTTTTATCAAAGATTCACAAAGCTACAGTCGAATCTATGCCATGTGAGTTTTAGTAGTAGTAGTAGGTCACGGAAAGTGGATTTATCTCATTTGTCTCGTAATCACTGGGAAACTCCCAGGCATTTAACTTGCGTATGTGTTTTTCTGGACACCAGGGGGAATTTCCCAGTATTCAGTTAGTCTTCAACCAGACATTCTGAAGCTGTGGTTCCCAGTGAAGCACATATGAAGCGCATATAAAGTCTGTTTGTAGTGATGTCTCAGTGGTGGAGTTCAACTGCTATTTAACTGGTTATAGTTGTTCTAGGCTAATTGACTAGAATAGATTAAAAAGAAGTCTGTCAGTGCAAAGCTGTCTATTTGTACAAATTGTATACATTATAAAATACACAAAAGTGTACTATATAAAGTATTCGGCCCCCTTGAACTTTTCCACATTTTGTCACATTACAGCCACAAACATGAATCAATTTAATTGGAATTCCACATGAAAGACCAAGACAAAGTGGTGTACACGTGAGAAGAGGAACGAAAATTATACATAATTCCAAACATTTTTTACAAATAAATAACTGCAAAGTGGGGTGTGCGTAATTATTCAGCCCCCTTTGGTCTGAGTGCAGTCAGTTGCCCATAGACATTGCCTGATGAGTGCTAATGACTAAATAGAGTGCACCTGTGTGTAATCTAATGTCAGTACAAATACAGCTGCTCTGTGACGGCCTCAGAGGTTGTCTAAGAGAATATTGGGAGCAACAATACCATGAAGTCCAAAGAACACACCAGACAGGTCAGGGATAAAGTTATTGAGAAATTTAAAGCAGGCTTAGGCTACAAAAAGATTTCCAAAGCCTTGAACATCCCACGGAGCCACTGTTCAAGCGATCATTCAGAAATGGAAGGAGTATGGCACAACGGTAAACCTACCAAGACAAGGCCGTCCACCTAAACTCACAGGCCGAACAAGGAGAGCGCTGATCAGAAATGCAGCCAAGAGGCCCATGGTGACTCTGGACGAGCTGCAGTGATCTACAGCTCAGGTGGGGGAATCTGTCCATAGGACAACTATTAGTCGTGCACTGCACAAAGTTGGCCTTTATGGAAGAGTGGCAAGAAGAAAGCCATTGTTAACAGAAAACCATAAGAAGTCTCGTTTGCAGTTTGCCACAAGCCATGTGGGGGACACAGCAAACATGTGGAAGAAGGTGCTCTGGTCAGATGAGACCAAAATGGAACTTTTTGGCCAAAATGCAAAACGCTATGTGTGGAGGAAAACTAACACTGCACATCACTCTGAACACACCATCCCCACTGTCAAATATGGTGGTGGCAGCATCATGCTCTGGGGGTGCTTCTCTTCAGCAGGGACAGGGAAGCTGGTCAGAGTTGATGGGAAGATGGATGGAGGGCAATCTTGGAAGAAAACCTCTTGGAGTCTGCAAAAGACTTGAGACTGGGGCGGAGGTTCACCTTCCAGCAGGACAACGACCCTAAGCATAAAGCCAGGACAACAATGGAATGGTTTAAAACAAAACATATCCATGTGTTAGAATGGCCCAGTCAAAGTCCAGATCTAAATCCAATCGAGAATCTGTGGCAAGATCTGAAAACTGCTGTTCACAAACGCTGTCCATCTAATCTGACTGAGCTGGAGCTGTTTTGCAAAGAAGCATGGGCAAGGATTTCAGTCTCTAGATGTGCAAAGCTGGTAGAGACATACCCTAAAAGACTGGCAGCTGTAAATGCAGCAAAAGGTGGTTCTACAAAGTATTGACTCAGGGGGCTGAATAATTACACACACCCCACTTTTCAGTTATTTATTTGTAAAAAATGTTTGGAATCATGTATGATTTTTGTTCCACTTCTCACGTGTACACAACTTTGTCTTGGTCTTTCACGTGGAATTCCAATAAAACTGATTTATGTTTGTGGCTGTAATGTGACAAAATGTGGAAAAGTTCAAGGGGGCCGAATACTTTTGCAAGCCACTGTGTATATGTGTATGTGTATATACATACATACATACATACATACATACAAAATATATTATAAAAAGTGGATGTTAAGAAATTATCATATAACAGCACTTAATGCTTCTTATCTCCTGATCCATGCTTTGTTTTTTTTTGTAAATGTGCATAAACATTTATGTTTTTATCAGATAAAAATAATCACTTTTGTATATAAAAAAATGGTGTGCCCCTTTATGTAGTGTCTGTAACTTTTGTCTTTTTTATTCTTTAAAATTATCTTAAATGTCATTCAGAGGAAACTTGGCCAATTCGGATTTCACATGAAAAAAGTGTATTATTCAAAATGCTAAATTGTTAAGATATTGCAATATGAAT
Source organism: Channallabes apus (assembly GCA_030522415.1). Taxonomy (NCBI): domain Eukaryota; kingdom Metazoa; phylum Chordata; class Actinopteri; order Siluriformes; family Clariidae; genus Channallabes; species Channallabes apus. The sequence goes on from CM060110.1 coordinate 28,748,761, forward strand.
TTGACACTACAGATTTTTTGCTTTTTAAGCTTCTACCAAAAAGCATTTTAAGCAACAATTGTGAGAGGGCATTTGCTTGACTTGGATCGCAGAAAATCCGCTGCTTTCTTACTATAGGCACTTACCACTCCCAGGGTGAAGTAGTTGAAGAAGTAGTCATTACACTTCGACGGGACTTGCTTGTGTGGAGAAGGAGAGTGGATCTTCATCTGAAAAATGGCATGAGAGTTTTATACATCACAAATACATGGACTTTTACCCCATTTACAGCACATTCCTCACACACCCCCACCCAACCACACACACACATCCAACCACCAAATCACACCCAAACACACATCCACACACGGGAATCTAAAGCCATCTGAAGCCATCATGAACAGAGACTCACCCAAACAGTACAGCTGAAAAATAGTTTAGTTCAGTTAGGGGGAAAAAGTAATCTGGGCCAATTTTCAAGTTTTCTGTCTGTTGATTGAGGTGACTATTAACTGAAGTCCCTAGTGTCGATGATTCTACGCATTGTGCTATTTCCACATGATTTGCGCATGATATACAGTAAGTGCATAAATGTGATGTACAAGTGTTCTTGATAAAGTGGACAGTGAGTATATCTATAGAATGTGCTCATTATTTTGCCTGGTATGTTGCCTACCAGAAGTCTTATTGTGCTAGAGATATCCTAAATCCAGTGCTTGGTGAAAACGTCAGTAGTAAGGTAATACAATCCCTGGACAATTAAAAGGCAGGTCTCAGCTGCTGGAGTGTTGACCAACCAGGCCTAAACTGAGGTTCCTAAACCAGTCAGGTACTTTTTTTTAAACAATAATTTAGAAATGATGTTGTGATGTCAGTACCTTGTCCTCAGACTTGTAAAAAACCTTATGTGGAGAGCCCAGAGCACTTAGAACATCCTGACATGAATCACCAAAGTAGATGTTCCTCTCTACTGCCCTCACTTTTGCATCAGCCAACACTCCTGGGCCACAGCCTGAAAAAGCACACGCACGCACACGCACACACACACAAAAACCAGTCTCAGTAGTTGCTTTGGCTCATTGCTTGTGATTGCCCAGTTAACCCATAGATGAGAGATGCATGTTTCTTTCAAATTATGTAAATAAAACAAATACTGGAGGGCCATTCTGGGAAAACAAAGAGCTGATTGGCCGAGCCCTCTCAGGGGGGAGGGATGAGAGGTACTTGCGCTCCCACATTAATCACGGCTCTACAGCCCATCAGGGGCGTCTGTGAGCTCACGCACGCAGACGGAGCGGCTAGCGCTTTCCTCCGAGTGTGTTATTCCTCCCCTAATGGTGCGTGAGCAAGCAGTTCGAACAGCTGCGGTCGGCTGACATCACGCGGTTCGGAGGAAACACGTGATAGTCTTCGTCCTCCCGACTGAGTGGTAGTGGTAGCCTTAATGTGGGAGCCCCTTTTGAGAAATTGGAAAGTACAATGTCCTCCTGAAAATCCAGAAATTTTCCCTGCAGTGAAATTCTCTCTGCCTATTGCAAAACTCAGAGACTTCATCCATAAATCAATATACCCTAGAAAACATCACCATTTAAACAGTTAGCTATTTTTCTTTACCTTGTTAAAATACCAGCTTTACAAATCTGTTTCTTATTAGCCTTTTATTACAAGGCTTATATAAGTAATTGGGAACGAGCTTTTGCTAAAGCATACGAGATCAAGCAAAGTGATTTCATTTATAGCCAGCACTACTGTTAGAGATGTGCTGTTAAATGACCACAGTATTACAAGAGCTTGAGATGAGTGAAACAGAAAACTACCACTAACTGGTTTACTGAAAATGATTTTAATTGGCCAAAGCACAGAATTTCGAGATACTGGAGTTAGAATTTTCATGAGCTGTAATCATCAAAATTAAAAACGGCGAACGGTACTAATGTCAGTCCGAACCTGCAGTGAGGATGCGCAGCTTGAGACCCAGTGGCCCGGTTCCATCCCTCAGAACATCCACACTCTCTGCATATACATTACCGAGAAAACAGGCCAGGGGCATCCCAGGAGCCCTAAGAGTGAGAGAAAAAAAAAATTTGTTCTCCAAGTATGTGTGTGTGTGAGAGAGAGGGAGATTGTAATGTCTAATATAGAATGAATGAAGAAAGTAGTTTTGAAGTCTTTTAAGCACTTAAAAGCAAATTACATTTTAAACCCCATTCTCAACCCTACAGCTAATGTGTTGTAAAAAGAAAGCATTAGCACTCATCATTAAATTAGCTGCATGTCTAGGGAGCATATCCAACACTTCTCTTTGCACTCACACCGAACAGGGTTACATTTATAGACACTCTGGCAAATGGTTGAGCTTAAAGTCATTTATCTCTCTTTATGCTTGAAAATAACCCAGACAATTTGTGCCATTTACACTTCAGGATGCAAGTATGTGAAGTGCATGAAGTCAGTATTCAGGAAGAGATTATTTTCTAAAAAGCACACTAATCTTTATGACCTAACTAATAATTGATAACATAAAACTGTTCATGTTTTAAATAAATAATGCATGTAATGAAATTGTGAGCATACATGTCATGAGCCATTACACATTATCACTTGTCAATATTTAGATTTCATGAAAAAACTTTTTTCCCCCTCAAAAAAAGTATGGCAGAAAATGGTTTGTAGAAACTGATGTATGGTCCTTCCAAAACTCCATCACACAAACTCCTCAGTCTGACCTGATCTGGCTGACTGGAATGAATTTTCAATCGGAACAAGAGGAGTTGTAAACCTTGTGATAATCCATTCAGAAGTTAAATATGAGCCACTTGATCTGATTGTTTCTGTCTTGTTAGAATTAACATATTCTTTCTACACATTTGCCCCACGTTGGGGTAACATTAGGTGTTCCTGGAGAGAAGAGCAGCAGCTTAATGTTTAACACTGTTAGAGACACTTGTAAGTTCAGTTTGTCCAGTCTTTCATGCAGAACAGATTAAGACGGTTTATGTTAAAACATTCATCTTGAATTTAGACCATAAGTATTATACTGTAAAATATACCACCTACAGCCAACTCAAGTTCCTGGTAGATGCAAACATGTTTTAGACTGAAATACCCTGACAGGGATATTAGAGGTTTGGGGTGTTAGGATTGTTGAGAGGTTTCATTTTAAATTGCTTGTTCTTATGGATATACTGTAGTTTAAAACTTAAAGCAATTCTGAATTTTTTTTTATCTAATTCCCCCCCCCCCCACTGAGGAAAGCTGTAGTGAGACCTAGCCATGAGCAAATTTAAGCTGTCTGGGACAAACAACTCAGCTCTTCGAAACTTTATTATTAAGACCCTGATTCTGCCTAAAGGGATTTATAAATACTTATGTATTTTTAAATCCCTTAGCTATGCAGGTCAACTTGCATCTGACTCTTAAGTTTTCCCAGTGGTGATAAATTATTGAGACAATGTATGTGCGAAAGAGCATACTCGGGATCTCTGAAACAGGACAATGGCAAATGCAATAATAGAGCCCTTGGTAAATGACAACTTTTTTTATTTTTTTTAATTTAGAGCTGGCAATTGGTTTTATCTCCAGAAACTTACAGACCAACCCTTCATTTCCCTAATTTTACTTCAAAAGATACAGAGTTTGTATTTTTCTAGTGTAGTCTTGAGGACTAGTTCTCCATGGTTCCTGAAGAACTTTTTGGCTCTCATTCTCAGTCCAGTCATTGACCAGTTTCAGAGGAATGTTTTTGTTTGTTAAGTCACACAGTGACCTCTGAATCATTCAAGAAGAGAGAAAAAAAACATTACATAGTATTCAACATAAGACATGAACCGGTGAGAAACAGATGCAGAAGATGACAGATAATCAGGCTGGTGATTAGTATAGTGGTGATCCTAAATGCTGAGTGGCTGGAACAGATGAGAGGAGAATTGAGGTTGCTGCTGAGGTTGCTATATAAACAAACAATTGTTAAAGGGCCTCTTTAGGCACGTTGCAGCCTGTCACAGTAAAACATTCGTTGCCATTTCATTCATTTAAATAATTTATTTTAAATAAGAAGAAATGAGGGTTGGTACTATATAGTTTACTAGTGGAAGTACCCGGTGTTTGTAGAAATAATTAATAAATAAATAATAATAACATTAAGATCAGCTTTGATGTAATCAGTGATATTATTAATGCAGGTTAAAAAAACTATAAAGCTCACGTACATGTCTGCATTTCTTTGTGTGCGGCAGAACTCTCTGCCTAACGCGTTAATACAACGAAATACATTTTTTTTGAGTATGTTACGCCTTGTTTATGCCAAGTTGCACTTCTTTTGTCATCAGCCAAATACACTCCCCGTTCGGTAATCTGAGAGTGAATCACAGATGAGAAATTGAAAAATTAGATTGGAAAAAGATTTTGTTTTAAAATGACTCCAAAGCATTAAAATTCACTTATACCACTTTAGCGCTGTTATTTCAGCAAATATATTCAGTAATGTCAGTAAAACGCTTCAGTTTAGATCTAATTAATATCTATTGGTGCAGGTGTTTGTTTACATTTAGCAAGTAGCATATTTTAAAATAGACTAGAATTGATTTTACTCATTGTGCAGGTTAAAATTTAAGCAGATATCCAAGTTTCATTAAATTCAGTCAAGCCGTCAAATTAAGACAGGCCCACAGTTTAACGCATTTGCAGTACACCGTCAAAACCTGTGGTGTATAATTTGACACGTAACTGCTCATAACTTCCCTTCTACTCAACATTTTAAGCGCATCAATTATAGTTCAGGTTTATCTTTAGGCAAATACCTATGGACTAATTTCATGAAATTCTGTCAAGTCAGTTTTGCGCAATGCTGTGACAAATCTGGCTGGACACACAAATATACACACACATTTACTATGAATAGTAAATATTATTGAAAGTTCTGAACAATGTACAGACAAATAAATACCAGACAAGTAATCACTCTGCTTAATTATTTAGAGATTTTCTCTCTAGTCTGAGAGATTTTTTTGTTGTGAGATTATGATTCGATTGCCATGACCAGCATGCACAAACATGAACACAAGCACAAAGTTCTTACTTTGTTTCTTGAAGGTTGTTTCCAGTGTAAATGTACATCCTCTTCACTGTAGCCCCATGAGGAATCTGCAGGGAGGCCAAGCCATGGGCAAAGTTAGGCTGTCAACGTAAAACAACTTGGAATGGATTGGCATGCAGGTGTGGCTTTGGAATGCAAAAAAAAAAAAAGAAAGAAGAAAAAAAAAAAAGAAAAAAAAGCAGAGTCTCTTGAACACAACATACCTATAAGAATTTATAACACTTAAGAACGAAGGGAGGAAGCAAACTATTGTGTGCATTATAGCTGCACTATAAAGTGGGATTCTACAGAATAAAAATGTCAAATTGCTGTTTTGGCTAACTTTTCTGCTAGGACATCTTTATGGAAGGAGTCTTCAATATACAGTGAAACCTGGGATTGCGAGTAACGCAGTTTACGAGTGTTCCACAAGACGAGCAAAGAATTTTAATAAATTTTGACTTAAACGAGTAAGTCTTGGTTTACGAGTACCGGTTATCATCCATCATGCATTTGCTTCTTGTTTTGACACCGAGCATCACATGATAACTGAGCCAACGGTTTTTCTCTCTCTTGCTCTGCGGAATTGTGGGTAATCGTCTCCCCTGCTGTGTCTTAGTGCGCATCTCTTACTGGTATAATCAACATCCGTGCACGCGTGTACTGTTTACTAGAACACTGTGACCACAGGGTGTTCTTCGTACGTCGCTAACTCAGTTAGCTGGATTTGATTGTTGTGGATTTGTCCTGATCTTGGATTGTTTCGTTCTCCGATGCTCATCTCGTACTTGTTGTCATAGCAACATGTCCGTAAGCTTGAACCTGCTCGGTAGCAGGTTTATTTCATGTAAACAGGATTAAGGCTGCGCTCCCGCCGGGTTATGATTGGTTGAAATGGTGAGGTCACATCTGATTGGTTAAAGAGCGCTGACGTGGACTGACTCACGTGGGGAAAGAAAAGTATCTTGCATGCATATATACGGCTTGCCATAATGTATATATATATATCAATTTTATATATATATATATATATATATATATATATATATATATATATATATATATATATATATATATATAAAATTGATATCAAATATTATATTAGAACATAAATTAATAGATTTTCTATTATTATAATAAACTCTAGGCACGAGACAGCCCTCAAGACCATTAATTCAAATTCTTGTATAATGTTTATTTTGTAACACATTTATTTTTCAGGGGTTCGTTATAAATATGCAAATATATACATATATATATATATATATATATATATATATATATATATATATATATATATATATATATATAGATATACATGTATAATAAAAATATTTTTTTTATAATGAAAAATTTTATTATAAACTAATTTTATTATAAAGTAAACAATATAAAAGTATACATGTTTTTGAAAAAAATATTCATATTTCTATTTTTCCATATACAACATATTTATTTTCATATTTCTTATTTTATTGTCTCATGTAATTTGTAAAACATATGTGCATATTATGTTCTAATATAATATTTGATAGCGATTATGTGTGTGTGAGTGTGTGTGTGGTGGGGAGGGGGGGGATCCATGGCAGGGAAGCATTTCAGCGCATAACAGGTGTTACAAAAAAAATTGAGCTTGTTCTTTTGTCATTTCGTCAACCAATCAAAGGGCTTGTGATCAGTGTTTCTACTGTCGATGCATATCGCCTTTTAAACCAACACACGAGCGCGCAATAATCTTAGACAACTCAATCCGGCCAAACTAATCATCAACAACAGGTGTGCTGGAAGAACCAACTTAGCCAGGTCTTAATTAGCACGATGATCTCATCTTAGATGTGTCAATTCATCCCGGATGTTTCAAGCGACGTACGAAGAATACCCCCCACATGTTTGTGTGTGCGTATAAAAACATTTTATTTTGTGTCTGTATGCGTGTGTGTACAGCGCGCATGTAAAGCAACAGCAAGTCTCATTAGAGAGGTTAAAGATCCATTTTCCCTCACTGTATCAGCCTGCTCTTTGCATCTGTGTGTCTGCACGCATCATTGGACACTGTGCCAAACACACACACACGGAAACACTTATCTGTCTGTATTTATTTTTCCTTTTTTTTTTTTTTTTTAAAGATAAAGTGCAGGTTAATTTGTTTTATTTTTATTTTATATTTTGTGTTAAGTTTTACGTATTTATTTTTTTGGGGCTGTGGAACAAATAATTTGAGTTTGCATTATTTCTTATGGGAAAATTAGATTTGGTTACGAGTGTTTTGAAATATGAGTCCGCTTCCAGAAAAAATTATGGTCGTAATCCAGTGTATAAAAAAAGGCTACAACTGTTTGGAGGTGCTGTAGTTGTAGGTGTAAAAATGAGCATGTAACTATAAATAGCTTATAAAAATCATATGATTTATTTATAAATAAAATGAATGAAATAAAATAAAAATAAATAAAAAACCCAGAAATTGCTATGGTATAAGAATAATAAAAAATAAGACATTATGTTGTAAAAATTATTTCCTTCAGGATCGGAAAAAAATCACATTATCCTGTCATTATTTACGTCCCTTTAACTACATGCCATGTAATGTTTTATTGCTTCTATGCAGTTTATTTTATGTTCTCCTGAGAACAGCTGGTAATACATAACATAAAAAAGGCGTGACAATTTTTGAACTATGATGCATCATGAAAATCATTTCAAGCTTTGTGTGCAGCAATACATCACTGGAAGAGCACATGCAACAATGTGGGCTGATGACTCACCTCGTATTTTGGGGCTTCGCTCCATGAGTCTAACTGGAAGGAGAACGAGAGACCTCGGAAGTTCAGATGGAAGAGCTGTTCTGCAGCATTGTACACTGGGGACGGCGAGACAATCACTTAATTACCATGAGGGATTCTTTGAAAGGTCACTGCATGCCTAATGCATACAGTTCTCTAAAGTGACATCTAAACACAGGGTACACTTGCAGTTCATAGTAAAGAAAGCATTCATTGTTCTAGTGCAGGAGAGGACAGATATGCTATACCTCCTGGATGAGTAGCTCCAAAGGACTGGTCAATCTGCTCTATGGTGGGTGCTATTGCCTGAGAGTTAAAATGTACTCCACTGTAAGATAAGAAAGATGAAATGGTTTATGATGATTAGTACTTGGACAACAACTTTTCACCCTATTATAATTTTTTTCCCCCCACAGCAGGTTTCTCTGTATTGCTGAGACAATGACACTCCAGTTTTTTTCCCCTCTACAAAAATCTTTTAAATACAGGTAGTCCCTGACTTACGAACATTCAAGTTAAGAATTTCAGTACATACGTACGAACGGACAATCACGAAAGTAGGTCACGTCTATTGTACAAAGAGACACTGCAGTGTACCAGATACCAATATTTACAATTATATACAACATTTTCAGTTTATACATTTTCAAATGTATAAAACGTCTAAAGTCTGGTATATTGTATGTGTGTGGGGGTGCGGGAGAAATGAGTTGAACTCATCGGTTTCAATGTATTGGTCTGGAAGCACGCTGATAGAAAATGGCGGTCCTGTAAAGCTAGCCTGATGGTGAATAATCCTAATTTCAAGCTCACAGTCCAAAACAGTGGAAAAATGCTCTAAAGACAAAATGGCATCAAGAATTCCTTTCACGATTTTAAGGAGCAGAGACAGCTTTTCATTGTGAGATTCATGTCCTTAGGGGTGATAATGGTTTTTGGCCACAGTGTGGGGAAAGGAGACAGATTTAATAAGTGGATTGGTATGCTTTAGATTGTATATATTTGAGTTGAAGGCGTATATACCTCACTTTGTTTGAACTGAAGAACAAATCAGACTTATGAACATGCTCCTGGAATGGAACTTAAGTCAGGAACTACCTGTAGTCTAAAATTGGCTTCCCAAACTTTTTGCTGGGTTGATGTGCACTATTTATCTATTAATTAAATCTTACACCTCAAAATATCCTATGAATTGTTAACACCCATGCTTTAGATACCTGTGACTACAGAAACTATGAACATGCTGCATACTCTACTAAATGTCATCATTTGCAGTGTAGTTTCTAGTAGAAAATAGACACTTTTAGAATTTGGACATCTCAGCAGATTTGCTCTTTCTTCCTTCCTTTTACATTTAAAAAAAAATTTATGAGCAAGTCTGCAAACTGCCACAGCCTACATTTGAATACCTTGCTATGGTGTGTGTTTAATCAGTGACTACATTACCCATTTTGATACATGCTGGAATTATTTTGACATGTAGGATTTCTCCTGCACTTCGATGCGTTGTAAAGAACTCTGACATACATACAGATGCAGACCCCTAAATTTTCTAAAATCTCAAGAATGCAAAAGTACGTCCTCAAATTCGGCAAAAAAAGGTCTCTTAAATAATCTGGTGAGTACATAAAAAAACAAATGTATATTACTTACCAGTATTTCAGCTTCACCTTGCTCAAGTCATACACTTCAATAACCTGTAAATAATAATGCTTGGCTTAGTGAACGTCAAGAATTAACAAAATGTGAACAGAAAACAGAACGGACAACACAAAACATGACAAAAAATGTTAAACTTCAAGTTCAAAAGTCACAAATGAGCAAAAAAAAACTTTTGTATCACACACGACAGAAGGGCTGCAAACTTTTGCTTTTAAATAATTATACAGAGTCCATAATCAATTTTAAGGCGATTAATTGTGAAGCAAACACAGACAGACAGACTCACACCCATAGAGACAGACAGAGAGAGACACAGACACACAGACAACCTTCAGTCTCTGATTGCAGGCATCAAACAGTAGTTTAATTCCATCCTGAGTCAAGTTGAGTATGAGGTCGTGACTGAGTGGCATCTGTAAGGAAGAGACCGATGTTAAAGGAACATGATATAGCACCAATTTGTCTTTATTAGTGCATCTCCTTAATGAAAACTAGCAATGATTGATTAACCCTTACTTGTTCGCTGTAGAGCACCTGGACATTCTTGATAATTCGGCAGTGCTTCTGCAAGATGGTTATGGCCTGGGCCAATGGCATTCCTTTCAGAAATAAAAACAATTCATTGCATTCAAGTAACTAACCATTTCTGTACATGGAAATCAGCATGGGATAACAATTTGTCTCCTTCATTTATCCACCAAAGAATAATGAGGTAAAAATTGAGAAAAACTATTTTCAAACAATATACACAAGAATTAGACACAGAGTTTCATAATAATATATGTGCACCATAATGTCTTGCCAATATTATGAATACCGTCGGTTTCCTTCATTTGAGATCACAATATGTGCACCTTTACATATGCTTAGAAGTAAAATCTTTTTGTTTAGTTTTTTCCTCAGGGGAGCTGTCTCATAAACAAACAGCTAACAAGCTAATGTTAACAGAACTATAGTCTAATTTAAAGTAAAGGGTAAAATGTCCTCTGGTCATGTGAAAGATGTCTTCATGCTGTTCAAAGATCTGTTGAGAACAATCCTCTTACTGTATTATTAAGCAATGCTTTGCTTTTAAAGTCGTTTAAAGGAAATTAAACAAAGTATTAATAATACATTAATAGCTAAACCTCCATCTTTAGTAAAGAAAAAAGAAAATATATTGGTGCACACATTACATTTTATAATAAAACTTGCTTCTTGCATGTCTATGTATGATTCACACAACCCAGCAGGGGGTTAAGGATCTCTCACAAGGTCTTAACTCTAGCAGCTGGCACCCTGGCACAAAGCCTTAAAGGGATAGTTCGGATTTTTCCAAGTCTGTCTTAAATCAAAATTGAAGTGCATACAAACATCACAATGATGGTCTTGGTTATTATATGTTTTTTAAGCTCTGCACATGAATCATTAGTTAAATTTGTACTAAAACAGTAAAACGTTGAAAGACACCAACTTGACTTAGCTCTGTGGAATTCTCACGGGACTGGCGACACTAGGCAGGGCAGGACCCTGAATGGGGCACAAGTTTCTCACAGGGCACAAACATGCACACACTCACACTACGGGAAATTCTGCATATCTTTGGACAGTGGGAGGAAATCAGAGTTCTGGGTGGAAACCCACCAAACATGGGGAGAAGACCAGGCAAACGGACCTGAGACGGGACTCGAGACCATGACCCTGGAGGTGAGGCCACAGTGTTAACCACTACTCTATTGTGCCACCTGGTACACTCCATTTAAATGTAAGTAAATTTGTGATATTGACCATGTAAACTGCTTTGTACAACCCAAGCCGGCTTCAAAACCAATTGTAGATTAAACTGGACTTAGGTTAAGTATGCAAAACAGGATTCTTCACTCAGTAAAGTTGTTGGTGAATTTTACATCATTTGCTTGTTTGACTATGGAGTCACACTTTTGGGCCACCATGTACATATCTGCAGCTGAGAGTCATATAAAGCTTCTGCAGTTCCACTGAGCCGAATCAAGTTGTACGATTTTAACTCTTTTCTTTCTAGTTAGCCATAAGGCTAGTTCCAATGAAAGAAAAGAGAAAGATTTGTACTAAATACAGCGTAACTTTATACAAGTCTCAGCTGGACTTTGTAACATATTTTTGCATGGAATCCTGGGTTTTGAATGAAAGTAGAAAGGAACAATTGTGACATATTACCAAAAGAAATCATTCTCCAGCATTCTCGGGACAGCCTAACAGCTGTTATACTTTTAAAAGTGCACAAATCTGTATCCAACACTACTGATTATTTTCAAGCAAAGAGTTTTCACACCAAACTTTGACTGTGTTTATTTCACTACTATTTAGTGCTCTATATAGAGGTTTCTTTTTTACAGAAATGATTTCAAAAGAATCTTTGCTGAAGTTATTGTTTTGGTATATGCCAAGACTTTTGCAAGTAAAACAGCTATTAGGTTTCAATGTAAGTTTGTCACACTTGCTCCTTTCTATAAAACTTAGGATTCCTTAGGATCCATTATTTGTTTCCATCTGAAAACTAGTCTGTCATGTAATATTTTTTTACAGGCATGCAAATATTCATTTTTTTAATGTAATTTATTTATTAATTTTTAAGTTATGTTAATAAATAGTGAATGGTTTTGTACATAATGATGCAGACATCATCATCAAAAAAAAAATTATAGCTTTGCATCTTACCTAATGCGAATTCCCATTGTTCATTTCCCAAAGAGCGCTCAGGAACCACCTCCAGATCCAGCATTGGGTTTTCAGCGGGCTTCTCGGACTGGGCCAGAGCTGGACCTTTCCTCTCTCTCTCTCCTCACACACACAATAACTACAATACTAAAAACTCCTGTCACACCAGCGTCAGTCTCAGTTGTCCTTCTATCGGAGGCCACATTAAACTGTTGAACACGATCTTTCAATCTAAACCTAATCTTTAACTCTGCTATCCGCTGATCCACAGTGTCTGCATACTTATAAATACTGGAAATATGAAAATACTAGCTGGTGAATGCAAGCAGACTTGCTTAGAAATACATATTTACAAAGACAATTGGTATAAATAGCTATAACACTTGAATCTTAAACAGGACAGGCTGTCTTTCGTCTGACTATTCTGTGTAAAAGCAATCAGTCCAGCTGTTGAGGAGAAATGTTTATCATGCACACAGACACTCTGAACTCGAGCACTGACCACATCACACACACACACACACACACACACACACACACACAAACACTCAGAGATTGTGCAACCTGGTCGCCCTCCTGAACTGAAAAACACCCTGTGTTATTGTCTTCGCTCTGGTGTAACGTTACTAATTCGGCTTCCTCAGCTTATGAAGGAAGCTTGTTCATTAGGTTTAACTGCCGTTTCTTCTCAGGCTCGGTTCAAACATCTAACGGCTTCAATGCACAAACAAACAAACAAAAAACAAACAAACACACACTCCAGAGACTCTAGAGGCTTTGTTTTCTTTCTTCACTGAGGTTCAACAGCTAGCGAATTTAAACACACACACACAGACTGCGCTCACACACACCGCCCCAGCTCTCTCAGGATTCAGTCACACTTCTCGAGCCCGCGTTTATCCTTCAGTTCCCGCTGGTGTTTATCATCCGCGCGACACAATAAAAACACCCAACCCTTCACACTTCCAACGGCAACTTCTATTAAAAACACCTCGATCAGCTGATTTCTCGACTTCCGGTGTGAAAAGTCGCAGCACTTCCGACACCGCGGCGCGTTTTTTTCCTCTCGTTGTCAAAGTAACAGTCCTGTGACGACTAGAAATAAGCTGTAGATTTAGCTGTTGTTGTCGAATAAAATTACTTGAAATTTGACTTTGACGTTTTACAATAACGTTGAGCTCTTAACTCATTTACTTTAAATATATATGAACTGCAGTAATCCTGTTCAAAATTACCAATTTAAAATGGAAGGGGAGTTTAAATCCTCCCAAGGTTTCGTGTCTTTCATTGGAAATTCACTGCAGAGTTTATAAATCACTGGATAATAATTTAACTAGCTGTTTTGGAGACTCAATTCTATCCTTAACATGTTTCTTTTAAAAGAAAAATGTCCACCAGATGGCAGCATACACAGCGATACTCGCACGCACGTAAAACGACAAATTTAAATCAATCAATCAATCAATCTATCTATCTATCTATCTATCTATCTATCTATCTATCTATCTATCTATCTATCTACCTGCATTACTGTGCAAAAGTCCAGGACACCATATTATGTTTAATGTAATTTTTTGTTATATACCCTATATGTATAAACACTATACTCTATTGTTATACACTAAAGTTATTTGGCCAAATCTGCAGTGACATTGTATCCAAATACTCACTCACTCTTACCGTCTATACCGCTTTATCCTGTATACAGGGTTGCGAGGGCCTGGAGCCTATCCTAAGAGGTTTAGGGGACACGGCGGGGTACACCCTGGACAGGGTGTCAATCCATCACAGGGCACACACATACACATACACACACTCACATGCTCATTCACACACTACGGACAATTTGGGAATGCCAACCTACATGTCTTGGGACTGTGGGAGGAAACTGGAGTACCCGGAGGAAACCCACCAGTCAACGGGGAGAACATGCAAACTCCATGCACACAGCGCCGAGAACCGAGCCTGGCCGGGAATCAAACACGGACCCTGGAGGTGCAAGGTGACTGTGCTAACCACTACACCACCTGTATCCAAATACATATACTTCAATATGGAGTTGGTCCTCCTCTTGCAAAAATGGTAGAAAATTGTCCTCCCCAATCTGTTGCCACAAAGTTGGAAGCATAACATTACCCAATATGTCCTGGTATGCTGAAGCATTAAGATTGCTCTTCACTGGAGATAAGGGGCAGGGACACCTAAATTCAATAATTACCAGGTTTGGCTAAATACTTTTTGTCCATATAATGTATGTCTATCATGTCCACATCATTATGTACAAAATCATTCACTATTTTCGAGCATAATAAAAATAAATAAATAAATACCATTATAGAAGAATATTTGCATGCCTGTAAAGAAAGCAGCATATTACATGACAGACCAGTTTTCAGATACAAACAAAAAAACCTAATGTAGGTTAGCTTGAACTAATGTCTATTGTTACAGAATATATCAATAGATAGGCTCATCATCAACTTTTATGTCATGCTGTGAGCATGTCACAGATTTTCCTCACTGAATATAGCAACAAGCAGAATTAAGTGCTGTTGAAACATTAGCGTGAGGAGCAGCAGCAAGGTGACTGCATACTCCATTCGCAGGTAATGGTAATGGTTTCTGGATCTAATACTTCTGGTCTAAATACTTCTATTGAAGCACTTTTTAAAAGACACTGATGGATCATAAGATTTTGTATAAACTTGTAGAGTTGTAAAGATTGTAGAGGAGATATAAATTCTAAGAAACTCATGAAATACCACAATAAATCATGTTGATTACAATGCAAATACAAATAGAAGCGTTTAGTCCCAAGATTTAAAACTAATTTTAGATCAAATTGAACTAATTTTTATGCTTGCAAAACAGAATTTTTCGCATAAACAAATTGTTAGTGAATCTTACATGATTTGCTTGTTTGCCTATGAATTCCTTTGAGGCATAACTCTACATTATGTTCAATAATAAAATTAACCATAGCAGCAATAATTACATGTAACAAAAATATATTTTTAGTCTTTTAAAAGTTCTAGTTAATTGTTTTAGATTTCATATTATATCTAGTTTCAATAACTATATAAAATCTTTTGAGGTTTGCACTTTTTCATACTCAACCATCAATTATTATAACAATGTATTACGTAAAATTAAAACAAAGTATATAATGCTGGTAACCTGTGTAAAATGTAATCACATTGTAAGACAATTTAACAACAAATTCAGCAAATAAAAAAATGACAAATTGCGCATTGGTGCAAGCAAGATTTCCTTTTCAGATATTCCCACATGTAATCATAAAAGCATAAGAATCATATGTACCCCAGAAACATTAAAAACATTTTGTTAGAGTGTTAATTCTAAGATAAACTATATAAAGTTAGCCTGAATTATAGCATATAAATAATTTCCATAAATTACCAAGATGTCCTTATATATACGTTTCTCATCCAAAGTCTTCTTCAACAATACAAAACTGATACATGTGCATTGACAGAAAAAAAGCAAACAGAGAATAGACAGACAGACAGACAGACAGACAGACAGATAGATAGATAGATAGATAGATAGATAGATAGATAGATAGATAGATAGATAGATAGAAACTTTGTTGATTCTGTAGGACACTCCAGAATTGTTTCACATTCCAATATTGTGAAATATTGTTTAATATTTAGTTTCTTTAAAACAAGGGCAAAAAGCCCTATGTACCCCATGGGTCAAACATGCTACTTATGATCCCACTTTATTTAGTTCTTTAATCCAGTCTAACAGAGTGGACTCCTTGGGATACCCCTAACAAGCGTTTCTACCCTGGGAGTTTGGGATTAGCTGTGCCAGACATGTGACGCAATTGTGCAAGATTCATCTTTAGAGAGAAAAATAACTCATTGATTTCAAACAGAAGAATATGCTCAATGCCCACACATTGAGACACATCGCTGTTGGGTCTGGCATGTCTAAAACTTTATGAATCACTGTCTGTGGATGGAAAAGTCAAACTCAGGAAAACGTCTAAGTTTATCCATTCAAACCTCCAAACACGTAATGTAATCATGGGCCAGCTGTGTGCACTTGTAAAGTTGTTATAATCCCCCTTGCTCCTATAAACAGGAAAATACATAATATAAAGCATCATGTGCACATTCACAAAAAAATATAGTTTACTTCAGCATCCTGCCAAGTTCTCCTTTTATGGAAATTGAAGGGTTTGTTCAAATGATTGATGTTGACATTGATGCTTTATAAAAGGTAAGCTATAGAGATATTTGCCTATATCTCATTAGTCATATGGGGTAAAACAGATTTAGGTGAAATCTACAATGTTCTGATGGAGTTCCTGTAAAAGTGATGTAAACTTTCATTTATTATGCCATAGTTAGCCTATTTGTAATATTCTTGTAGGCGAGAACGGAGGAATGATGGACGTATCTGATAAAAAGTTAAAAAGAGAGAGAAGAATTGTTTAAGTTGTTGTCCTTTACATGCTTTGTTTTCTTTTCGAACAGCCCAGAAAAACCCGGCGCGAGCTCTCTGTGCTGTTTGCTTGTTCTCTCTCTCTCCCGTTCAGAGTCGTAGGGTGGACGTGATCTTTCAAACATCAGATCAGTGCGTTTATGTATTGAGTGCCCGGAAATTTTTTCCAAATAAACACAGCTTGATTCGACTTGGGTGGGCAGACTTATCAACAGACTAATTCTATAAACAAATGAGGGAATAAACCAAGCTCACCATTGGCTGGTGGGTCAGGGACATGAGGGAAGAGAGAGAGAGAGAGAGAAGGCAGAGAGACTTGTGGGGCTTTGGGGGCAATGAAATTTTAATTAATGTGGGTGGGCTGAAAGAAACACAACGCGTGTTTATCATAGACAATTTATTTTCCAGCATAAGTCAACATAAAGCAGCAAAACGTGCAGCAAAGTGCAGGAGAGCCAGACTGACTGACTGACTGACTCTCGGGCATCTCTCTATGGACCGCGGCTCGAGGAGTTTCTGAACCGCTGCGCGTTTAACGGGACTTTCAACATGAACTTGTACACGGGACGGGCAGCGCAGGGACCCGCGTCCCTGATTTATCTGTATGGTGGAGAAGTGGGAGGCATGATCCCGGCTCTGGGACTCGCCTCAACCCGACAGGAACCTCCACAGAAGCCTCCGTACAGCTACATCGCGCTCATCGCCATGGCCATCAAGAGCGCACCGGGCAAACGCGCCACGCTGAGCGGCATCTACCAGTTTATTATGGACCGCTTTCCGTTTTACCACGACAACAAGCAGGGCTGGCAGAACTCCATCCGGCACAACCTGTCGCTGAACGACTGCTTCATCAAGGTGCCCAGGGAGAAAGGGCGCCCGGGCAAGGGCAGCTACTGGACTCTAGACGCCAAGTGCCTGGACATGTTTGAGAACGGCAATTACAGGAGGAGGAAACGGAAGTCCAAACTGCAGGAGAATAGCGAAGCTAAACCGAGTCACAAACGCAGCCGTGGTCTGACTGGTCTTGCTCTGGGTACCAGCAAACTTTGCGCAGGGACGCGTGTGGTGAAAGACGAGACCCTGACTAATGAAAAGGCCCTGGCGGAGATGATGATTCAGCACAAGGACCAAGAACATCCACTGCGAGGACATCTGAGTTTCCCGCCACTCAACCCGGCGAAACAGTGTCGTGGCGCGCATCCGACCAGCGCGCGCCCCCGCTCCGCAAGCGAGCAGCCGCGCGCGTCTCCGCACGAACCCGACCATCAGCCAGAACTGCACTCTGCGCACCTGCGCCAAATGCATCCTGGGAATTCGACGAGCGCCGCTGCTAAAAGCACCGGCGTCACTTCGACTTTGGGCTCCTCGCAACTTCCAAAGCGAGACACCACAGACCGAACGGACGGCAAGAAGACTTCAGATAAATCGAAAGAATTTAGCATAGATAGCATCTTGGCGAAAAAGGTGAACCGGCTCCAGCGCAGGTGCAGTTGCGGAGGCTCAGAGGCTGCGTGTTTGGAAACGCGTCACCGCGCGCTGGCGACAGCGCTACTTCCGTCTGCGCACGCGCCGCACCTCTATCCCAGAGCCTACCCGCTGTGCTCTTACATGTCACTGGCGTGGCCCGAAACTTTACTCCAGTACTGCGAGAAGGGTGGTGAGAACTTAGTCTGATGACTGATCGATTGGTACCGAGACACAGCAGCAAACTCACATCTGGAGCAGCTGTTCTTAACTTCCAATAGCAGGAAATCACTACAGAGGCAATGTTCCTGTTCCTCATGTACACATAATAATAATAATAATAATAATAATAATAAGTTTATTTTATATAGCGCCTTTCAAGAGACTCAAGGTCGCTTTACAACACATACACCTGATCCAGCTGAGGAAATCTGTTAAAGAAGCTCTGATAGGGTATATACAATAGATTAATTTTAATAACTGGAGGTGGTAACAATCTGTTGTTGACTTTTATGTCATAACGTGTTGGCTCACAGGCAATGAACTAACATGTATATATTATAAGCAAGATCTATAGTGGTTTATTAACTCTTACAGTGTTCATCAGAGGCCAAGTTGATTATATCCTATTAGCTAAATATATTTCGTTGTTCTGAAGTGTACCACAGTATTTTTGTATTGCACAAAAATGACAATGGCTAGTTCTTTAAGGAACGACATTTCATACTTTTAAACTTTCACTGGTCTTATGATACAACAGTTACAATCAATCACTCCTTCACCTGCCTCAATTTTTCTCTTTCTTGAAAACGGGGAAAATGCAGCTATGAGGCAGTATTATGAATATATTGAATATGAATATTCTTTCTCGTAGTAGAAAACATACTGACTGTAACAACATGCTGACTCCTTCTGTAACTGTTAATGAAATGAATGTCTTTGTTATACAACAAAAGAAAAATCTGTTTATTATTTGCCTTAAATTATATAAAAGTAGAAACACAAACATGTTTAAATGCAGCTGGCACCATGATCAAAGCCATGTTGTTGTGGAAAATTTATCAACACTTTCTGACTAATCAGAATAAAGAATTCAGCAGCATTTTGGTAAAAGACAAAATAACCACTTTAGGACTTTTTCAATAGCTCAGTTCAATAACTGACATACAATTATTATTATTATTATTATTATTATTATTATTATTATTATTATTATTATTATTATTATGTTTGGGACAACTTGGGTGGCCCACTTCAAAGGTTCACATAAGGCTGACAGTAGTTAACTCGGGTGATGTATTACCGATAGAGCCACGCCATGCAAACTCTCATGGATGTTGCTGTTAAATGTAAATGTTTATTTGAGCTATGGTTTTATTACGCTCCTTTCCGTGCTTGTAAAAGGAATAGAAGATAAATTACAAATTGTATCATGTTGTTGCTTTTCTTCGCTCCTCAAGTACCTCATGGATGCAAATAGTTGGGAACATTTTTGAGGAAAAACATAACAAGAGTAAATGAGTCAAGTGTTTGTGGAACGAAATCCGAGATAAAATAAATAACACTTATTGTATAAATAAAATATTTTTTACACAGTAACTCTTCATGAGTAATCTTTGCGAGTAATGATTTTTTTCTACACTTTAAAAACACTCAAAATAGCTTTTTAATTTTAATATGAATATGTACGGGCATTTATAGCCAACTAAATGTTAAATTTGAATAAACTATAAAATAGCTGTTGCAATAGTATAGGGCTTTTGTTGTATTTGCATCTAAAGGAATAAAGACCTATGTCAATTATATTATTATTGGTTTTTTTCCAAGCCACCTTTAGTATTTTCAGTTTAGTGTTTTAGTATGTTAAGATTTGATTTGCAAGGATGCTTTGGTCTAAAATAAATTGGTCTTAAAAATAATAATAAAAAAACCTTAACCTAACGTAGCACTTGGCACTGAATACAGAAGCTGATAGTAGTTTCATAGAGAATTCCTTGTCTAGATTTATCTTTAGGGCTAAATCTAATCTTAGATTGAAGAACCAGCCCCCTGGGTGCCCACTTTATCCCATGCCACTATATATAGCCATGAGTCTGATTCAGCTGCATGGTGTCTCTCTGTAGCTTTACACAGTGCAAATCAGGAATGCTCGTGGAAATAAATAAACTTCCCCACATTTGAACAAGGGGACTCACATTCACAAGCATTTCCTGTGTATAGGATTCTTTTGGTCAAACGTGTAAATAGAGCGACATCCACCCGTAGGCTGGAAGGCTGGGAGTGAGCCGGGGCAGCGGCTCTCATCTATCTCCCTGCACAGATGTGCTGTTAAGATCACATAGGCAGGAAAAAATCCCTCATCTCTCAGCCTGAATTTTTAAAGCCAGCTATGAAATGACAATGACACTTGCTATATCGACTCAGTGTCAACATTTACACCCTGAGAGTTATTATGTACATGTGAAAATTAAATCATGCCAATATAAATAATTACCCCTTTTCAGTTGTGAATTAGTTGTCAGTGTGTCAGAGTGTTTCACATCCACAATAACCCACAATACCTCATTTAATTTATTTAGTACAACATCATACATTTTGTGCTTTGTGCTAACACAACAAATATCCAAGCACACATTATATAGACTTCAGACACTATACAATATCATCTGTAGGGTTTCTGATATACAGTATATATATATATATATATATATATATATATAAGCGGCACGGTGGTGTAGTGGTTAGCACTGTCGCCTTGCACCTCCAGGGTCCAGGTTCGATTCCCGGCCAGGCTCGATTCCCGTCTCTGTGTGCATGGAGTTTGCATGTTCTCCTCGTGCTTGGTGGGTTTCCTCCGGATACTCCGGTTTCCTCCCACAGTCCAAAGACATGCAGATTGCTACGCTAATTGGCGTCCCCAAATTGACCATAGTGTGTGAATGAGTGTGTGTGTGTGTGTGTGTGCGATGGATTGGCACGCTGTCCAGGGTGTACCCTGAGTCTCCTGGGATAGGCTCCAGGTCCCCGTGACCCTAAATACAGGATAATGCGATATAGAAGATGAATGAATGAATGAATGAATATACAGTGGTGTGAAAAACTATTTGCCCCCTTCCTAATTTCTTATTCTTTTGCATGTTTGTCACACTTAAATGTTTCTGCTCATCAAAAACCGTTAACTATTAGTCAAAGATAACATAATTGAACACAAAATGCAGTTTTTAAATGAAGGTTTACATTATTAAGGGAGAAAAAAAACTCCAAATCTACATAGCCCTGTGTGAAAAAGTGATTGCCCCCCTTGTTAAAAAATAACTTAACTGTGGTTTATCACACCTGAGTTCAATTTCTGTAGTCACCCCCAGGCCTGATTACTGCCACACCTGTTTCAATCAAGAAATCACTTAAATAGGAGCTACCTGACACAGAGAAGTAGACCAAATGCACCTCAAAGGCTAGACATCATGCCAAGATCCAAAGAAATTCAGGAACAAATGAGAACAAAAGTAATTGAGATCTATCAGTCTGGTAAAGGTTATAAAGCCATTTCTAAAGCTTTGGGACTCCAGCGAACCACAGTGAGAGCCATTATCCACAAATGGTAAAAACATGGAACAGTGGTGAACCTTCCCAGGAGTGGCCGGCCGACCAAAATTACCCCAAGAGCGCAGAGACAACTCACCCGAGATGCCACAAAAGACCCCAGGACAACATCTAAAGAACTGCAGGCCTCACTTGCCTCAATTAAGGTCAGTGTTCACGACTCCACCATAAGAAAGAGACTGGGCAAAAACGGCCTGCATGGCAGATTTCCAAGGCGCAAACCACTTTTAAGCAAAAAGAACATTAATGCTCGTCTCAATTTTGCTAAAAAACATCTCAATGATTTGCCAAGACTTTTGGGAAAATTGTGGTCCGACGAGACAAAAGTTGAACTTATTGGAAGGTGCGTGTCCCGTTACATCTGGCGTAAAAGTAACACAGCATTTCAGAAAAAGAACATCATACCAACAGTAAAATATGGTGGTGGTAGTGTGATGGTCTGGGGTTGTTTTGCTGCTTCAGGACCTGGAAGGCTTGCTGTGATAGATGGAACCATGAATTCTACTGTCTACCAAAAAATCCTGAAGGAGAATGTCCGGCCATCTGTTCGTCAACTCAAGCTGAAGCGATCTTGGGTACTGCAGCAGGACAATGACCCAAAACACACCAGCAAATCCACCTCTGAATGGCTGAAGAAAAACAAAATGAAGACTTTGGAGTGGCCTAGTCAAAGTCCTGACCTGAATCCTATTGAGATGTTGTGGCATGACCTTAAAAAGGCGGTTCATGCTAGAAAACCCTCAAATAAAGCTGAATTACAACAATTCTGCAAAGATGAGTGGGCCAAAATTCCTCCAGAGCACTGTAAAAGACTCGTTGCAAATTATCGCAAACGCTTGATTGCCGTTATTGCTGCTAAGGGTGGCCCAACCAGTTATTAGGTTCAGGGGCAATTACTTTTTCACACAGGGCCATGTAGGTTTGGATTTTTTTTTCTCCCTAAATAATAAAACCCCTCATTTAAAAACTGCATTTTGTGTTTACTTGTGTTATCTTTGACTAATAGTTAAATGTGTTTGATGAGCAGAAACATTTTGTGTGACAAACATGCAAAAGAATAAGAAATCAGGAGGGGGGCAAATAGTTTTTCACACCACTGTGTATATATATATATATATATATATATATATATATATATATATATGATCAAACATTAGTTACATGATCATGAGAAAAAAAGGATTTTAAATATGCATCCATGTGAACACGTGAAAAATATTATTCATATGAGAAAATTCACATAAAAAAAGTCAATCCAAGGCTTTAAGTTAAACAAATGAGTGAATCATGAAATGTCTAAAGACCACATGTAACCTTCACACATAAATTGTACATCCTACAATTCGGAGTAAATATGGTTAAATAATATTGCTTATAAATCATACAGGTAGTAAAAAATGCTTAAAATAGGAATACTGCTACATGCTATGTGTATAATATTTGAGTTAGTAATATACACTACCGTTCAAAAGTTTGGGGTCACTTGCAAATTTCTTTGTTTTTGTTTAGTGATTTATTTTCTACATTCTACAAAAATTACTGGGGATTTCAAAACTATAAAATAACACATGTGGAATTAGGTAATTACGTAACAACAACAAAAACAACAGTTAGTTGTTATTTTAAGACACAGAGGTCGGCCTTTCTGTAATAGTTCTTGCAAGAACAGTATTGTCAAGTGCATTTGCAAAATCCGTCAAGCACCATAATGAAACTGACTCTCATGAAGGCCGTCCCAGGAGGGCGAGACCAAAACCTACCTCTGCTGCAGACGAGAAGTTCATTTAGAGTTATCAGCCTGAAAAATGACCAATTAACAGCATTTCAGATTAGAGGCGTGATGAAGTCTTTACAGAGCAGAAGTAGCAGGCACATCTCAATATCAACTGTTCAAAGGAGATTAATGCATTTTTTGGACGCCTTCAGCAAAACTTTACAATGTAGAAAGAAATAAAAATCAGGAACCATCGTGGAGTTAGAAAGTGACCCCAAACTTTTGAACGGTAGTGTGTATGCATATTCGTAGAAGTGGAAAAATGCTAAATATGGCACTGATATAAACGGTCCTGGTGTGACCAGACAGCCTACCAAAATCCTAACAGCTTCTCTATTTCTAGCACAAAGTCACCTTATCTGATCTATTTTGAGACTAAACAAATTATTTTGCAAAAACACGGTATCAGTTTTGTTCCATTATTCAAGCAGTAACACATAATTCAATATAAATTATATTAAATCAAGTACAAATATCTCAAATATAGGCAAATTTAAGAAATGTCTTTTTTTATTGGATTTTTTTTTTCAAAGAAATATAAAATTATTATTTCTAGATATTACTATTTCTAGATATTCTAAAATTTGCTTATTCCAAATGTTTATATTTAGAAATAAGCAATATGATTGAATTTCTGTATATATTTGGCCAAAAAATGTATATTATTACTATGGTCAACTGCTCAGATACTTTCGTTCAATATGTGGTTGAGTCAGGTGACCAAACTTTTACCACTGGAAAAATTAACTTATGACTTACATCAAAAATCTGAGGTGTTCTGGCGAATTTGGTCCTCTCTCTGGAACTTTCTTGAGGGTCCTCATTGACTATGCCTTTTTTTTTATAATAAAAAAAAATTATAATATTGTGGTTTGGTTTTATTTTTGTCTTTGCATTTAAGCATTTATAGCCATTAGAATGTTACAAAATTTGCCTGTTGTTGAGATACCTGTACCACCGCTGTTGTTTTGTTGAAAAATTGAATAATAAAAAAAAAAAATAGAAATAAGCAATATGATCAGCCAAAAGAACAAAACAATTTTAAGCTTGAAATTAGTCCATGTGGTGGCACAGAGGCATAGTGGTTAGCACTGTGGCCTCTAACCTCCAGAGTCAAGGGATCAAGCCCTGCCTTCGCCTTTGCAAGGAGTTTCCAGATTCTCCCAGTCCTTGATGGGTTTCCTCCAGGTATTCCAGTTTCCTCCGACAGTCCAAAGACATACAGATTACGCTAACTGGTGTTTCCAAATTGTCCGTAGTGTGTAAGTGTGTGTGCTTTTCCTCTGCATTGGATTGCCACCTTATCCAGGGTGTACCCCACATACAGTATTGCCCCAAGTTCCATGAGATAGGCTTCAGGCTTCCTGTGTAGGATAAGCGATATAGAGAAGTGTCTACAAATAAGCTTGATGGGCTTATAGTTGTATAGTAATGAGAAAAGTTTTTTAATCAAAATTTCTTCAGGTGCTAAGATAATATTTTTGCAGTTTACTTGAAAGTAAAATCAAGGTTCTTAATCAACTATTCAAAAGGATGAATATTTAAAAGCTCCCTTCGCACTGTAAACTATGTAATAGTAATAAGAATGATTTGAACTATGTAATTTTTAATTTTTCTAAAAAAACCCTCATTCTAATACAGGTGTTATTACATATTATGAATTTCATACATGTCTGTGAAGGTTTATTACATGCCACCATTAACAGTTATACCAAAACAGTATCTGGCCCATGCTTAATCCTCTCTTTCTGTGGCCACAAGTATGATATCACATGCAGCAAAAGTTTTTCTTGACAGCTCAGAGTTTATGGGCTACAGATTAGAGGGAAAACTCAAAAGAATAACATTTTTCAGTTTGGGTTTATTCTTTCACCAGCTTGATATTAAAATAAACATAGAAAAGAAAGACGATCCCCCAAAGTGTTTAAAGTGTAAAATCTCTGCCTTTAGGTCTCAGAGCGCGTCATCCCCTCGTTCTCATTTATTTTGATGAGAACCAGAGCACTTTCCCTCTCTCTCTGCAGTCAGAATCACAAATGCTCCTGTGGGAGAGCTGTCAAAGACAAGCAGGTTTTTCGCTTGCTATAGAGCAGCTGAGGGACGATTAGAATAGTTTGATTTATTCCTGAAGATTTAAGTAACATTTGGATAGCAATAAAGCCAACATGGGCAAAGTGGTTTTTGTCATACGCTCATCACCATGGTTTGGAAAAATGGATGCCCCAGGTGAAAGCGAAGACTTCAGAGCAGGGTCTGAACATTTTTGAAGCCAGGGATCCCTTTAACTGTAATCAGGGTGTAGATTACAGATTACAGATCTGTATCTGTTTAGTGAACCAAACATCTGTATCTGTATTTGGGTTTAAACCTAAACATGAAAACCTAAACAAACACTGATCCTAATTCTGAAGTAGAAATGACAGCACTGTGCGCATGACCTGTAGATACTGGCTCTGGTAATTAAAAATTCTTCCCTTTTATTATTATTTTTTCTGGATCTATTTCCCAATAGATAGTACACGTCATACCCTAATTTAGTGTAAATCACATGACCATGCCGTTACTAAAGATGCATGTGCTCTTTCTTTGTCCTGTAAGCTTCATGACTGACTAAATATTAGGTTTATTATGTACAAGTATTTTTTTTATTGCAGCCATAGAGAGTTTTATTCTTGTACTTTCCACCAACAAAACACACCAAATCCCAAAAAAATCTAGACATGTTTTCAATGTTTTTAGGGTTGGATGAATTCCATTCAAGTCAAAGAAGCAGTCATTCACTCTCTCCCACTTATTTTTGTTGTTCTCTATACAGCTTGTCCAGTACAGGGTTGCAGAAGGGCTGGAACCCATCCCAGGGGACTCTGGGAACTAGGCGAGGTACGCGCAAGGCGGGCACACCCTGGATGAGGTGCCAATCCAATCACAATATAAAATTTCAAAAAGAGAGAAAAACAACTTGCAAATTTCGACGTAATAGTTAAAAAAAATAGTTCACTTCTTTACGTATTTATACAGTATTTCACACTTCTTGCCATACTTGGACGTTCTTACTCACTCAAGTCTTTTTAATGTTAGATTTAAACCGAGATCTGATTAATCTATCAGGGGTGAAATTAAGAGGAAGAAATAAAAGACCAACTGTTTGAAGTGTCCTCATCTTCATTTGATCTGCCATCACAGCTCGAGTCAGTATTAAATCATATATTTTTTTTAAGAGCAGTGCCTTCAAAAGCGGTTTAATCTTGCTGTTTGTTATATATTTTCACTCTCTACATAAACAGAACTCAGTTGTCCAAATATGTGCTCAGTGCAAAAGCGGGTGGGCTGGGCTGTGATGAAGATTGATGAGATTGCTGTGAGGAACATTCACTGCTAATCCGGTTACACTTCCTGGCACACTGTTTTATACATCATTATTCAAGTGAGGGGAACAAAATGCGAAAAAGAAAATTGGATATAGTATAGAGAAGTTAAGTGTGAGAAGTTAAAGGAAAAACAAAAACAAAATAAAGTTTTCTTTTTTTTTTCTTTTTAGTAAGCTGCAGGGTGATCTCGAGCCTCCAGAATAGTTTGAATGTGTTTTAATGTCGGCAGAGCTTCTACACATCTCTGGAAGTATACTAGAGCAATGAACTTTGGAATTTCTTTCAAAGGATATTTGCTCAACTGGTTTTATGGCGATGATGATGCTGTCTAATACATCTGTCTAAATTCTCTCACTAATGTTCTACCAGGTTGCGACCAAGTGATGAGGAAAACCATCCCGTGTGACTCATCCTCATCAAACTCTTTAGTGAGCTTTTGTCCTATGTGAATGGGAACGCTGTCATTCTGGATGACTTTAGTCTCTTATTACTATAAAAGTACTCCATCATGATATGATAAACATGACCAGTGAGAAGAAGTTGATTGTACTGACATATAGGGATTTAAACCATACCAGTAAAGAAGAGATCTACACTTAATGGTCATCTCATTAGGTACATCTTTCTAGAACTGGGTTGGACCCCCTATTGCCTAAATATTTCACGACACAGATTCAACCAGGAGCTGGAAATATTCCTTATAGATTTTGGTCCAGATTGACATAAGAGCATCATGAAGTATTTGACAGGTGCATATCCATGATGCAAATCTCCGGTTCCACTACATCCCAAGGTGCTCTATTGGATTGAGATCTGCTAACTTTGTCACCTTGCACCTTCAGGGTTCAGGTTCAGTTCCTGTCTGTGTGCAATTTCGTATGTTCTCCTTGTACTTAGTGGGTTTCCTCTGGTTACTCCGGTTTCCTCCCACAGTCCAAAGACATGCAGATTAGGGAAATTGGCGTTCCCAAATTGCCCATAGTGTGTGAATGAGCGTGTGAGTGTGTGTAAAGTATGTGTGCCCTTACAATCGACTGGTACACAAGTCTCCTGAAAAAGGCTCCAGACCCCTGTGACCCTATACACAGGATAAAGCGGTATAGAAGATGAGTGAGTGAGTTAGTGAGTGACTATGGAGGCCATTTGTGTACAGTGATTTGATTTTAGCTTCATGACACGGAATGTTATACTGTGGTCGATAAAGCGATAGACACAGAGAGCAACAATTCTCAGGTAGGCTATGGTATTTAAACAATGCTCAGTTGGTACCAAGGGGCTCAAAATGTGCCAAGAAAATACCCCCCCACCCCAGGCTATGAACACCTGCCCCTGAACTGTTGATACAAGGCTGGATGCAATAACACTTTTACTTTGTTAACTCCAAATTCTGACCCTACTATCCAGCAGAAATCGATACATATTCGAGACAGGCAATTTTCCCCATTGTTCTATTCTGCAATTTTGATGAGTCTATGTAAGTTGTAGACTCAGTTTCTTATTCACAGCTGGTCTTCTGCTGCCATAGCCCATCTGCCTAAAAGTTTGATGTCTTGTGCATTCAGAGAATTCTTTGGTTGCAGATATTCTTTCGGTTGTGCCGAGATGTTTCCCTTTCTATCAGCTCCGACCAGTATGGCCAATCTCCTCTGACCTCTGGCATCAACAAAGCATTTTCACCAAGAGAATAGACCTTACTGGATATTTTCCCTTTTTTCAAAAAATTCTTTGTAAACCCTAGAGATGGTTATGCGTGAAAATCCCAGAAGATCAGCAGTTTCAGAAAGACCTGCCCATCTGGCACCATCAACCATGTCCTGTTCAAAGTCACATAAATCACCTTTATTCTCCCATGCTGATTTTCAGTTTGAACTGCAACAGATCATCTTGACCATGTCTGCATGCCTAAGTGGATTAATTGCCAAGAGATTGGCTGATTAGATATTTGCGTTAAAAAACAGGTTGAACAGGTGTACCTAATGAAGTTGCTGGCGAGTCTACTGTATATTACAGCACAAAGAACGGTATATAGCAAATATGTAGGATTGAAGTTGAGGGCATCATTCATCATATTCATTTCAAATCCAGACCTGAGTGCAATAACATTATGCAGTGTTTAATATACCAGAACATTTCTTTAAGTCACTTTCAAAATTTCTTTCCAGCACCACAAGAAAAATTCTCGCAGAAATTACTGATATTTTTGCGTTTGCATGGCTCGCTTCAGGATCAGATCATTGCCATGCTTATGCATATGCACATAAAAGAGCAACCACACACATGGAATAGTATCAATTCCACAACTGAGACATATCCAAAAAAAAAAAAGAGTCAGGTATCCCCATCCTTGATGAATCACTTAAAACGGTGGAACCTTATATTGAAAAGCTCTTTTGTCACCAGGAATCCACTGCAGATTGAATGTTTACATACCTTTTAAGATTTCATGCCTGGAAAGCTGTAACATGAGGTTAGCACAATAAATATTCATCTCATTAACAAACACATATGGTTCCTAGATCACACTATGAAAATTTAAAATAACAGCGGAAAAACAAAGAGTTCTTTGGAAATAAACTTTCACGTTTTCGAGCGTTGTCACATGGGCCAAACTGATTCTTAGACAAATAACCAGGGTATTTGGGTATTTTAGTGAATTTTACACTTGCTGGATTAGAAACCCCGTCTTTTGGATTAGCTTAGCAAACGGAAAGAGGTATTTTAAAAGCTGTTTAATAAGCACTTCGAATTTTTATTTGCATTCAGCATATTTGACCAAATATAGTCAATGTTTTAAATATTTACAAAAACAATTTACCAGGTTTTACTCAGACCCAGTGGTTTAGCTGTGCTGGAGAATGTTGAGTGAGGAAAATGCATGTTGAATTTTTAAGTCGTATTAGATTCATTTTATTAGTACATATTTAATAATGGTTAGGTCATTAGTTGACCAAAGTGCAGCTGCTACTCAGTTTGGTTTCAAATCGGTTTGCTGTTTGTTTCCTGGCTCGCTCCCAAACGCTCTGGGTCATTGGCCTTGAGGCAACTGTGACACCCTTATGTTGCATCACGTTTATCTAAAAGCTGACCACCCATGAACTGAGGAGCAATCTACTGTGTCTATTATCCGTCCATTCCCATTACAGGCTGAATTAACGAGCAGCCTAGATGTTTATACTGTATCAATGTTCCTCTTGCGCCACCATTATGTTTTGTGAAGCATCCTATATAGAAATCATAACAAGTAATTTACAGTATATATAATGTGATGATCCAGGGTTTGCATGTGCTAATATTCAGTGACCCATGCAGACAGGTCATGGCAAGGTCAAAAGCTTGAAGGCTATCAGAAGCTATTTATGCAGCTTGTACCAGGTCAAAGTCTGTCTGGATTGTTGTGGACTTCAGCAGAACATTTTTCGAGTTTCAAGGAAGCAGATGGCTCAAGTTTAGACTACCTCTCCTCTTTGATGATGCTTTGTAGATACAAGTAGACAGAACAACACAAATGTTACAACATATTGTTGCGATTATTATGCAAATACAAGAACTGCACATATTTTGTAACTGTCGTGTTGGCATAAAGTGATTATATGCATTGTGAAATTGGACCATGTGTTTGTGAGGCCCCCCCCCCAATCAGAGACCACCCATATGACTAACTCACACTTATTAATGACTTAATATGACTCATGATTCTATGTTTTTTGCTAGAAATCTCCTTCCCAAGTCAAACACTGAGATTTCATTTCATCTCACCTAGATCAAGAAATAGAAGTGTTTCACTTCACTACATACTAGACTGAATTGCTAATTAGGAAAAAAAAAACAGACACACAAACACACACTGAATAAACATGCAAAGGAAAGTGGTGAGCTACAGTAGGTGAAATCGTAGGATGTGATTAGTGTGTGGTGATACATGAGAAAAGAAGCATTTGCTCAGCTCCAGATCTGGCACTAATTAGCAATGCTGGAGTTCTTGCTGTGTGACACCAGGCTCTGGCGCTTCACAGCTCATGACTGTGTGTCCAATCAGCGCAGGCCAGTGTGACTGCTGTTTGTTTACTCTCTCAGTCAGCCGTGGCAGCCATTTGGCAGCTCCCTCAACCAACGAATCTTAAGCGCTCCCACATTGAGCAGCCTCAGCCTGGTCACACTCACCAGCACATGAAAACACATGTTCACGAACAAAAATGACACAAACAAAGACAGGCATGATAAAGGAATATCTGGTGAGGTGAGCAACCGTAGATCAGCCATGATGGAGGAACAGCTTGTGTGAAAAATGTTTAAACATAATTATTGTAATTATTTATAACTCAGCACAGATCAGGATGGGTTTCCGTTTCCCCGCAAAAGTTTTTTTCCCCCGCTCACATTATCTCAGGGAGCTTTTCCTTGCCACTGTTGCCTTTGGCTTGCTTCTTAGAGATCAAGATCTACATCTGGATTTTTGTAAAAAACGGCTTTGTGGGAGTGTCTGTTATTCAAAGTGCTATACAAAGAAAATGGATTAGATGAAAGATTGTGTTTCAGATTGTAATGAGCTTCACTACATATCAGGGTGGACATCTTTTATTATAAACATATAACAGACATTTTCAAACAGGTACATTCCATCAGGGAAAATTTGGACAGTAAAGCAAAGCATTCACAGTACATTAAAACAAATACAGTAAAGCAAAGCACAATTTTTTCTTCAACAAAATGAGTAGATGCACCATGTTACAACATATACACTATATTTATATACACATAAATTATAATTTTACAACCCAGTGATCCCTTTTGGAGCCAGCATTGTGTTGAAACATGTGGTTAAGTGTGATAACATCTCTGTATTTACAACATATATCCTCATATTTATATATATATATATATATATATATATATATATATATATATAGAGAGAGAGAGAGAGAGAGAGAGAGAGAGAGAGAGAGACCACAAGGTTATCCTCCACTGCTCAGCAGCAGCTAATATGTATGAAGTAACACGACTGCCCTCTATTGACTGTACAGGACACTACACTCACTACACTACAGTAGAGCAGGATTCACCATTATTACACATGCACGCTTAACACTACAACAGTCATTACACAGCACTACAGCTTGCACTGATCTATCACTACACAATGAGATCTCAATAAGCGCAGAAGACACAGACTCGGAGTGTACAGAGATTACAAAGTAAAACTGGCTAAAAATAGTGTTGCGGGACTAAAAGATGTAAAGCTAGGATTATTATTTCAACATAACGAGGACACATCATATAGGAAAAAATTGGTTAAAGGCACTTTGGACAGACTGGAGGCTCGCGCACCCCGTGGATAATACCGAGAGTACTTAATACTGTTTTGTACACGATTAATATGGGGCTCTCATTCCAGAAAAAATAAAACATGTGTATATATACATACACACAAACACACAACCTCACTTCCATACTGTCAGTCAAACTCTCCCACTACAGCACGCTGTCTCACACATACTAGCAATCAAACTTCCTCTCGCACACCATCATAGCTTTTCAACACACAACCATGTTCTCACATGCACATTATCAAACCTCACACTGTCGCAATGTGTAACAGTTTTGATAGACCGCATATGAGAGTCTGACGGTGTACTATAGAATATGACAGAGTGTGTGTCATATAGAAGTGTCAATTACAGCCTGAATGCCCTGGCATACATTTTTCATGATGTCCCACATAAAGAGACTAATAAATTGAGGTGTGGCCGGGGTTGGTGTCAGAATTGTACTTTGTAGACACTTACAGTTCACGTAGCTCCAGAAATTACTTTTAGCATTAGCTTTGTCCAATATATATATTTATGTATATAAACAAGGTTATTGCATGAGATTGTCAGGTTCTGATATGCATCTTAAACATAGCAGTTGTGTGATGCTGCAGCATAGCGAAAGTTTTCCGGATTATACTGAGCAGTGTCTTTACCACCTCATAGATATGTTCGCTTTGGTTGCTGGGTTTTTGAAAACAGTTCAAATGAAGATTGATTGGCAGGAGGGAGGAGTTAGATCTTTCATCTGGATCTGAACGCTGGTATACATTAGGTACCCAAACAGGACAGAACGGGAGGATGGTCGAACCGTCTGTAGCTGCGACTCACGCCGCAGTCATCTGCTCAATATGTTCACTCAGCAACTTGTGTTGTTCTGATATGGGGAAATGAAAAAGAGAATATTTATTGTGCATTTACTTTACGCCCAGGTCTCCTCCTTTTCCTCAGAGGACAAGCGTCTCAACTAACTGTAGAAATGCTGCTGTAAGCATAAAGACTTTCTTGTTCTCGTTCAAGGACTTCTATTCGCAACATGCTCGTTTTGAGCATCCTTTCAACACACTCAGTACTGTTTGACTCAATCGTATACAGCTGTAGAAGGGTAATGATTTATAACCCCACTATCCGGTGTCGCCCGGAGTCTGGTTCTTCTCAGGATTTCTACCTCATGTTGTCAAAAGGAGTTTTTTTTTTTCCTCACTACTGTCACCTGTCTTGCTGATTCTACATCCATATTTCTTTAACAGCTCCTTTGTGAAAAGTGTCTACTGTTAAAAGGCTATACAGCACAACCATACAGTATAACCATACTGTAACGTAAAGTGACCAAATTGTTGATCAGGTTAACAAGTAATAAGACGGTGGAATGATGGCAGAATTGAACAAAAGCAAGATATCATGTGTATGTGTAGAAGAGTGTGCCCTTCACCTTCATTCAAGTGTCCGATAATCGACTGCTTCTTTAGGAAATCATTGCAGAGCTTCTTACTCAATCCAAAGGCCAGCATATTATGGGTGAAGGTCCTGTAAACACACATACAGTGGACGCATGTAAAACAAACTTGCAGAGGTTGGGGGGGGGGGGGGGGAAGAAAAAAAAACCAGCCCGTTACACCTTTTATTTTCAAACGTCTTTTCCAAAAACACCCCCCCCCCCCCCCCGCACAAAAATAACGCACAAAAATTGCATTCTTATGCAAAACCTTTTTAAAATGCCATCACTCACCCCAGCTGTCCAAAGGCGATGTTTTCTTCAATCCTCGTGCTGTCATCTTTCTCTTCCTGGGTCATATGACACCACTTTTCCCTAAGGAGGTTGAAGAAAGAGGTCAAAGTTCAAACTTCGACGTCATTCTCAGTTTCAATGATTTTACTGAAGCCAACAAAAGGAGGAAATAACAGTCACTGTACAGTATACCACGGACAAGATCACTTTTCCCTTTTAGTGCGTTATACTCATTTGTTGCTATGATTAATTCCATAGCAAGGTGTAAATCGCAAAAAAGAATCATGAGCAATGAAAAACATTGCAAAAGGCCAGACAAATGACATGCTAATGTAGCCGGACATTACAAGGGCGTAGATTTGGTCTGGACATTGGTGGGGACCTGGGTCTCCACCCCCCCCCATCCCCTGGCCCACCCACCAACACCCCCACCCCAACTCCGTCCACGGAATGCATGTTTTTTTAATATGCTGCAAAATGCAAAATCACTTTACATTAATACTAGCAATGCTTCGATATATATTAATCCACTCGAAATGCAATTCGTTAAGTTAAATTAAGGAATAGTGTAATGTTAGTGGTTCCTGGTTAATAACATTTTATGACACTTCTGTTCACACAACCAAATGTTCTAAGTGCAATATCTGATTATAATACACTTGTGCAATACTTCTTTTCCCTTACACTACAGTTCTAGTGCAATATGTGACTAAATTATGTGCCAGAGCTAATTCTATTCTATTCTACTTCTATTTATTGTTATTTTCCTTAAATTTTTTTATTTTTATTTCTTTAATTACATTTTCCTGTCTAATATATATTTTTTCATAATCTAACTTTTCCTTGCTTCCCGGTAAATTAATCTGAGCAACTGCATAAGAGCAATTTCCCTCTGGGATTAATAAAGTTCTTTGAATCTTGAATCTTAAAGGAATGTTTAATAACTGATAAAAAGATAGTTTAATAAAGACTATTCGTTATTGAGCCATAGTGCAAACGTAACATCTCAAGCATCAGTATATATAAAAGTAGATTACATCTAAACATGAACTACTGTTAGGTACCACACAACAGCTCAATGCCTATTGCTCCTATATGAAGGATCCAAAAACATGCCTTCGACTCTCGTTAACAGAAATAAACTTCTGGCATATTTGTTTGACATCAATATTGTCCAGACTGTTCTGGTGGACATGGCATACAGCAGCATTGTTCAATCTCATTTGTGTCATTGTTGATGCAGTCAGTGAATGCATTTTAAAAACTATTTGTGTGAAGTGGATTGTCTATTGGTGAACCGTAACTAAATTCTAGCCATGGCAATATTAGTACTGTATGTAGTATATCAATTTCTTTCACAAGACTCATTTCTGACAAACAGTCAGTAGATTAGGAGAACTGACAGCGATCATATTTATACTTTTACATTTAGCTGTTTAATCTGCTGTTAGTTTTAAGTCCGTATTCACAGACTATAAGCTGCCCTGCTGTACTGAATGTGCGTCAAAGGGGTAAAAAAATAAAAAAACACTAGCATTAACGTTAACTGTTGTCGTTACTTTGATGGATTCACTAGCGAACTTGAAGTGACTTACACTTTTCTTTGAAAAAAAGCTCCTTATGTCCAGTTTCTTTTTTTTCTTTTTTTTTGCTGCAGCCTCCTCACATGTATGTCACCCAACACACCTTCTTGCACGGGAAAAAAAAAAATCCACTGCATTTGGCGCTGCTTGTATCTGAATGCAGCCAATAGCCTATCACATGATAGCAGGGAAAGGAACAGCCAATCAAAATATTCATGTGTTTTGGGGGCGGGAGGACTGAAGGAGAGAACGTGATTTATCCCTTTCTGGGTGTCTAGGTTAATGTTGACAGCACGATTTTTTATTTTTATTTTAAGTGGATTAAATTATTGGTGGGGACATTTCAATGGTCGGAAGATATTGGTGGGGACACATCCCCTCCGTCCACCCTAAATCTACGCCCCTGGTACATTAGCACCCATGCACAAGTAGTAGAGCAGAGCTTATCACTTGACCTAATTTCAGTGTTTAGCAATGCTCTTGAGTAGAACGAATCTGGATTAATGGTTAACCAAGATAAAATAAACAAATATGGAATTCTCTAATATTTCATCCAAAAATTCATTAAAACCCTTGGATGCTGGTTATTCACTAGCACACCAAATATCTTCTTATTAATGTTAGTGCATGTTAGTTAGCTGTTACACAGAATGTAGAGATGATATAAATCATTTAGAACAATTTCTAAACTTCTGCATTTGGTGATAATACTCCCAAGTTACTGATCTGAGCTCCAACATCATCTGTTCTACTAAATTTTATATTTAAAAATACTATCGAGTTTAGAGGGAGAAAAACTTCACCAAGAATGAAGAAATTGTCTAAAAAATTTTTTAAAAAAATAAAGATGACGACACCCAGCATGCTGATGACCTGCACAGTACGCTGCAAGCATGCAAGGGCAAGTGACTGCATGATCCACATAAAATGCACACAGAAAAAGCAGAGGCCAGAGACGGAAGGCCAGACACTACTATCCAGAAACTGTGGCCTCAGGACCCAAAGCAGCTGCTGAAGCATTCCTTTAATCCTCGGTGCACCTGGTATTGGTGCATTCATGAAAGAACGTCATTTACAAACAAACGAAGGAATGTATAAATGAGATAGGTAAAGGCCCATTTGGCAGACAAGGTGTTTCATGGAACAGCTACAACACGTAGATTGGCATTGCAAAAGCTGCCTTATTTACCAATTTATTTATTCGAGGGGTGGTTCAATTCAAACCGAGACTTTTGATTGTGCAGAATAACAGAACACAGTTATGGCAATCCCATCCTGCACTAATGCACTTTTCCAGCATTTTACTAGTACTTGGACCCCATCTGGGAAGAAGGATTTCCCGCTTCGTGTCTGAAATTCTGGCCTCCCAGGAACTCCTTTAATGCCCAAAACATGCGGAGTGAGGTCAGGACTATAGGACTATATTGGGGTTGTGACGATAACTCCCAGCACTGTCGTCTTGCACCTCCAGGGTCCGGGTTCGATACCCGGCCAGGCTCGATTACTGTCCCTGTTCTCCCCGTTCTTGGTGGGTTTCCTCCGGGTACTCTGGTTTCCTCCCATAGTCCAAAGACAAGTAATTGGTGTTCTCAAAATTGCCATTGGTGTTCTCAGAATCGCACATTCATTCACACTCAAAAGTGTGTGAATGAATGTGCGAGTGTGAGAAAGTGTGTGTGTGCCCTGTGATGGATTGGCACCCTGTCCATGGTGCACCCCGCCTCGTGCCCCAAGTCTCCTGGGATAGGCTCCAGGTTCCCCCGACCATTAATACAGCATAAAGCGGTATATACGATGAGTGAGTGAGTTTCCACAGACAAGTTCACTTGCAGTGTTTAACTTGCTCATAGGAATGACTGCAGTGGGCTCCGAGCCACCTTTGCCAGGATCGTCATTTCCAGTTGTGCAACCCTCTGTAAAATGTTTGCACCTTTCATATGTTTCACTGCAGCTATGAATCTCATCATCGTACTGTAAATGCTAATCACTTTTACGCCTATGTTCTCAAGATATTGCACCACAATTCCCAGTTTGACTTGAACGACCATTGTGTTTATTTCTAACCTAAAAAGTTCTTAGTTCCATATTGAGAGATAAGGTGGAAAGGTCTACAGCTGTGGTTCCACAATTGAGGGTTAAAATGCAACTTAAAAAATCTTATAATATATATATTTTTTTTATTTTAACATTGAAAGTGTCATGAAGGCAGTCTTTTAAAATTACAAAATTGCTTTCAGTCAATACTTTGGCATGCACTTATCAAAAGGATCTCACGGGTTCACTATAATTGTAAAAAAATTACAGAATGTCTTCCAGGAAATTAATACGATGCAACTTCCTGTTAACCATATGACTAGTGGAGTATTTAAAATATTTCATGGGGGAGTAACAGGGGTAAGTGAATGATCTGGATCTGATATTACCTACAACAAATGACTGAGTGGGGTGTTTAATGGGGTTACATATTAATGCAAAAATAATAAGATTGATTAGAATCGAGATACAATGTAGAGGACTGACACAGGCAAAACAATGTAGTCTTACAAAACAATGTAAAAATAATAGCGAGACACCCCAAATGTGGATTTACCCAAATGAACTAAAATACGATCTGGAAACTACCATTATGTCCTAAACCAGCACACAATGTGCCTTTCTTTTTTGCTGTTGCCATATTTGGCTTTTCGCTTTTATCAGTGTGGCGCACAACTTCCTGCCAGCCACTCACTCGACATGCTTATAAAAAAAAAAAAAAAAAGTATGATGACTCTGAAGTTTTCTGAGCGTTCTGCTTTACAAAACGCCTAGATGTCAAAAACCTTCCCTGACCCCAGCTTTCTAACAAGCTAGAATCGGCTAAAAAACTGTGTTGTAAAGTATACGTGACAAATAATAATAATCTCTTAAACTGCGTTATGACCTTATCCTGACACTTTCCTTCGCTCTTGCTGCAGCCTAACCGAGTCTTATTCTCGATTGAATTTCTCTGTGGCCTTTTTTTCTGTCTAGTTGTGTCTGGTGGAGAGACAGAATGAAAGACAGACCTCTCGTCTTTCTCCTCCTCAGCTGTCCGCCTGTGTGAGGCAGCAAGGTACACGGAGATAAAGAGTTAAAGTTGCATGCGGAAAAAAGAGAGAGGAAGAGAGAGAGAGAGAGAGAGGAAGAGAGGAAGAGAGAGAGAGAGAGAGAGAGAGAGAGAGAGAGAGAGAGAGAGGCCATTGAGCAGATTGGTGCAGGAATGTCTATTACAGAGACAGACTGACTCAGAGAACAAAGTAAAAAGAATCAGACTTGACTGTATGCAATTATGTGGAAAACGCACACACACAACATACACACGCGTGTGCACGCTCACGGCGCACACACGCTCAGGCACACGCGCAGGCACGCGCTCAGACACACACACATACTTTTCTCATCCAGACTCGGGCACCAAAATCCTCATTGAGTTTTAACAAAGCAGTCTGATGACCTTAGTCCCTAACAGTTGTTCACAAACATCACATGATCTGCAGTGTTTGTGAAGTCACACCCAACTATCACTCACACACACACACACACCGTGGCAATTCCAGTGAAGCAACCTGTTAATCCTTTTATTATGAATGAGGTGTGTAAGTAGTGACAGAGGGTGCAGCAGTGCGGATCTGCATATGTGATACTTTTATATGAACTCTTGAAATGAACTTTTTTTTTGCTTTCCTTCTTTCTCACAGATTCTCTCACCTCGTGGTGGGGGACCTCTTGTTCCTCTCACAGTGCACAGCATCGAAAAATGCAGCATTCCAAAATCTTAACGTGTGCCTTGAAACAGAGAAGACCAGCATTAACAGTGTGAAGGATGTACATTCTATTCATGTGATCAGATCTAGTAAAAAAACAAACACATACTACCTGCTACTACCAGCGTGAGATTTCATAACAGCGCTTCCTGAAGTGCTTTATTACCTTCATAGTACAGCAAATTTCCAGCACGTTTATTATTGAAGTATGTTTTATAAAAATATACAGCCGTCATGTGGCTGAGAACTTCGAAATCATGAAGTCGTCTATCCTGAAGACTGTTACCTATAGAAAAACTGTTAGGACGTGTGATTTGTCTCACAGCTGGGACTCTTGTCAAAGAACATTAAGCAACATTTACATTACAGTGTTTGGCAGACGCCCTTATCTAGAGCGACTTACATTTCTATCACATTATACATCTGAGCAATTGAAGATTAAGGACCTCGCTCAAGGGCCCAACAGTGGTCGTGGGGTTTGAACCTGGGATCTTCTAAACCGTAGTCCAATGTCTTAACCACTGACCTACCCCTGACCCCTACTTCTGACCAATCAGAATTGAGAGACGTGACTTGTCTTGTATCAGAAATGACTATTGAAACAAAACCTCATGAATGTTTGTAGATCAAATTTTAAAAAAGTATCAAATGAACTCATCAGACACAGCACATCTTTCTAAATGAACCACATACCAGATTGGTTGCTGTTTAAGGTGTGTATACAAGTAGATCTTCTCTTCTTTTTTCTTGTCTGGGGACGCCGATGGCCATGCTGCAGTGGAAGAGGACACACAATTAAACGATTTTTTACACAGACTCATTATGAGCAGAATAGTGCTGAAAGAACATGCAGGCGCGACGAGCGCTCAGTGACAGCTAGGACGTGATTACAGTCACAGACTGCTTATTAGCAGCGAGATGAAAAGACAGACCAATCAAGCAAGAAATTCAGGAAGGTGTCCATATGGGCCAAAACACACATGCGGAGCTCCGTGCATTAGCACTGCACATGCGAAATAAAAGTGATATGGGTTAAAAGAGAAGCGTGGATGTACATTGAATGCACATTTATACCCAAAGCATTACTGGTTGTCTGTCTTGGGGTTATCTTGGTTCTCTGTCTCACATGCTTTTTGCACATAACAGAGATTTCAAGTAACTTTCACGCCTGCTGTCTATCAAACCCTGTCTGTCCTGTTCCTTTGTTTCACACTGCAAACCTTTTTTTTTTTATCTCGCTTGCGCAATCCAGTGAAGCATAAACTCTGTAGAAATCTATTTATATAATGCATGTCTAGGTCATGTTATTTGCATGAATAAGCTACAGCATTATGAACTTGCTTCATATGGCTGCAGGGTGAACAAATCAGTAATCCGGGTATCAGGGACAAACAAATGTAGCAGAGTGGTGGTAGCATGGGCAATTACAGTTCCATAGGCTATGTTTAAACATAATGCAGTTCACTGTGATACAACACACTTTACATATTGACCAAGATGTGATGCATTTGACAGTGGTATGATTTATACTAAGGAGAGCTATTGGTACAATCAAGAACACAAAGATACCAATCTTAAAGGTCAGATATTATAATCCTTTTTAAACACGCTTGCATAAGAGCTCTCTATGTTAGTTTTCTGTATTCTGGCTGCGTGATTTTCTTTCTGTTCACTCCTTTTGCAAACAGAATGTTTCAGTGTCAGCAGCTTTGAATGAACCCCAAACACCCCTTGAGGAAGTGCATTATTGTATTGTATTGGATCAGAATGCAGGGACCAGAAACGGTCATGTTCAGGACCTTATCAAGCATTTTCCAGCTGTTTTTAAAGGCTTTTCTCGCTTGCATTTTGGAAGACAAAATCATAGAAAAAAAACAAACAAAAAAACCCACGACTAGAGACAAAGGCCGCCTAGGTTAGCTTAGCCCCACTAAGCGCTAACCGAGTCATTCTTAAAAACAAAAGAGTGCTACATTTGGTTTTAGCGGTTATCTGATAACTGCTAAATCTACCCCTTTTTAAAAGCTGAAGAAGTTAAGAAACTCATCCATTTCTTTTAGTCTTGACTAATATTATATAATTACATGATACTAGCTAGCAATACTTTTCAGCTTAGCTCAATTAGATCTCTCGGTAACAAAAACAAATGACTTGGCAGCAGAGTAAAGTTTTTTACTTGGCCAGTGGACAAAGATAACAAAAATATCATGTGTCCAGCTCTGAGCAGATACCAATACACCAACATGGGCAACTAGAATAAACACTAACATGGTGTTAGATCATTGAACTGCTATCTCAAGTCCAGTATTGAAGTAAACTGCACTGTAAATACAACTGGCCTGACTTTAGCTCAATTCACGTCACTTACATTTCATGTCTGGCATGAATTCTAAGAAAAAAAAATGTTGACAAAGAACTAAACATAGATGAAAGTGGTGCAGGATGATATGATCTCTAATCAAGATCATGATTAACCGAACATTATAATTTGATTATGACTAATGAAGGATTTCCTCCCAAATAGTTTGTACTGTAAATATTCTCGACTATTAAAGATGGGATATTTTTTTCCTAATAAAAGTGTCCTTTTTTCCAGACTCGAGGGGGATGGAGTCATATGGTAATACATGGGACAGGACATGAACATACATGGTGGGGAAAGTATTAACAGAATTAGAAAAATATATATTATTTATATGGGCAAGATTATGCTTGTCGATAAGGTTCTGAATGTCAGTTTCCATTAATTTTCGAGTAATCGCCCAACCTTAAGTGAAAGACATGAATTCATCTCTTGACTTCACTTCTGGTGCTCTGAATATTCTTATCATATTAAAAAAAAAAAAAAAAAGATATGACTTATTTACCTGGGGTTTTAAGCTTGTCTTCTGGACTGTCTGTGTCTCTGTGGACAAAACAGGGGACAAAAGAGGAAGTCTGAAAAGGATCAGACCTATAGTAGTTGCACGCGTACATAGCCGCATTAGTCATGCCACATTTAAGTGATCGATAGTGATTTGAATATGCAGCCATTTCTATTGGCTTTAGTAAATAAAGGAAATGACTAAGCATGAGTGCAGCTTCTCACTCGTTCTTTCGAGCAGACGGGCCTCTGAGTTTGCTCTCCAGACCTCCGAAAAAACTCTTCATATCCGTTTTGGCTGTAGTATTTTTCAGCATTTTCTCCGCAATGTCTTTCTTGCCTGACAGCCAGACCTTGCTGCTGCGCAGATATGAGTCAAAACCTGCACTTGGCTTCTCCAGGAGCTCTGTAGGTGACAGCTGGATCTTCCCTGGGAGACAGAGGATTAACAAGTCATACATGACACAAAAAAGGAACCAAAACAATGAATTTTCTTTGTATAACTTATGAAAAACAAATGGAAAGGTCTATTAACACTGTCTGCAATATTTGTTTAATAGTACGAATCAAGAAAAAAACTTTAACATTATTGCAATGTTTATTGTACTGTAGATACTAGGTATAATATTTCTACATAATCTCCATTTCATTCAATACAAGTGTACCAGGATTTTATAAGTGTCTGGATTTCTCTAAGGTGAAAAAAAGTACAAATTTTAGATTTTCATTTGATTCACCCCATATTAAATGAAAATATCAGACTTGCTTGTTCAACAAGCAACTTGATTTTATTCAATGTCTTACCAATGTAATAGTATGTGAAACACATGGTCATTAAGTGCTTGGCCGGGCTGTAATCATCCATCTGGAAGCATCTGACAAAACAGGCAAAAAAATGTCAGCTAAGGGTCATAGTAGTAATGCAAAATCAAATTTAACCCACGCACATACTGTACGTATACAAATATTGACTCTAGAAGAAAGCTTCAGGAAATGAACTTGTGGAATAAGTGCCAACAAAGCCGCATGACTGTTTCTCCAAATAAAGTATAAATAAACCCACCATCCACTCAGTGTGGATCTTCAGACTCCATTTCAGGACAGACTTACTGAGAGCTAACGGTCACATCGTTCATTCTCGAACTACACAAAGAAATATACAGAGTCTGGGAGCGTTGTTAAAGCTGCCTGAGAAAAAGGACTAATTATTGTCCTTAACATTTCAAAATAATTATATGGTTCACGTCTATAAATACTACATGTCAGGGCCAAAACAGAGAGGTTTAAGTAATTAAGAACAGAATACCAATGACTAACTTGGGAAATGATATGTTGTTGTAATCTCTCTGCAATACTGGCACTTACATTGTGGTTTATATACTCAGGTTTAGAGGAGAGAATGTGATGTTACCAAATGTTTATTGAGCCACATAACCAGCAGCTTGTCTCCAGAATCTCAGCCAAGATGCACAGATTTATTATGTTGTTTTTTTTTCACTTACTCAAACAGGACGACTGCAAAAGACTGCACCAGGCGGTAGAACGTCTGCTCACTCACACACTTAGAGTT
Organism: Channallabes apus; assembly: GCA_030522415.1. Lineage (NCBI taxonomy): Eukaryota > Metazoa > Chordata > Actinopteri > Siluriformes > Clariidae > Channallabes > Channallabes apus. The sequence continues at coordinate 28,792,450 of CM060110.1, forward strand.
GCAGCGCTGCAAGAAACCAAAGAACCTTATTATACTCATGGATCCCATATATTACTGGGTCATATCATATATCATTCAGCTGCACTGAGGACAACAACATGCTTTTAACTGGGATGCACATGGCAAACTTTAAAATAACTAACACTGCATGTTTGTGTGTACTCTGTTGGACCTAGTTTACTTGTTAAGTGCTCTAATGTACTGTGTGTATATATTAAGCATAAACTTTTAGACCCGGGATGAAGAGCTTCTCTCCACCCCCCCACCCACACACCACCCACACACCTGCACACTGACGTATTTTGCAAACCACTCCCTGCCCTTGCCATTTTCTCCACTGCACAACTCGCCGAAGCGTGCTTTCTCCTCCTGGTCAAAGTCCTCCCTGAATCGGAGACAGAAACAGTGAGAGTGAGAGAGAGAGAGAGAGAGAGAGAGAGAGAGAGAAACAGAGAGATGGATCAATCAGTTGTTACTAATAAAAAAAATACTTGTCATATTTTTAACAAAGGCCTTATTGCTTTTCAAAGAGGATTTGTGGTGTAAGGGTAATTAAAAATCAATATGTTCGATTTTTTGCTTTATCATTAGTTTAAACAAATCTCTACATACATGCCAAAGTCAGTCTTATTCCATTAACGTTTCTTTCAACATCAATGTCTGCCAATCACATGGCAACATTTTAACCATAGCTATATACTTCATTCCTTCATTCCTAAAGGTTCTAACCTGGAAACTATTTAATCTAATTATTTACATGTCTAGCATTTTAATATGGAAATGGACTTAAGACTTTATATTGTTACTGTAATTGGAAACCATACAGCCATACAGCAATCAGCCAAAACATGAACATGTTCAGGTGAACTGAACAACACTGATCACCGAATATACACCAGAAAACTGGTGAAAGGATTATGGGCACCTCAGGCTCATCCATGCTATTTAGTCAGATTCCACAGAAAAGACATTGCGGCTTAAATAAAAAAAATAAAAATAAATAAATAAATAAAATTAAAAAAACCATTGGTCATGATGGAAAGGTATCCGAACACCCAGTGTACCACAGCCAGCCGTGCTTGGGGCCCAGCATGCAAACAGCCCAATGCCACCGACCTGGCCTTCAAACTCCCTAGATCCCAATCTGTCCCTTGGAGGTCCCACCCCACAACCTCCAAAGAATCTTCTGCCATCGTTCTGGTGTCAGACACCACAGCACATCCCTGTCAAGGGGTCAAAGCCACCCTGGTGGCACAAGATAAACCCAAAACCTAGATGGTTTTAATGTTACAGCTGATCGGTGTATATGCATTTTTATAAAGTCATCTCGTCAAACATCACTGCCTCACCTTCCATGAAACAATTTCTCCACGTATGCTTTCATGAATTCCCGCCTTTCGGTTACATCTGCATCCTCACCACTATGATTGGATGACGAAGACGAGCGGCGGGAGTCGGAAGTGTGGGAAGGTGAATCGGTGGCCTCGTTCTCGCTGTCTGCAGACTCTGTGGCATCGCTGTCTTCTGGGTCTCCCTCGTTTCCGTACACAGCGGGTCTTGGGGCCATGGGCGATGGGAGCTCACACACAGACTCTGGGACGAGCGGTTCGGCTGATAACAAGTCAGGAGGACCAACAGCAGATGGTGCTGTCTGTGCTGTCTGTTCTTCTGTGCTAGAGGGCATGTCGAAGTCTATGAGGTTTTCCACTGCAGGCCCCTCCATAGTTATATACCAGGGCACTACACACCTCTTCTTCCTGGTTCCCCCTCCCAGAAGCTTAACCTGAAGACGCAAGAATGGCCTGCTTGTTATACAAACATACAATGTTTAATAAAAAAAAAAAAAAAACATTATTGGGTGACTAACACGTTACACAATGCTGAGCAATTCTTGCAAACTAAGCTTCTTAATACGATGTCTCAATATGAAATCTCATGGGTTTCAAAAGGCCATTGCAAAAGGCATGAGTTATAATGTCTGCGTAACATAAAACCAGACACTAGGGTTTTTGCCCTATATTGACTAAACCCATTTTTCAGATTAAATGGTGCTTTTAATCTCTGAAAGTGCAATTGTGCTGTTGCATAGGAATAGGCAGAGCATGCAATCATTTTTAAGGAAACTTTTAAGGAAATATTATGTCAGGGTAATACGTATTGACAGATAAGAGGATGGACAGCTTCTTCATTCTTCTTGTCAATAAGCCATCCATTTCCTCTAGAACTGCTGTGAACACTTACTATGAAACATATGTGTGGCAATCTGGGACAACCTGGGAAACTATTTCACAGAGGCTCATGATTGGCTTGTGTCACTGTGATTAACATGCGAGAAAGTATGCCATCGCTTTCACACTGAGAGCATGGGAATGTTTTTTATTTTTATTTTTTGGACAGCCTAGGCGATATTAAATAGTAATAAATATTACATCATATTGGTCAAACATATTTTTTTGCTTTGAAAATGTTTAAAAAACCCGTTTGCCAGAACTCAAGCAGAGTGACAGCTGTCCCAGGCTTTCCCAGATGGCCTCACTTATGATTTCAGAATATTTTCACTGTCATACAATCATACAACAACCTATCTATTCATTTTGATCCAAAACAATTTGCTAACTATGCATAAAGCCTAAGACCTGCTCAACTATGATCAATTCTTTCTACACTTCAGAGTGCAGTCATTCATGGCACACCCCTTTGACTGTCTATGCAAATGAGGATGGCAGTGAAACTGTTACGTAATCCAGTACTGAAGAAGCGTGACTTGGCCCTTGCACATACAGTACACACAAGCTGAGAGTAGAACATTTAAAAAAAAAAAAAAAAAGAAAAACAAAACGCTATCATGGTGTCAGCTTTATTTAGTGTTTAAAGCTCACAAGGCACCTCACACTTCGCGCTGCACCTGTTTTCTTAAAAACAAATAAATAAATCCTATAAAGTTAAACTGCATCTACAGAAAACACCCTTCAGTAACCCCTAATCCTCCATCTCAATCCCACATTCTCTCTACTCTCTGTTCATCATCGCCTCTGCGTGTGCACCCCATGGCCACAGGCTCTCAAGATGAGAGGCTGGAGAGGAGGAGTGGTTGTGTGTGTGTGCCAAAATTGTGGCTTCTAAGCCAAAAAAGATCAAAAGCTGAAGGTAGATGGAGGGTGAGCAGCAGAGCGAGACAGGGAGAATAGATGGGTGCAGATAGAACCAGAGACAAAATAGCCTGGGGTGATGGGGGGCGGGGTGTAATTTGGTTGCATGCTCAGCAGGCTTTAAAAAAAAAAAAAAAGCACAAAAAAAAAAAAAACTAGCTGTGGTTTTGGCATTATATAATGCTGATTGCAGATTAGATTTTTTTTTTTTTACAAACATAATCTATAAAAAATATAGAAGCTTAGCATACAAACTAAAAAAATGCATTAATGCTGGCCAAACAAGACATGTGTCATACTGTATGTATTTAGGTGTAACATAAATCTGTCATCAGTTGCTTAAAACCCTTTGGTTTTGAGCGATAAGAGAACATTTGCTTACCACAGAGAGGTTTTTGTGATAGTGATACATGTGTGCACTGTTATGCAACGTGTTCATTATTCACTTCCCTTAAGGAAATCATCACTCCCATCATTAGAGTGCCATCAAGAAATGTTAGTCAGTCTGATATTTGAAACATTGTGCTATTCTGAGAAACTGCCTAAATGAATTTTCCTTGCTATTTCTATTATGCTGGATGGTGTGTGTGTGTGTGTGTGTGTGTGTGTGTGTGTGTGTGTATTTGTGTGAGTTGAATGCGATGTTCTTGCTGAAATCCCTTTGAAGCTTTTTGTGTGTGTAACAGAAAGATTTGTGTCAATGGCTTGTAACTGTATAGGATGAGGAAAGGAATCTGCTGCTTTAAAAAAAAAAAAAAAATTGAAAGAAGTCAAAAGCATTCAATCAAATCTGAGAATCCTGTTTTCCAGCATTGCTGATCCATCTGTCCTCTGATTTCCTCCTGCAATGCAAAAGGATTTGAGTACAGCAAAAACTAATATGGCACCAATTACTAACTGTGTTCCCATAATGAGACAGTGTTAAATACCTGGATAAATCTGGAAAAATTGTAAAACTTAAAAAATAAAAGCTTCTTTTATTTTTTTATTTTTTTTGTGATAAGCCATTTTAATGCCATTACATCTGTTCCTTGTTTGTTGGCCATGAAGCCAAAAAAAGAATCTGTTTTATTGACTGCAAAACATATCTTTTTCATGTCAGATGAATGAATCAGAATAATCCAGGCTCATATAGAAACCATTCTATTCTATTCTCACCAATTCTCAAAGTGAGCTTAAGCTAATAAGGATGTATTGTTTTTTTTGTTCATTCGCATTTTTGTTAATGCTTCATCATTGTTAACACCATGTTGGTAGCCTATAATACGGTCATCCTAGTTATTCCTTAAATTAGTAAAAAAAAAAAGAAATAATAATAAAAAAAAGACAGATTTAAAAACAAACAAAATAAAATCTAAAAGTGAAGAGCGTGTCATCTGGGTGTCTGTTCTTATTTTTTTTTAAGACTGAAGCCAACCTTTATGTTTAGTGTATCTTTCACTCTCTATTTATCAACCAACAGCCTTGAAATAGAAACCACTGTAGGAACAGAGCTTCATGATAAGTCTAAACACTACAGCAGCTGGGCACACAAGGCAGCAACCTGAGGACATGATTTAAGATAAACGACAAAGGATTAACTCTGGGGACGGAAGTTCACTTCAAGTGAGTATGTTGGCTAGAATTGTTAAACAATGCGCTTCAACACTTCCTGCTCTGATGATGAAGTTAGTCAAGTTATTCCCAAACAGGAAAAGGAGATTACTCTTAAAATGTGGAGAGGAAGAGGTTTTTTTTTTTGTTGTTGTTGTTTTTCTACCCGCCAGGTGTTTTTGAGGTCATGTACTTTCCTACTCTGTGATACCCAGGCAAATATTGATTACATTCTCAGCAATCTCAATGAAATAACATTTGGGCCAGGCCAAAACTTATATTTCTACCAAGCATTTATTTCAAAGTAGAGCTGAAACATGTAAAAAACATGTAAAGAAGACACAGCACAATTGACACCTACTGTGGTGTCGTGGTAGAGTCTTTCCTGGAAGGAATAGTTGCGAGCCAGGCCCACATACACACACACTGAAAGAGATATCCATAGATATGATTGTGTGCAAATGTTTATGTGCATTTTGCACTGCTTTGGACTGGACAGAGTGTGTCCTCACCCCTTGCTGAGAGTTTCCAGGATACCATTGTATTCCACTGTGTGACTGTGGCCAGGACAAAAGCAGATACCGAAAACTGTGTGAGCGAGCATGCAAGCATGCGAGTGAGTGAGTGAGAGAGTGAGTGATTTTGCAAACTACATTTGACTAGTCAAATGCAGGGCACAGGAACAGACAACCTGTATGCCTTTTGGAGAACACCTGACAAAAAAAATAAAAAACGCTTCATATTGAAAAAATGTGAATGATTTTTTTAAATAATAAAAACAATAACTAATAAATACAGATGTGTACTAATCAAAGTTATAGATGTCAATGCTATTCAGCAATAAAGCACTGAATTTTGTGAAATTTCAATTCATTGGCATTTTGCTTGACGACACATTGGCATAGTGGTTAGCACTGTAGCCACGGTCGAGGGTTCGATTGCCACCTCGGGTCTGTGTGCGCGTGGAGTTCTATGCTTTGTGGATTTCCTCCAGGTTCTCTAGTTTCCTCCAACAGTTCAAAGAAAGGTGGCGTCTTAATATAATTAACATTTCCATATTCCCCGTAGTGTGCGAGTAAGTGTGTGCTTGTGTGCCCTGCGATGGACTGGCACCCCATCCGGGGTGTACCCCACCATCACTATCCCTGAGTCCCCTGGGATAGTGATGGGTGCAAGTGAGTGAGGGCTATTTTCCTTGCATAAATAGCCAGGCGCCGCCCAGAATGCTGGGAAGCTCCGCCCATCGCCCCACCCACTCATTAAAACACCTCGGGTCAGCTCCTACAGAGCAGGTACGCCTCTGCACAATAATGACAGCAAAAACATCAACTATAAATAATGTCATTAATAATAGTAGGTGTGACATAACTGCGCATGCGCAGGTCACTCTGCTACATTTAAAAGTCTGTAAGAATACAATCTGCGTTTGTCCCCCAATTGCCTTGCGAACTAAAATGAAAGCTCTCTCGGAGTGCGCAGTGTAAACACCACACTCTGCTCATGTGCAGTGTGTGAGAACCGCAGCGGACAAAAACACGACACACGGCGCGCTTACAGCTAACGACATGTTATACAGTTTCCGAGGCAAAGCTGCGGCTCATGGGGAAGGTAAGTGACAGCGTGAACATCCTGGTCGCGTTCAGAGAGAGACAGAGATCGGATCAGAGGCAGCTGTCACACTCACACTCACACACACACACGCGCGCGCGCGCGCAACACTCCGATGCAAAAAAAAAAAAAAAGACACACTCTGCAACAACAAGAAGCACACGCAAGCAGATTCTGTGCGGTTGTGTAAGCAGCGCAGTGAGATTTCCCATCAATATTTAACTCGAACTTACCCGAGAATTTAACCCGAAGCTGCGTCTCGTCTTCACAGTCGCGTTTCTACGTTTGCCTCGGTAGTCAATGCGCGCGCATGCGCAGTAAGTCTGACACCGCTGGAGGACGGGAATCCGATGACGCTCGGACATCACGTGGCGCTCTTGCGCACTGCACGCTTGTTCACCGCGGCTTTTGAAGACGGACCGCGGTGTTTCCCCTCCACAACCCCTCATTATTTCTTCTTAACACCACGGGGAACCTGAGGGACAGCCCGTGTTGAAAATGTCACACAGTTACATCATTTGTACTGTAGTGTACACAAAAACATAAAACTGCTTTCATGTGGCTTGGAGGTTAGTACTGTTGCCGTGCACCTCCAGGGCTGAGGATGTGAATCTTGGGGTTTGCATGTTCTCCTTGTGCTTGCTGGGTTTCCCCCGAGTACTTCAGTTTCCTCCCACAGTCCAAAGACTTGCAGTTCAGGCTAACTGGCATTCCCAAAAGTGCCCGTAGCATGTGAGTCACAATGTGTTTGTATTTTGTCTTAATTAATGAATTTATTAACGCAAGACATCCTACATTAACTTGTTTATAATGACATAAGAAAAAATTATAACAGCTAAATTAAAGCACAAGTTTCTTTTGAAGCTAAGGGTGTATCCAGTTTATATTTTATCATGAAGAATAACAAGAAATGTACAATATTTTTAATGGCTGAATAATCTAACAGTGTTCATAATATTTATTAGTAAAAACTAGCATGTTAAATCTGGTAGTAGAATTGACAGTCTGGACCATGGGGACGAATCCTCAATGCAGCATGCCGCGAATGTTGAAAAAGAGGATAAGCATGCATTTGATGTGGAGCTGTGGACATCACTCGCCTTTTGGCCGTGGAGATGATGGGCTCTTTCACTGTGAATATAGTTGCTTTGTCTCAGGGTCGTACCCACGGATTTGACATTTTTGGAGGCTGAACTTGTTGAAGGTTTTTCTGTTCTCTTGTCATCAATATCCCCCATTTCTTGATGCAATTCAGTCATTGCAGCATCGCTGTAAATTTGCAGAACCATTGCATGAACAAACATTTCTGTGGCAGATTTGCCTAGTTTCATGCAGAATTTCACATTCGTTCTTTGGTCTAATTTCTGTCTGTGATGAAATAGCAGATATAGTAAAGCACATGGTGAGAATAGCTTCACAGTTTCTGATGTACACAGGATAATTGTTTTTTGTCACACTGACTTATGAAGGTTGGTACACAGACTACAGAACACTGTAGTCATCATAAAAATTAAATAAATGTCTCCATACAGAAAACTTCACCATACCAATGATTTCACATTTTACTTTGTTAAATAGCAATACATTTAATCGGCTAAGTATTAGAACTAGATAATGAAGAGCATCCGCAATACAAGTTTCTGTGAACTAGACATTGCTATAGTCACCATTGCAGGACAGTGCATTAACAGAATTTCAGTCAGGTTTCAGGCCCCATCATAGCACAGAAACTGCACTAGTTAAGATTACAAACGACTTGTTTTTAGCTTCAGACCAAGGCTGCATCTCATTGCTAGTCCTGCTCGATCTTAGTGCTGCATTCGACACTATAGATCATAATATTCTCATAGATCGCTTACAAAATTATATAGGTATTCAGGGACAGGCATTAAAATGGTTTAGATCTTACCTGTCTGATCGCTACCATTTTGTAGATCTAAATGGAGAACCGTGTGGTGTAATGCCAGTGAAATATGGGGTCCCACAAGGGTCAGTTTTAGGATCTCTGTTGTTCTCAATATACATGCTTCCCATGGGTAACATCATTAGAAGACATGGGATTAGTTTCCATTGTTATGCTGATGATACCCAATTATATATCTAAACTAAACCAGACGAAATACCTAAGTTGTCTAGATTAACTGAGTGTGTCCAGGACATAAAAGATTGGATGACCAATAACTTTCTTTTATTAAATTCAGATAAGACAGATATTATTTATTGGCCCAAAAACCAGCACACAACAGCTTTCACAATTCAGCCTGCGCTTAGAAGGTTGTACTGTTACTATCAGCTCAGCAGTAAAAGACCTGGGCGTAATATTAGACAGTAACTTGTCTTTTGAAAATCACATTTCAAATATCACAAAAACAGCCTTTTTCCATCTTCGAAATATTGCTAAACTTAGGAACATCTTATCCGTATCTGATGCAGAAAAGCTAGTTCATGCATTCATGACCTCCAGACTGGACTATTGTAATGCATTACTAGGTGGTTGTCCTGCATCCTCAATAAACAAGCTTCAGTTAATCTAAAATGCAGCCGCCAGGGTTCTCACTAGATCCAGAAAATATGATCATATAGCCCCAATATTATCATCCCTGCACTGGCTACCTGTTCAGTTTAGAATAAATTACAAAATAGTATTACTTACATACAAGGCTTTAAATGGTTTAGCTCCCACATACCTAACCAGTCTTCTGATACGCTACAATCCACCACGTGCCTTAAGATCACAAAGCTCCGGACTTCTGGTAGTTCCCAGAATTTAAAAATCTACAAAAGGGGGTAGGGCTTTTTCATATTTAGCTCCAAAGCTTTGGAATAGCCTTCCAGACAGTGTTCGGGGAGCAGACACGGTTTCTCAGTTCAAAAGTAGACTCAAGACGCATCTTTTTAATCTGGCATACACATAACTCATCCCATAATCTCATACTCCAGTGCACCTATCCCGAATGGCAACTACGCTAATTCTCCCCATCTGTTCTGTATTTCTCTACCCATCCCGAGGCATCGGGAGATTTTGCCAGCTTCAGTAGACAAAGGCCGACCCTGCGTCCAGAGAAGGACCAGCTCCAGCTGGATTCAGCTTTATGATGGTTGGAGCTACACATGCTGCTCCTGTGCTTCCAGTGATCCAGACCTCATCTGCCCTCTGCACCTACTGACTCGTCCCTATGCTGAACTGGTCTTCATGTCAATTTAAATAATTTCTGTCATATTGAATTTTCACCTGCACAACACACAAGATGTTATATCATTTCTAACTGTTATCACCCAAATGAGGATGGGTTCCCTGTTGAGTCTGGTTCCTCTCAAGGTTTCTTCCTAATGCCATCTCAGGGAGTTTTTCCTTGCCACTGTCGCCGTCACCCTTGGCTTGCTCATCAGAGACATTTCATTCATTCGTCTCATTATTATTATCTGCACATTTTTCTCACACATACACACTTCCAATTATTTTCTTTTCTAAAATTATTATTATTATTTTTTATTTATTTATTTGTAAATAAATTTATTTATTTTGTAAATTTTCTTTCATTTTTGTGAAGCTGCTTTGAGACAATGACCATTGTTAAAAGCGCTATATAAATAAAATTGAATTGAATTAATATAAACCTGTGAATTGCCTTTCATACCGTACAATCAAAGATTTTATCAATCAGCATCATTGAATTTAACAGTATTGTAATATAACTACGAGGGTGAGTAAAAAACTATCCACACTCTGGCTGTAGAATTTATTTAAATTAACTTTTAGAAAAGACAAATACATCATTTTTATGACACTTTGTCCATATGTCAACAAGCTTTCATATTTCCTCATTAAAAAATGTTTTAGGGCGAGTTGCGAGTCACAAATACACCGCTGTCTTCACTTCTTCATCAGAAGTGAATCTTTAGGTCTGGTCTGCTTTCAGGGGACCAAACATTTGAAAGTCTAATGGAGCAAGATCAGGACTACAGGGAGGAATGCTTTAACACCTCAAAATGAAATTTGTGTCAACAATGTGGTAAGTAGTGTGCAGATGTGCATCAACATGAAAGATCACAACACCCTTGAATAACAGTCCTTTGCGTTTAATCTTGGTTAGGCTTCAGCTCTTCAATAAGCATCTCGCTGTAATGAGAACTGTTGATTGTTGAGGATCAATCTTTCTAGCTGATGGATGACTTTTTGACTTTTTTTGGTCAGTGATTGAGGTTGTTTCCAATCCATATTCCAAACACTTCTGTTTATGCTCTTCCATGAGTTGTTTTGGCACCAGGGACACCCTCCTACCACAAAATAACAAACCATTGTACCTTGCTCATTTTTTGTGTAAAAATAAAGTGGGGAATCCATTTTTGCTTGCATTGCAGTTACAAATGAACTGATGTAACCTGTTCACACCTGCACAGTAGAGACTGGGAAGAAAGTAGCCAGAACGGAAAATAAGATGGTGCAGCCAAGAGAAGTTTTAATATAACTGGAGTGCGGGTAATTTTTGACTCACCCTCATACAAGTTACACAATTAGAAATAAAAACAAAAAAACATACTGTATGCAGGCTTCCGGAAATATAGAATATGATACAACTATTAGAAAACAAGTATTTGCTGGTAGTTATAATAGTAATAATATATTTTACTTAAAATGTGCTTTTCAAGACAGAAAGCATTACATGGTAAGAGAACTACTTATTAGGGTTTGTGCAGTGAAGCAAGCTTCTGAGGCAGTTCCACAGTCAAGAAGTGCAGCTTGTCTTGTTTAAGTCCTTGTCCCTCTGTTTGTTTCAATCCCAGCTGCAAATACTTATTAGAGGTGTCATAGAGAGGCCAGTTTACCAGACCAGGTCCGTTTGGTGAGCTATGAGTCAAATACATCAGGTTACTTCAGATCGTCTGAAGAGCAGCAATAAACAGGGTTGTTTTTTTTTCATGAAAATATACATAATGAAATTATTAAATTATATCAAACAAATTTAGGATGTTTTAGTTCCTGGGGCATACATTTGTTTTTCTGTGTATTTTTATTCATTCATTCATTCATTTTCTATACCGCTTAATCCTGTGTTCAGGGTCGCGGGGGACCTGGAGCCTATCCCAGGAGACTTCGGGCACTAGGCGGGGTACACCCTGGACAGGGCGCCAATCCATCGCAGGGCACACACACTCACACACCCAATCACACACTACGGGCAATTTAGGAACGCCAATTAGCCTAACCTGCATATCTTTGGACTGTGGGAGGAAACCGGAGTACCCGGAGGAAACCCACCAAGCACGGGGAGAACATGCAAACTCCATGCACACAGAGACGGGAATCGACCCTGGCCGGGGAATCGAACCCAGACCCTGGAGGTGCAAGGCGTCAGTGCTAACCACTACACCACCGCGCCGCGCTGTGTATTTTTAATTGTTTTAATTTTGAATATTATATTAGATTTGTATTAATGTTAAAACAAATGTTACATAACAATTATTGTTTTCTTTAAATAGAAAAATATATAATCCTCCTAAGGACATAGAAAGAATATTACTTTAATTACATAACAGCCTACCTCTGCATCAAATACATTAGCTAATATTTATTCTGTTTTTATTGCCACCACTGTCTAGTTAGGTGACCTGACCTACAGTTTGTGTGTTCTTTAATCCTCACCCTGTGCGAACAAAGTTGCCCCAATATCCCATCATGGATTTACACAGTTGATTTTCTTCCTCAGTTATTGTGCCTGGGGAAGAAACAGTGAATCATCATTATCATAATTATTATTATGTCATTAGCATACTTCATTATCATCATTATAATTGTTCTTCACCACAAGCAAAGACAAGCGCTTTCTAATTACAAAGACATACTTAATATCATTAAAATAACATTGACTTACAGTGTTTTTAGGATTCTTTTCTAAAGCCATTATTTTTTATTTTGGCCATCACTTTACTACAGTACAAAGGTCTAGGACATGTGTACCTATTATTTTGATATGGTGATTCCAAAAGCAAGCTCCAAAAACATAACCAACATCATCTCCATGATCAGCCTTCACGAAGCTGGGTCTGCTATCTTTAAAAATATTGGGCCGATGCTGAAATTCATACATGTACACGTTTGCTCCAGCATCTGTTAGAGGTCAAGAAACACTGTTAGGGGGCAAGCTGGATGTCACCGGCCTCATCAAGAGGTAGACATGGAAAACATGCTAAAGAAACTCACCTCTATGATAACCAGCCAGTTTTAGCACAGGGAAGACCATGAAAAGATCTCCTGCTATGTAGGTAAATGCATCTCTTATGTCCTCTGGAGACTTAGCATCCTTAAGGTATTCATCAATTATTAAATCATTGGTTCCAGAGGCCTACATTTTAAAAGATGATATATTTAATAAGTTAAATATTGTGCACAATGGGTAGTTAAGTGTACTGATTATTTAGACATTACAGTATATCAGTGGTATTTGATATTCATGACATTGAGAGTTATCAGACTTGTGTCCAGCAGAGGGAGACATTTTATAATAAACTGCTTTGGCCCAATATTCAGTGTTAAATAAAGAGATTGAGCAGAGCATTACCCCATCTGGGAAAAACTGGTTTACCACCAGAGTCACTGCCTCTCTGTTCATTCCTGTAACCCACCCTGCAGGAGCGAAATGCTGAAACAGGCACATGCAGAAATTCATGGCAACACTACAACCATTTGCAACGATAAATAATAATAATAATAATAATAATAATAATATTTGATAATATAAAAGTATTCACTTTTATTTCTTTACTTAGTCACTCACCAGAGGGAGGATCCATCCAAATTCATGGTTCGTCACACCTAAAAGTACTGGAACTTTCTCAAAATTCTTGCTTTTCAGAATATCTTCTGCTTCACCTGTCAGAAATTCCCCATCCACTGTGGCTCCAAGGAAGAATTTTTGCTATAGGAAAACAGTTGTTGAAATTATTATGATTATGATAATGATAGGCTAATGATTATGAATCATATTAAATAAATTAAATAAATACTACTACTACTACTACTACTACTACTACTACTAATAATAATAAGAATAACAACTTTATTAATTCATCTTCTATAGTACTCATCCTGTACAGGGTCTCAGGAAACCTGGAGTCTATCCCAGGAAACTTTTGGTACAAGGCAAAGTACACCCCCTGGACAGGCTGACAATCCATCGCAGGCCACACATGCACACGCCACATACTCACATACTCATTCACACACCGAGGGTAATTTTGGAAGACCAGTGAACCTGGAGGAAACCCACCAAGCACAGGGAGAACGTGCAAACTCCATGCACCCAAGGCAGGAATGGTATGTGTAAGGCCACAGTGCTAACGACTACGCCACCGTGCTGCAGCATGTATTAATCGATTTTTTAATTAATTCATCTTCTGTGACTTTATTCAGGTGAGGGCTGCAGTGGACCTGCAGCCTGTTCACTGAAGTAAATGTAAATTTACCATCCACTTCCTTAGATCTGCTCTGAGCTCTTTGGACTTTCTCATTGTTGGTCAGTCCAATGAGCAATGAGTGCTCTCTAACAACCTCTTATTATGCTGGCACAGAGAAGCTACCAGCTCTAGTCAGTCATGATCACTTCCAGGAAGTTGAGAGACCTTAAAAAATCTAAATGATTATAAGCATAATGTTGATCATTCTTCCCCAGAAAAAGATCAGTTAAAATGAAGGTATAAAGGCCCATTATAACCATGACATTCATGTTTAACAAGTAAGTATTTAAACATCAACTATATACTGACTATATAACCTCACCTTTTTCATTGCCTTAATGATGTCATCTTCTGTCTTTTCTTTTAAACACTTGACCAGCAGCTCTGAGGAGCTGCTATCGCACTCTGTGGCATTGGCTACCATCTAAACACAGTTTTATACCAGATAATCATCATTATCATACTACTATGGCCAAAAAAAATTATTATAAAAATCTTATATTAATCTTATATCTTATAAGATCTTTTTTTAAAATACAGACTACATTAATAAAGTGATTCATTATTTGTTTTTAGTAGGAATTTGCTGAATAAAATAAATACATACCTTGGAAACCAAGGGGTTTTTTATTGAGCGGGCTCCCAAGGTTGCTGTGCCACTCTGTAATATGACTCGGTGAAACAATCCTTTGGCAAGTGGGGAAAGGGTCTGGAAAAGGCAACATTCACAAAAATGGAAACATAAATATCAGCTGGCAATTTATGCCACCCAGTGTCTAGGGGCAATCTTAAGTAGCTAATCCACCTGCTTTTTTTGTGACAGTGGGAGAAACCAACACAAGCTGCGGAAGAACATGCAAAAGTCCACACAGGCTGGAGACCCTAGAGATGTGAGGTGTTGCAAATGTATGGATATCCCAAATTACATACCAGCAAAGAGCTACTGATTGCCCCTGCAGATACACCACCAATAGTGACTGACTGAGGATCGCCACCAAAACTCTCAATGTTCTCCTGCACCCATTTCAGTGCTGCAATCTGGTCCAGAAAGCCCCAGTTGCCTTGGGAATGTTCATCTCCAGTGCTGAGACATACAACATACTTATGAAACACCATTATATACATCCTATACAACACACTAGGTTTTTCATTTGTTTCTCACTGATTTAGAGCACTTATGTATGTGCATATGGAATACCCTTAATGCTAAAATAAAATGTTCAATTTTAAAAATTACCACATCAATTAATAAAATTACCACATCAATTAATATATCAAGATTCAATGTATAAATTAAAATGTAAGTTCAGGATAAGCTATTTAAATCCAGTTAATTATTTAAATGCAAAATTACTTATGTGGAAAATTGTCAAATTCTACTAAATTTAATGCACGTACAGTTTATGTTATTGTAATACAATTTTGATTTCATGATATGGTTGACGGTTAGAATAAAAATGCTAAAGATAAATGTACTGTAGAATTTAAAAGAATAAAAAAATCTGACATGTCTGGAATTTGACCTCAAAACTTTTTTTTTTTATCACTTTCCTTGACTAATTATAAATATTTTTTTGTCATCACATATTTATATATTCACTCGATGCATTGCAAAAATACAATTATATGTGAGAGTGTTGAGGTGTGTAAAGTTTTTTTTTTTTTAAATACTAAACTACTGTCTAATACCAAACATTACTGATTAAGCCTTTTACAAGTTTGCTGGGGTATAAACCAACAATTCATTATTAATTGTATAATTTTCAATCATGTATCTCACCTGAAGTAGCCCAGTATGCCTAGCCTATATTGAATGATGACAACAACAATGTTTTCATAGGCTGCCAGTACTGAGCCATCATAATCAGTGGCTCCACCCATTGAGAGACCCCCTCCATGGATCCAGAAAATGACCTGAGAAGACACACAGTTAGAGCTGTTTAACTTTTGAGGAATTGCTGATTTTGAGGACTCTTGGCCAACACACAAATATGCTTTTTGAAGACACCATTCCAAAACCTTTGACAAAAACATGGAGTTGGTTGTCTTTTCCTGGTTTAAAAACAGCTTTTTGGGGAATTCTCATTCAGCCAGAAGAGTTAATGAGGATCATGGTGTTAAACTGGTTGGGCATTGATGTGGAATGGAAAGGCCTGGTACACATTTTGCATCCCAATTCATCCTAATGGTATTTAGTGGGCTTGATGTTCACTTAAGTTCTTTCTCAGCAAAGGTTTTTTTATGACCCTCATTTTGTGCACGATACATCATGCTGAACCAGGTTTGGACATTTTAGTTCCAATGTAGGAAAATCTTATGTTACAATATACAAAGAAATTCTAGACAATAAAAAGGACCATATATGGATGTGATGGTCAGGTGCCCACATACGTTTACCCACATTGTGTATCTCTGTAAAATAGTTTCTTATATTCAGGCACATATTTACAAAAAAACAGAAACAGATTTTATAAATGATTTTCTGAATTTGTTTCCTAGAAACGAACTGTTTTTCTATTTGGCCTTTAACACTCTGAGAGAAGCTTATCTTGTAATCTGAACATTCCATACTTCTTAGGTTAATGAAAACAATTTCTGTGTTATGTGTCTTTTATTGTGCTTGAATTAGTTTCACACATATTACATAAAACATAACAAAAAAAACAACAACAATTACATTACACAAGTGTTCACAGAGCAGGTCATAGCTCTTCCTTTCACATCTAATGGGCTCTTTGTGAGTCATGTTATAACGCAAATTTCATACATTACTCAGCGAGGTGTGCATAGTCTATAAATATTTATAAAAAATTTTTTTGACTGAATAACACAGTCAAGCTGAGATGATGCTGAGGTGAAGAGATTACGTCTGGTTGTTACTCGTACCCTTATGTACAGTATATTGAGGTTTTGGCTAAACAAGAGTGCAAAAGGCAAGGTTAAAGTCACAATCAACAACTTTTATTTACTGTGCAAATAGAGCACACATCAGTGATACTCACTGACCATTTGTAGAACACATACAAATAACTGATGACCTTTAGTCCTTTAAACTTTTATTTAGTTCTATGGAACTCTATAGACTGACAGTCACACTCTATTGAAGATGGAGATTGTGGAGACAAAGTACTTCATAATCAGCCTGCTTATAAGGTTGTAGGTTGGAACAAGGAGTACTGGTTGTTCCCTGGTCAGGTAACCAACTCCAGCCATTATGATGTTCAACAAACAATACAGCAAGCAATAGAAAAACAATAAAAACTAATCGTTCTATAACACACACAAGTACTTTTTAGTGCTGGTATCAAGCCTGTGTAAAGGAGGTGGGTGGGGGGGGGGGGGGTTCAATCACGATTGGCATCTAGCGTACAACATCTACCGTAGCCCTAACCCTAACCAAACACTGAATAATTTGTATAGAACCCTTTGTACAGAACTGTAGAAACTCAATCACTCACTTAATCCAGTATTCAGGATCGCGGGGGCCTGGAGCCTATTAGAGTATGAGGCGGGGTACACCCTGGACAGGGTGCCAATCCATCGCAGGGCACGCAGACATGCAGACACTCACACAATCATTAACACACTATGGGCAATGTGAGAACACCAGTTAGCCTAATCTGCCTGTCTTTGGACTGTGGGAGGAAACCAGAGTACCCAGGGGAAACCCACCAAGCACGGGGAGAACATGCAAACTTCATGCACACAGAGACGGGAACCGAGCCTGGCCGGCAATCAAACCCGGACCCTGGAGGTGCAAGGCGACTGTGCTAACCACTACACCACCGTGCCGCCGATGTAGAAACTTTCTATTATTTTTCCCCCTACCAAACTTAGGTACCAGCATTTTCTCTAAATATCTAAATAAAAATGTAATACTATAGTCTTTCTTCTTTCAGAATTCTTTTTTAAGGATTTTTTCAGGAAGGCATATTTACTGTAGTATAATTGATTACTATACTCACAGGTAATTTTTCTGATGTTGAGCGTTGTGAGGGAGTGTACACATTTAGGTAAAGACAGTCCTCTGAGACAGGAGTGGAAGTGAAATTATAGGCCATAATTTCTGACACAGCTTTACTGGTTTCTGGGTCCTGCAGACAGCTTTCATGTTAAAGTGGAAGAGAAGAAGAAGAAGAAGAAGAAGAAAAAAGGCAAGAATAAAGACATCAAAATCAATCGAAAGAGTTTCCAAACTGGATAACATTATAGATCTTTTCCCCCCTTTTGGGTAAAAAAAAAAGAAGGAAGGATTTGTATTACAAAACTACTGCAGCACAAAGCATGGCATGATCACTTCTTACAGCATTTGCTATTCGAGTCGTAATGTAATGCAAATGCTTATTTTAAATCTATGAATGAATCTATGAAGGACTATGAATGAGAACACAAAAAGTGGTGGTGCTTTATAACAGTGACTTTCCAGGGAATTTCCTGTGCATACAATATATAATTAAAGAGAAAAATGTCTTATAGGACAGTGTTAAAAAGGTGGCTCATACTGTACTTACACATTAGAGTGCTGTGTGCCATCTCTTACTCCCTCCCAGGGTTCAACAGGTTGAGGTGCCGCCAGACGGAGAAGACCTACGGGTGGCTGAGCAAAAGGAATGGACAGATACTGTTCCACTATTTTATCTGAGCCTTTCACTGTTATATGCTTGCCACGAATACTTCCATGCTTCAGAGCGATCACAGGGCCAGGATCTGCAAACAGCAAGAAAGGGATTAATCACCTAAAGAACTAAAGAAAGGAAGAAATAGACAAACTGGAGGTTAAAAGGAGAAAATGCTACACTACTGTAGATTTAGTTTGTACAGTATCCCTGAGTTACATGTGGTACATGTTGTACATGACAATCCATGGTACAGGTTTTTTTTAAGTACTATTTTGTTCATTCTAATTATTCTACGTGTACAAAATATTTTTTTAGATTAGAAGTTCATACACATCAAAAAGTAAATTCCTCAAGAATTGCACCATTTTCAACAAACAGCAAGCAATAGAAAAACAATGAAAAATAAATCATTCTATAACACACACAAGTACTTGCCTGTCTGAGTAGGTGCTGTCAAAACAGAGGCAAAGGTGAAGCACAGAATGAGCAGGACTCTCATCATTGCAGCTCCACAGGTAATGCTTGGGAGACCCGCAGTGCTCTGACAAATAAAGAGTACCCAAGCATACGCCCACACAAGCTCACATGTTCATGAAGCCATGAACTCACACACACACACACACACACACACACGTGACCATGCAAATACAGTACACTACATCCCCACACATAAGACCATGTGCCCTTTAATCTGGCCCTCCCCCAGAGTATACACTGAGCACACTCTGTTAATGCAAGCAAAGGGAAGGCTAATCAATATTCAACAGTTCAAAGTTTGGTGACTGCATGTCTTTCATACTTTTTTAATACTACATCTTATACTAAAATGTTTGAATATTACAAACAAATAGTTTATTCTGAGGTTAACGACTACAAGTGCATTTATTTGTGAGGCCACATTACTGAGGGTGTTTAAGTCCCATCTTAAAACTCACATGTTTTCTCTGGCATTTAAATCAACATGAGCTGTTGTTTTTGTGAGGGTTGCCCACTAGAGGGCAGTGTTTTTAATTTGCAGTTTTGTTCCTAGACTCAGTTTCCCAGAAGCCTCCTCAGTCAGGTGACGTGGATGCTCACCTGAACTGAGGAGGCTCATTAGCACTGTTATAAATACCTGTTTGTTCTAGGAAACTGGGTCGAGCATTAATTTCTGTTATGTGGGTTTTGTTTTGTTTTGTTTTGTTCTGTTCTAGTTTGGTTTGATTACAGTTGGCCTTTGGTTTCAGGAGCATTAAGTTTGTTTATATTGAAATGTCTTTGTGTCTCCTAGCAGGATTAGCCTCTAGGAGAATTAGCCTTTTGTGTAAGAAATCCCCATTGCCTGTTTAGTTATTAGTCTGTTTAAATACTAATGAGGGTGATACTAACATGTTTAGATCTTAGCCTGTCTAGTCTCCGTTTATGTCTAGTCTCCTTGTCTGATTAGCTCTTAGTCTGTTTAGGTACTAACATCTTTAGCCACTAACCTTTAGAGTTCTTAGTCTGTTTCATACCGAGTCTGCTGTGCACCTTGTCTGTTCATTCCCTTGTGTCTCAGGCTACTGGCCTGTTTTGCCATTAGTCTGATTAGCTATGAGCTAGCTTAGCAGCTAATGTGCAGCACAGCCAGTAGACCTAGCCAAGCCTGTCTTGTGTTTTTTTTTTTTTTATTCCTTGCATGTATAGTCCCTTGTGTTTAGTCCTCTAGGCTGTTTAGTATGTCTTGTCTCGTCCAGTTTGTATCCCCATGTCTGTACTGTAGAAGATCGTGTAATCCCGAGTCTGTTTGTGTTTTGAGTTTCGTTTGTTAGCATGCTCCATGTTTTCTTCCTTAGTTCATGTTTTGTTCATGTTTGCTTTTTGTTTGTTTGTTTCTCATTAAAGACTTTTTCACTGCATCGCCTCTGCATTTATGCCTCAATGCCAAGCCCACAGTCCAACAACATAGCAGAACGTGACAGTTTTTATATATTCTGTTTGATTAGATATGTGACGTTACTTTAATTATGTCTTTTTATATTATTTGTGAAGCACTTTGGGGTATTCTTGTTAAAGTGCTATATGGATAAAGTTGAGTTATTTGTTATAAAAATTGATTTTGATTAATAGTCATTTTACTTAAAATAAGTTTTTTTTATTTTTTTTATATATTTGATAAGCGTCATGATCACTACTTTTAGTACAAATTTAAAATTTTTTAATTTTAGTGCATTTTAAAACCAAAATGCACTATGACAACTAAAACTCTAACTAGTTTTCACTCCAAGATTGTGCAAAAAAAATCAATAGTTGTAAAACTTTTCTTGTTTATTGCATAATGATTTATAGTGTTAATATTATTGTAATTAGTCAAGATTAACATTAGTGAGCGGTTCTGTACAAAACTTGACTGGTATTGCAAAGTGACTGTAAGATCTTGACTTCATTGATTAGACCACATTGTTGTATCACCTAGGCTACTCTTTTAGGCCTGAATTGGGTTTTAAGTAGCAAAGCTGAATTTATAGTGCTATTAGCTGGTAAATCACAGAATGCCACAGATATGAAAGGGGTTAGATAAGGGACAAAAGTAATTACTGCTCCTAAGAACACAATTCTTGAAGTGATACAGTGGCGTATTGGACAAGGAATTATAATAAGGACAAGTAAATTGATCAAATTGGACAAGTGCATAATAAAACATAATAAATGCTCTACGACAGGATATATTCTTGTTTCTCCTGTATAAGCAGCATTTCCCTTAAAGATATTATTTTGTAATTCAAATGTACACTGCCCTCCCAGAAAAAAAGTCACATAGTTATTCACAAATTTCAGTCATTCTTAGCTTAGATCAACGCAGCACACAATGTGGTGACCAGTTCATGTGTGAAAATGATTCCTCGTTCTCCCAGAACCACTTTTCACAATTTGTGTCTTGTTATATGCCTTCGCTATCAGGGAAGCTGAAAAACTCTATTGATGTGATTACCTAGTCATTCAGTACATTCAGTTCCTCAACTGACTTCATTTTATTGCCACATAGTGTAACATTGTTAGCCCTAGTCCTGACCAACTGAAGCAACCTTAGATCATAAGATCACTGCTCACTAACTAACAATTCTCTTATGGCCACTCAGCTGTTTCGTCCCAATCCTGAGTTCTCATCACATTTTGTGTACTGTATGTGACCTATCCATTTCACTACCATAACTGCATAGACGATGAGGTACAACTGCCCATGTTTCAAGTACAGATACAGTATACTGAAAACTTTTGATATTTTTGGCATTACCCCGACACCTGACATGCACAAATTTTAGGTAATCTTCTAGCTAGCAATGGATCACCTCCTCCAACTGGCAAAGGACAGTTGCTGTGCTGTGTGCACTGTGAAGTGTATAAGCAATCAAGCACTTAGTCCATAAAATTGTGCTATGATAAGATTAATACCAACATGAATTCATCAAAAGATCACTTCAAAACATTTTACTGTGTTGTTTTTGTTCTTCAAGGTCACATGAGAGTTTTGCAAAGCCACCACATTTTTGAGATGTGAATGATTAAAAAACAATAAACAGGCTATTTATGGTCACTAGATGGAAGCAGTGAGCTGGTATTTTTACACATACTGCACTACTGTACATTCTGAACGCCACACTTTGGTGGTCAGGGTCTAGCACAGTTTCGTGTATATATATATATATAAAACCTGCTTCCTGCTTGCTTTTACAGTATTACAGTAACTGAGCTTCTTATTCATTCATTGTTCCTTTTTCCCTACTGTTTATCTTGTGCAGGCTGTGGGGGCCTGTAGCCTATTTCACAGAGCTCAGAGCTCAAGGCAGGGGACACAGTCACACACCCAGTCATACACTACAGGCATAGAGATGCCAATCAGCCTATAATGCATGACGTTATATGGGGCTGTGGGAAGAAATCCACCAAGCAACCCTGGAGTTGAAAAGCAACAGTGCTCATATTATTATTATAATTATTATTATTATTATTATTGTTGATGTTGTTAGTTGTTAGTAATCTATCTATCTATCTATCTATCTATCTATCTATCTGTTTTTTTAGTTTATACATTGTTTATTATTATTTTTTTAATTCTACTTTTATTTAATAGCTTATTTATTTATAGCTTACTGTTTATTTCTTTATTATGTCTGATGTTATGTCATCCATTATTATATTGTAATGTTGAAGTTATATATACCTGCAAAAAAAAATCTATCTTTTTTTTCTGCTAATTTGTTTGTCACCTTATACTACTATTACTACTAATATAAAATTAGTTATTTAATAATTAATAATTAAAATAATCTTTATATACTAACAAATAGGGTGTGTGTGTATGTATATATATATATATATATATATATATATATATATATATATATATATATATATATAAAATTTGGTATTGCCACTTGCCAATAGTACCTGGAGAAAAACACAAAGCATGGGAAGAACATGCAAGCTCTAGGCACACAGACCCAAGATGGGAATTGAACCCATACCCTGGAGTTGCAATGTGACAAAGCTAACCACTACACCACCATTATTAGGGCCCAAGCACTAAGACATCAGCCCATTGCTTCACTTTAATACTGGTGATGTCACATATTGTTGAAATTGTAGTGTGTGAGGACCCAATTGTTTTTCTTAGGATTATTATTATTAATTTTTTCTCATTACAATTATTTTTTCAATCATCCGGGACTTTTTGGAGGTCTCAAAAACTGTTGAACTGTCTGTACTATATACACAAACTATACTGTAATGCCTATTTTATTTATTAAGAGTATGGATTTTAAAACTTGGCCGACGGCTCTGTCTCAAATGGCGTGCGTGTGCACTTGTATACTTCACCAGTACACACTGCATACTACTTTTTTTGTTGCATTTGCTGGTGCGCGCGAGCGCAGGCAGCAGCATGCGGTGCGACGTCACGCGAGAGAGGCGTTCCCGGGGGCGTGGCTCCGAATAGTCCGCTTGTGGCTGTTGAGCTCGAGCTCCATTGAGAACTGTTCACTTGGAAAGCGCGGTAGGTGTAGACGATATACTGACAATAAAAGAAAAGCTTAGGTTTTTATTTCCCCAGCAACGGCATATTTAACAGCTTGGTTGCGGGTGCAGTAGCTCTTTCAGGCACACTGAATTACACGTCCTGGACAGACGTCGAACGCTCACACGGCCACAGGTAGCTTAGCTCTCCCGGCTGAGAAGCTCCAAGTGCGGGTCATGCGGGTGGATCCGGACGCAGGGCGAGTCGTGTCCCAGTGCTGCTAGCTCTCCGAGAAGCCGATCATCAGTTGTTCTTCGCCGGACGCTCGGACCGAGGAAGAGCCATGTCCCGAAGGAAGCAGAGTAAGCCCCGCCAGATCAAACGTAAGCTCAAAACTTTCACTTGGTCTCCGGTGGATCCTGTAGAAAAGCGTTTAAACTCATTACTGACGGGTTGAGAGTAGCGCGTGCGTTGACGTTTCTTGGAAACTACAGTAGGTTTTCCAACCGCGCGCCTGTAGCACACCTTGTGTCATGTTTATCAACACACCTGACTCAACTCATTTAACCTGCCGATAGTCTTTACCAATTATACTCTCTCTCGTGTTTTACCCTAAACATAATACTACAACAGCTATTATTATTATTATTAATAATAATAATAATAATAATGATAATAATAAATAACTATAGTAAGAACTACTACTACTACTACTAATAATAAAAAGAACAACAACTTCTACTACAATTCTTCTTTATTATTATTATTATTATTACTATAATTATTATTATTACTGTAATTATTATTATTACACTATACTTGTATAGTGTATCTTATTGACGTTGGCCGCGTGCGCAGGGCTGCGCGAGCTGGAGTTGATTTCCTCACGCTCTACTTAGCAGAAAAACAAAACACACTGATACATAAACAAGAAGTATTTCGGGGCAAGAAAATCTTGACACCAGAAAAGAACTGTGAAGTACAAAAAAAAAAGACGTGAGATAAACTCGAATAGCGCACTTTGTGATCTGATTTCCAGCCTAACTAGATCCGATCAGCGTTGTGGACAAAACATTCAGCGAAAACACACACACACACACACACACATCAGAGTGTGTGATCATGCTCTGTCTCCGGCTGCAGTGTAACCGTGGTTTCCTGTTTTAATTCTCCTGGGGAAACGTCACTGTTCTGTAAAAAAAAAAAAAAAAAAGCCGATGCGACTTGAGATAAGCTGCGATCCGATCACAGGCGAGATAAGGATTAAAATTGGGTCTTTTTTTCATTTGGTTTCAGTCTGTGGCTGGCTCTGCATCCCCTCCCACCCCCAGCCTTTTTCACTTCTCTTCCCACAGATGGGCCGTTTGATAACAGATATTTGCCTGATTTCTCTGGCTGATAGTGGACAACCATTGGATCTTATTTTCCATCTGACTCTCTCTCTCTCTCTCTCTCTCTCTCTCTCTCTCTCTCTCTCAGCCCTATAGTGCTCATTTACTTTTTGTAATCAGAACTCTTCATGCATCCTTTAAAAAAGAATCATGAAGAGTTCTTTGTTCGTCTTTTTTGAATTATTTACGACTGATGCTTTCCCTATCAGAAAGGGTTCCATGTAGACCCCAATTTAAATACAAAACCCCTTAAATATCCACCAAACCCATGAAGAACATCCCCCCCCCCCAGACGTGTACAGTTGATTGGCTTGTGGCTGACAAGTTCTTCCTGTTTATAAATACACCAAGGGTTATCACAATGCTCTGATCTTTCAAGTTGATACAGTTATGCTATAAAAATAAAATGTAGTGCCACAGGACCCCCCCCCCCTTCCCCCCCGCCCATTCTGTTTCTCTCTCAGTCTCCGAGTCTGTCAGTCTCTCTCTAAAGCAGTGCTGAAAAGTGTTTTTTGCTTTGGTGCCAGATGCTGTTTCAGTTCTTCGTCCAGAAGAGATGCTTCAGCGTGATAAGCACGGTAGCAATATCTTGGAGGTTGAGTTTGAAAGGGCCCACTCAAAAATAAATATTAATGTGAGTCAAAGGCAGAAAGTGACTCTTGAAAAGGGAAGAAAAATGTCCTGATAAGGCACCATTAGCATATACCAGTGAGCGTAAAGGGCGGTAGCACAGTTTGGTTAAGCAACTGTGAAGCTGCATTTCTGGGCAGGCATACCAACAGCCTTGAGATGGTTATGTCTTATTTGGACCAAAGTTACCAGCCTTCTTAAAAAGAAATTAATAAATAAAAAAAATCAGTATTTGTTTGGAAAAAAACAAAACAAACGTATGGCCTAGGTCAATAGAAATGAATAACAATCTCCAGGGTTGAAAGAAAGTTGTATTGTCTAAATGAAGGACAAGAATATGATTGAGTGTTGTTATTCATTAAGGGGCAGTGGTGGCTAGGTGGATTGGAAGGTCTGGCCGAGCTGCCACTGTTGAGCCCTAGAATCTTAAGTTCTAAACCCATCAAAAGACAATTTCACTTCTGCATTGTTTCCCTCATAATATTGTTAGACAGCCATGAAGTGAGGTTGGAGGTAGATTGGATAAGCCAGCCCTATCTGCTCTTCTGATAGTAGGCGAGATGTTATAGCAAACAGCAGTCTCCAGCTAAAAAAGAAAAAAAGTTTGCTGCAAAGAACAGCTTTAGCGCATCTTCAGCACATTCATGATCAGGATCTGTAGTCACACCATCACAACAGGCTTTCACAGATCAAAATGCAAAACATCTGGGCCATTTGTTGTGTCTCTTCTCCAATGGCGATTTTACTACACTGGCCTTCAACTAAAGTATCTTGTACATAGGAAGTTAGAGGAAATATTTGTGCGTCTTTTGTGCGTCATCCTCCCAATGGTGAAGATCGCTCCGATAGATTACCCATCCCTCCCGATGTGGAGATTAGCGCACAGCCCAGTAGGATCCCAGGCCTTGTTATTTTGACAGTTGAGATGGGAGACGAGATAGGCGAGGCGGCGATCTCTGCGCCGATAGTGCCAGCGTGAGACAGATGGAAGCGATTGTTGAGCTGGAATTGGCATTTTAATTACATTGGGCTGCCGCTTTCTCATCTTTGTCATGTTAGTGTTGTTGTTTGGGACTGGCTGGGTGTATCTGAAGATAAGTTTAAAAAAGAGAGAGAGAGAGAGAAGCAGATAAGAGCAGAATAGGATTGCAGACCTGATAAGCGGTAGGGGAGAGAGGCAGGAATCCAGAAATGATAGATGGATGTATTCTGGGTTTTTAAAGCACCTCCCACAGTGAGATTGTGAGCGCTGATAAGGCAGCCGTGCAGATGGGTGCCGAGATAAGACTGCAGAGATGGTGGAGAGATATCAGCCGCTCTGCACAGGGTGACATTATTCAAGCAGCTTGCATTATGCATTGACGTCAGTTGCTGGCGCGTATTTGAGTCGAGCCGCAGTGACCACCCGGACACGTTCAGACACAGCGCTCGTTCAAGTCACCACTTTTCCGTCGATGCTGACCGAGTCACTCTTTTGAAACCATGGATGCAGTCGATTGGATCTGCAGTTCCTGTTTTTGCTGAAACCTCTTGTCAGGTTCAGCTTCACAGGGTCACTTGACACAAGGGTTAATTCAATATCCTGCTAAAAATATCAGGGTGAACAAAAGAAAGTAAAACCTTTTAAACACAAACCTGAATACTGTTGGTGATTAAAAGCAGCAAAGTGTGCTTGCACAATCACACATTTATACACTCACATATGCATTAACTCACAAGCACATGCATGCACATACACACATTAGCTCTTTGGTGGCTTTTACCCTGAGTGTATGTGTTTTCTTTCCTTCTTTGTTCTGCTTTTAGCTCGATGTGAACTTTTGATAAGCCCTGGGGCCTGATCTCTGGCGCAGATAGAGATTGCCAAGTGAGATAAGAGTTGTTATCAGGCCGGAGCAGGCAGGAGTTAAGACTGTGCTGCAATAACAAAGCGACACGTTGCAGAAGCAGGGCGCTGGACCCTGGCAATCAGTTCCAGCCCTAATGTGATTAATGTTGTTGTATAATTAGATGATAGGTGTGAATGCATTTCTCCCCTTCCTTCTCTCTTCCCGCTCCCACCCTCTTCCCGCCCCCGTGTTTTTCTCCTAACAACCATCATAGTCGATTAATTTAATTAAAACTAATTCCACATATTACTCACAGAAGATGCTGTATAAGATAGCATTGAGATGTGGGGGATTTTTTTGTTACTTGATGATTATCTGTGATGAGCTTTTTTTTGCTGTTAGAAACTTTGGTAGCAAAATAAACTTGCCCATATGGAAATAAAAAAAAAAGGTAAAGGAAAAAACGATGTCAGCAAATTTGTGATTCTGATGTAAATTAATCATTAGATTCTGTGTGATACAGACTTCTTATGAGAGTGAACGTTAAGCAAAAGTGTGAAAACAATATCTCAAAAGCGAATACATGTGCTAGTAATTTCTTTATTTAGAACCAGGACTGTATTTACAAGCAGCAAGTTTATAAACTTCTTGGCAATGTGGAAGAAAGAAAATTATCTTCAATAAAGTCACTTTTTTTTTTTGTTGCATAAAACGTATTTTTTGATAGATAACGATCATGCTTTTCTTTATCTATCAACTGTTTCATGATCTATTGCATGTGCAGGCTTCCTACATTGCTGATCATGGCCTTTATAACACGGCTCATGTCCTGGTTGCTGTATAACAAACATATTTATGAAAATTGTAGCAATAAAGAATCATCACCTCAAGACACTTTGCATTGTACTTTGTTTGTGGTCTTAATTGGGAAGAGATTTTTCTCAATGAGTCAGGTTAAGATGGAAAAACGATCAGATTCGCTGTCATTTTGTTGTCAGGGTATTTTTTGTTTTTTCATTCACGCTGTAGCTTTTTTGGCTCTTGTATGGAGTTAAGGCTGTTTGAGCTTCAAACTTTAAACGCATATTTTAACATGGATGTTTTACTTTGCGTTTCACCGTAGCTGACAGAGTGATGAATTTCTCTCTGATTCTCTCTGTGTATTTAGCGTGCAGATTTGCTGCTTTGTTTTGATTGGACAAGCTGCCTGGCTTCCTCTGATCATTGGTTGTGTCCTTTATTTGTACTTGTTGTTGACCGAGCGGTCACATTAAACCGCCTGTGGATTCATATTTACTACTTAGGAAGTGGCCGGATGTTGGCCCTGAAACAGAAGCATACTGTAGCTGTGTTCTGGTGTTAAGAGTTATTGCTTCTTCCTGCTCTTTACACGCCATGAATTATGTGGAGCAACACAGAAAGATACACACGCTCTGTTCCACTTTAACAGCACCTTTAATGCTGGTGTAATTTTTTACAAAAATATATTTTTTGTGAGAAGACCCCTAGGGCAGGGGATTTTCCTAAAAAAAAAAAAACACACACATTAAAAGATCACATGCACATTCCACACACGGCTTCATTTTGAAAAAAAAAAAAAAACGTCTGAGACTGTGACATACAGTTTAATGTGTCCAGTACCAATTGCCTCTATGTTGCACTAGACAGGACATTAACATTCCGAAAAGAGAGACCGAAACTTTCAGCTCAATTTGTAATGCAAGCAATGTTGCGTGAGTGGATGGGCATGAAATATTGATGCGCTGCCAAGGTGCTTATAGCCCCCTTTGCATGTTTTTAAGCATGGGGACAAAAAAACAACAAACAGGGACAGCGAGAGTAATCATGAGCGGGGCCTATCGCATGGAATCACATGGAGCAAAGAGATTTTGCGTAGTGTTTTTGATTAGTGCTGATAGTGCTGATGTTTGGAACGGAACGGAGCTTCCATAAGCAGGAGGGATCTGTTTTGATGAACGCTGGCTAATGGAGTTGATTTCATGTGCTGATTATTGCTGGAGTTAGTTGGAGTTAATCAGCTAGTCTTTATGGAGAATGGAGATATGATAATGTGTGCATGCGGAGAAGCCATGTTTGATGAGATCATGGTTAACACAGTTGACTAGATTGGCTGATTTCCATGCTCGGGTTGATGTTATGTTCCTTCATTTGATGCGCTTTAATTAGCAGGCTCGAGCAAGTGGAGATTCTGTCCTCATGTACATGGACAGGATGATTTGGTAAGTGCTGGATATCAGTGTTTGCTTGAATTGGAAGGAGTGTTTGTTGAACTAGTGCTTCATTCAACAATAAAATGTAATGCTCGTAGTTTTCCTCAGTTGGCAGGACATTGGACACACATAATTGGAGGAGTTCTGGTTCTTACGGTTATAGGTACAGTCTGAAGGCCATGTGGTTAACGGTGTATTTCTCTGTGTGTGTGTGTGTGTGTGTGTGTGTGTGTGCAGTCTATCAGTTCATGGATGGTGTATCACTGTTATGACAAGCCCCCCCAGCACACGAGATAAGAGGCCATTTTCTCCTACTGTGCTCAGCTCTCCATTCCAGGGTGTAAAAAGGCCGTCTGTGGACAAACAGGTCCAATGACCTGCTTTTATAGCCCGAGAGCGAAGCTGTAAAACTCAGTCAAGAGTGCTAGCTGGGTTTACTATATCACCAGGGTTACATCTGTGGAGGTGTGTGTCTTTTCACAGAACTACATGTAGTGTAGTGTAGTGTAGTGTAATGTGGTGCTTTTTAACCATCGGGGCTCATTCGTCAGGCCGGATACAAATATATTTGTTTTTGAATTGACATTTACACTTTTAAGAAGCATAGTATTCATGAAACAAATCGCATGTCATGACTTGTAATTTATACGTATATTTTAGAACACATTTATAGGCACGTGGACACTTTTCGCGGTAATTGTGTTTGGGGGCGGCACGATGTCATAGTGGTCAGCACTGTGGCCTGGCACCTCGATCGAGGGCTTGATTCTGTGCTTGGATTCCGTGCTCAGACTAGGCTATATGGTGTTTCCAAATTCCCTGTAATGTGCAAGTGTGTGTGCTTGTGTGCCCTGTGATGAATTCCAAAGTGTTCCGTCCAATGTGTACCCCTGGAATAAGTAATGAGAATGAGTAACTGTGTGAGTGTTTAGTTTGGTTTCCTTTTATAACTTTTAAAACAGAAATTTGAAAAAATTTCTCTAAATCACTGGACCTTCATCAATCTCATCAACAAAATCACATCAAACACCAGGAATCTTTCTGGGCACTTGTATTTGTTTTTCTTTCCACCATTTCACTTGGGCTTTGACTGAAGTGGCCCTGGCTGGGTGCTGTGGTGGGCAAAGAGCTCCGGACTGGGTACAGAGGAAGAGAAAAGACGAGAGATAAGCACAGAAGGGCAACTGGGATAAAGGCCTGAGAAAGAGGAGAGGTTAGACTGCCTCCAGGGAGCTCCCCTTAACAGAGGTGGTCTAGACTAGAATGTCTCCTCTTTCTGCTCTCACACACTGCACTCGATCGAGCCAAAAAGTGGCTGCCCACCTCCCTGTGTCACTCCAAGCCCAGGCTCAGATGTGTGTCGAGTGAGTCAGTACATGCCGTTGTTGTGGAGTTAAGAGTGATCTCAGCTTTGGGTTTGATTAGCTCTTGTGTAAACCATATGAGCAATGTGTTACTGATAGCCTGTCTGTGATAGTCTCCAGAATAGGTTGGTTGAGATTTCTAGTATTATAGTCACATTCTGATGATGTGGATAAA
The DNA here is from genome assembly GCA_030522415.1 of Channallabes apus. Lineage (NCBI taxonomy): Eukaryota > Metazoa > Chordata > Actinopteri > Siluriformes > Clariidae > Channallabes > Channallabes apus. The sequence goes on from CM060110.1 coordinate 28,823,466, forward strand.
GGTGACACTGCGAGTGATGTTTTAGAAACGATATCTGGGAATGAAAATGACAGAATTGCCACAATAATCCTGTCTGTAGAAAAAAAATATCTGTCTTATTCCAGATTTTATTAAATTCTTCTGTTTGACCATCTTGGTATTGTTCTAATATTTTTCTATGATTATTTTTCCAAGTACTCCAGTAGTTTGTGTAATGCTGTACAAGCCAAACCTTTCCACTAAAATGTCACCAGCTAAAGTAGGCCAGGAGTCCAGTCTTGTGAATTCTTGGAATAATCAGTGTAAGTCGACCTATTTTATACCAAATTTCTTTGACCTGTGTGAACATATGAAGATTACTTATTTGACAGACAAATAATATAATACTATATTTATAATAATATAATATACAGATAATAAGCTTTCAGTTCTTGGACATGAGCACAGTTTAAAGCAGCATCACTCGATCTTATTTAGAAATAAAATGATAAAACCACACACATGCAAACAAACATTCGTGGAGCAAAGATTATAAAACATGGTGATCAAAAACGTTGATTTCTAAAAGTGTAGCTTTGCATTTTGTACCATTGGAAATAATACTGAAAAAAAAATATGTATGCAGTATGGATGATTGTGGTTATTAATCACTCATTAACTTTACTGTACATAACGAGTTACTGATGGGAAAACACAATACCTCATTGTAAATGAAGAATGTGAAAGTAAAAAAAAAAAAATTAATTACAGACATATTCAGAATTCGTATATTACCAGCAGTGATAGTATCTGTATTATAAAATGTTGCCTATGCACACATCATGCCCAGAGAGCGAATTCGTAACCCACATACAAAGAATGTTCATAGAAAATCAAGATGACCTATAATTTAAGTTCCAGCCTGCTTATACCATCCGCACACACACACACACACACACACACACACACACACACACACACACACACACACACACACACACACACACACACACACACACGAACCGAAACGCCTTTCAGTACTTTACAATCTTTTAATTAATGTATAGCAATTGAATATTTAACTTCTCTGTAAAACATGCCTATAAATACACTACAGTATTGTACAACACATGTCCTACTTCAGGTTTTACCTATAAGTTAAATACCGCAGATGACCAAAGGTCACCTGTTATTTTCTTATCTATTAAAAGATTAAATCAGAAAAAAGAGTGAGCGCGTGCAGATTAAAGATGCTAATGATTAGATTATCACTCTCGATAACTCTTGGAATATTGATGGCTGTGGTTTTATTCGTTGTAGACTTTGGCCTTTTTGACCCCCTTGATCTTTTGCCCAGATGCATGTTGTCATACTTTCACTTGGGAACAATGTATTGTGGACACTCTTGCGACTTTCATGCTATACGCCTGACTCCCAACCTCCTTGCCTTCATCTGTCCCTGTCAGTGTCCTTCTCTACTCTCTCTCTCTCTCTCTCTATCTCTCTCTTTTTTTCTTTCCAGTGCTCTGGTGCCCTGCCTTTCTATCTCAGACTATATCACTCTCTTTCTCCCCCATTCCTCTCTTACGCTCCCGATCACCTCTGTGCCAACCCCTTGCTTTGCGTATCTCTGTCCCACTTCTTTCCCTCTCCACCCTCGATCCCTCTGTCTCCAGTCAGACCTCTAGCCATCTGAAGCAGGTCTTGGCGTATGATAATGTGGAAAGTTGAACTGGCCCCATTACAGCTTGGCTGATGGCAGCGCCGATAAGGCTCTTGATAATGGGTGCAGATAGAGCTGACACAGCGGTCCAATAGCCAGCCCTCTCTCCCCCATTATCATTCCTGCCCACCGATGGGCTCCCAGCGCACTATCTGCTCTCCATTTCCACTCCTGCGACAGATAAGAATGGAAATACTGACTTCATAGCTGACTGATTAAAGTGTCTGCCTTTTTTGATAATACATAGATAAATTATGTTTTTTTTTCTCTCTCTCTCTGTCTCTCTCTCTCTCTCTCTCTCTCTCTCTCTCTCTCTCTCTCTCTCTCACTTTCTTTCCCTCCCTCCCTCTCTCTATCTCTCCCCCTCCTCTACTCCCTGTTCCGCTATCGAGAAAGGGCGGGAGAAAAGGCGAGGGGGGAAAAAATCGCTCCTCTGTTAATTTCTCTTTCTTTGTAGGTTTATTTGAGAGGGAATGGCGGGTAAGTGAGATAGCGAGCGAGGGGAATTTGAGTGAGAACGGGATACGGGCCCATTAATAAGAAAGTTTGTGCGATCTGTGCAAGCGCTTGAGGTGAGGCAGGGAAGAACGACTCTATTCGATTGCCTCTCGGGGACTATTACATTTGGAATCATGTCGTCTAATACACAACGAAGTGCTATCACGTTATCTGCATAAACACGTTTGTGCATAAACAACCCCCCCCCCCCCCCCGCCACACACACACACTTACCCTCCTCCACCCCCCACCCGCCCACCCCCTTCCCAGCCAGTCTCATCCTGACGCTCATCATCTTGATCCTCGTTGATTCCAGTTTCTCCCAGACTGAATTTTTCAAACGCAGTGATGACAACATTGAAGCAGAGATGCTAACGTCTGGGTTCCCACAGCACTCGAAGCTAACAGAACAGCACATGGTCTGCACTATCGGAGCACTGATGACCTCCCATATACAGTTACACACTTTTCCAGGGTGCTCTTTTTATCACTGATCGCTCCACTAAGATACCGCAATGATCTCAACTGATGAAACTGTTGCTTTTACGGTAAAGCCCGCCGCCTGTCTTACTGTCTGCACGTCTTTCTCTCCGTGTCATCTATTTCTCTTTCCTCTACGCATAAACTTCCTTCAGTGGAGATTTTCCCCTCCGTGCTTCACCTTCCTGGATCACTGCGCTGATGTCAGCAGTGCTATCAGGGGCTTCCTTTAGTAGCTCCTGCTGTATCGTGAACTATCTGTCATTTCCTCGTATCCTGAACTAGAAATAAAAAAAACAACAGCGTGACCCTGTAACTTTGGCAACCACCTTTCGGTTCACCGTGACTAACCTATAACAGCTAAATTCCGTGTCTCTGTCAGTTTTATGGCCTGGCTGTCTATCTGCCTGTCTATCTGCCTGTCTGTCTGACTGCGTGTCACTTCTCTGCTTACATAGAGAGCTGCCTGCTGGAACAACGCGCTATTTGTTCAGGGCAGTGTAACTGACCTTGATAGATTAGAGAGCACCTTTTTTCTCTCTCTGGGGCCATATGAGTGTGAGACAGAAAAGATAAGTTTGTGCATGAATTCCTTTTTTTTTCCCCTGTAAATTCTTTCTCATTTGATACAAGGTTTTTTCGTTCAGTGGGAAAGTTGCGTGTCTGTGTGTGTTTTCTGTTTGTACATTCTGTTTGTTTTTTTGTTTTATCCCTCCTTTTCTCCCAATTAGACTCGCAATCCACATTTACCTAAAACCCTCTGAATTATTCACATTAACGTGCCTGAGGCGAATTTCAGACCAAAACCTTGACTTTATTTTTAAGGGCAGTAGACCTTTTTCAGTTGGGCCACAAAGAACAGGGAGTGGAGGCGAAAAAAAAAAAAACAAAAAAAAAAACTGAAAGCATGATAAAAAGCCTAGATAAGAGAATGACTGTGTTGTGTAGGAGTTGATATCAATGTTATCTATCTCTTTTTCACTCTCCTAGCCCTTCTGTTGTTTTTTACTCCTTATCTCGCTCCACCAAAATGCCAGGAACAAAAAGGGAGAAAGAAAGAAATTACTGAACGGATTATTCATGGGCCCCGCTGATAAAATGTTGACGTGAAAATTAAGAAGAATATATGGAGCGGCTTGGTCTTTCTGCGGCAATTGTTCGCTAGGCTTTATTTTTAGGGCTGAGTGCGGCAGGGTGAAATCCACGTGCAGTTTTTTTTCCTTCTCTCTCTCTCTCTCTCTCTCTCTCTCTCTGTTAGAGGTTGAATGATTGGAACAGCGTTAACCCTTTCTCGCCTGCAATCTCTTGCGGCAGATAAGCTTTATTTTATTTTTTATTTTTTATTATTTCCACCCTTCCCCTTGTGACACATACAGACGCACACAAACACACACTGGTCCCTAGCTGCTGCAATCAGATAAATCCAGCCTCAATCTGACAAATAAAGAGCCCCAAAACGCAGTGGACAGGCATGTGTTGCTAGGTTGCTAGGCTTCGTTGCTGCCGACAGCAGCGTTTTTTTTTTTCTCTCTTTTTTTTTTTTTTCAGGACGTTGGAATTCCTGAAAGTTGGATAAAAAGCAAAAAAATAAGAGGAAGAGAAACGGAGCAGTTGTGACGATGTATGTCTTTGTTTGATGTGGTATAGTATGTTAGTGTTGTCTTTTAGTACTCGCATTGTTTGTGTGTGATTTGTGATTTTTATTTATGATTTAGCACTTTTAAAGAGGTCTCGCCTTTAACTAGACAATTTTGCGAAGGCCCTAGTGCGGTTACACTGAATATCAGCATCGCTTTTGTTCCGCCTCAGGTAGGTAATACAGTATTTACAGTACAGAATTCTGCGCACAAAGTTACTCATACAGCAGTTCTATGAACAAGATATGAATATTGAGTGAGTAATATTATGGAATCAATATGTTTTATTTTTGACCCGCTAGAGGAAATTGATCCTCAAGATTAATCCTACACTCACTTCATAGCACACTTTATGGTCTGTCTGGCCAGGTAGCTCACAGTGATTTGTACATTGCTGTTAAAATCTGCATCCCTTCTTTGCTTTTCATTTCTTTTTCTTTTTCTTTCTTTTTCATCTTCATCTGTCGAGCTTTCATATTTAAATTCAAAAGGTTAATTCCTGAAAAGTATATATATTTTTTGCCAGGTCAGCTGATCTGTAGTAAGGGTTTCACTCACGGAAGTGTGATTTTGCACAGCAAGAGAAGCAGAGTGATGGACACAGTGAAACATCACGTTGCGGTTACAGGAAATGTAGGCAGACTTGAAACAACTGCTCAACCAATCAAATTAGTGGACTGGAACGAAGTGTATAGTACACTTTTACTCACATTTTCAATACACCATGTAGCTAAATGATGCTGCCTGACCTTTACACATACTGTACGCTCCACTAATCTTTCCTGAACTCCATCACTTTCCACTCAGATCTGTGTGATTTTAATCAAATATGCGCTTTAATCAATCTTTTGTTAGTCAATTTATACTTTTTTCGAATTAAGTAAACCTACTAATAGTTAAATTGATGAATTCTCTTAAAAAATATATCACAGCTTTTGGAGGAAATACTAAATATTTTCGTCTTCCACGCTTTGTGAGCTTCTTCTTTAGAGTTTATGGCCGCTTTCGGAAATACCACCACTTACTGGACTGGAAAAAGATTGGGAGGATTATTATTATTTTTTTTTAATGCTTATTGGATACATTTAGTAGATTTTAATACTGACAGTCTATCGTGAAATACGATTTACAGCTCTATTTGCATCCTGGTGTTTTATTTGAGGTAAGAGCAAGAGGTTGTCGAAGTCCATACATGACTGATATTTAAACAGTCTACTGTAGTAATATATACTTTTTAATAATTTTATTTATTGATTTATTTTTGGAACAATCAGAGAATTTTCCTGACTTTCCCTTCGTTTAATCCGCCCTCTGTGTGTTCTTGGCGCTCTCCCTGTGTGTTGTTGGGCCGGTCAGTGGCCTGTGTACAGAGGCCTCGTGTTTCACACTTGACCCTGTTTTCAGCTGCCGCTCCGTCCCTTTGTCCAACACCAGCCTCAGGTTTCATCTGCACTTTGGGCCTCGGACTCTCGGAGCGCGTGCGTATGCCAGTTTATGCAACACACACGAAAGCAGCCACAATATCTTCATTATGTTCCCGCGTTTCTCGTGTTATCTCATTTAATTCAGAGAAAGCCCACCGTTAGTACGAAATTAATGTACGTACATTGTAAACGTGCCGTATGTAATGGAGTATTCATTAGATCGCAGGCGCACATTCATCCAGCGTGTTCATAATTTCACTTTTGTGCCTCTCTCTATCTCATTTGAATTTATAATACTCTCTGCTTTCAGTTTCCCTGTTTGGATCAAGATTAAATATCCCAAATATGCCCATTCTTAATTTAGGAGAGGGTTTTTTTTCTTTCTTTCTTTTTTTTTTTTTTTGTGGTGAGATTTATTAGCTCAACCCCAAAGCATTATGCGCTTGTATGAGGTTTCGTCATATTATTAAGTCAGATGGTGGACTAAAGAAATATTTATATAATTGCTGGGAAAACTGTCATATTAAACCGGTCAGACTACTAGCGCCCATTATGATAAGAATCTCCTCTGAATATCCTTTACATACACACACACACACACGCACACATGCACTTGCACACACTCTTGGCTCCTTTTGCCCTTTCCTCTTTGTACTCTGTGCCTCTCGTCCCCTCCCTCTATCTGCGGTGAGCCTTGTCTGAGTATTAGTATTAGAGGCAGCAGTGTCCCCTGAAGTAAAACAATCTGCTGTAATCTATCAGTGTGTTATCGGCCCTATCTGAGAGCCAGAGCGAGCCGGGCCGGGGCCATGGCGCCGTGCTCCGCAGCTGATAAAGTTTCAGAGTTCAGCGATGATGAATGTTAAGAAACTGCACCCTCGTTAGAGAGGATGTGGACTCTGCAGGCCCTTCAGAGGGAGGGGGCCGCACACACACACACACACACACACACACACACACTGACTCAAGTACACGCACACAACAAACCAGTGCGGGAAAAGAGCCTGTACTGTTACAGGCCACCAAGCGTAAGGTCAGGACCCTGCTCTTTCACACACATCCTCAGCTTCACACTCTGTGTAGCCACAGTTCAGGAACCGTTTAAGTTATGCAAATCCTGGCTTTTAACTTTGGCATGTGTATCACGCTCCTTCATCTGTCTTGTGCATTCCACTTTGTCCAAGTAGCATGGCTTCCTATCAGCCGCTCGAATCTGTTAGGCCTTGTGTCATGCCTCAAAGTCCCTGATGACGATGTATTTGATAAGAGTTGTACTGAAAAGTGCAGAGTGCCAATAGTGATAAAGCATCAATCCTTTGTCACATAATACGTGCTGAGTCCACAATTTATACTAATAGCTGTTTTTCTGCTGATTTCTGTGTAATATGAAAGATCAATTTGCATCAATTTAATGCGACACTTCAGTGTGATGTCATTAAAAAAAAAAACAGTAAAGATTATCATTTACACTCAGTTCGATCTATAAAGAAAGATAGAGAATGATCTTGTATAACTGTTAAAGCTTAAATAATATGATCTTTTGGTTCTTGAATGTATAAAAGTGTCGTTAAATATAGCACAAGGCCCAGGATGTGAAGTGTGGAACATTTAATAGGATCTGATAGACAGCAGTCTCTGGGCTGAGGGGATGGAGGGGGGCACTACGAGCTCATCAAGAAGGCCAAGCCATTCTAAATCGAATAATTTGTCAATAATTGGCCGTGTCGGTCTCGTTAAACATTTGATAGTGCCGAGGTTCTTTAGGACCAGCGCTGTGAATATCTCGAATTGAAGCGGCAGGCAGCACATGGCAGCAGATCTCAACGCTCGATAACACCATTAAGCTCTTGAGAAGTATTTTAGCTGAATTCACACAAAACTAGATAGATAAATAAATAATGAAAAAGAAAAAAGTGGAACTGTCAGTGAAGTGATACAGACTATAAAAACCATTTGGGTTGAGCGATAAAAGATTATCATCTTTTTTTTTCTGTCGCCTTATTGCCTACTCAGCCATGACTGTGGCTAATTTGCTTACTCAGGCAACAGTATGAACTTATTGTGTGTGTGTGTGTGTCATGTGACTCTGGAAAGAGTGTTTGTCGCGGCATTCTAACATATCTGCAGGCTATAGATTTTTGTTTGAGAGTGTGCAGAAAAAGGTAATTGTCCGTGTGAGTGATTATCTTTATTAGTGTGTGTGTGTAGGTCCGTCACGGACAAATTTAAAAATGACTCGCAGATGTACAGGATCCATTATCTTCTCCAAGAAGGCGAGGAATTTCTTTGCACAGATATGGTGGAAGGGCCTATCTCAGAAATATCTCGGGACGGCTAACCTTCATCAGATTGTCCGAATGCTTCATGGCAGCAGCATTCCACAGCTTTGATTGGCCGACGGTTACAGTCAGGAGAACGCTGTCAGAGACTCTCAGTTCACCAGATAAGCACCTGATGGAAACCATTTGAGGAAAGGAATGCATTCCTTGTCGTGTTTGATATGCTTTTAATAACATAATTAGTATTAGCAGCAATTCTTGATATATTTGCATACACGATATATGGGAAGAAATCTGTCGATCACATTTGCGATGATCATGTTAGTAAATCTAGAGATCAGGCTGCCCTGGAAGTGCAGGGATGCTGTTTGATTCGGTGTGGCTTTGCCCACACTGACCTTTCAGTCAACTGGGCACCGTTTGCATGCCTTTCTGCTGTTTCCTTTTCATGCAAATTCCCTCCAAGAGGTTCCTCACAGAGGCCTCCTGGAAACAAGTGTATCATGATCTATAGGTTTGCTAGCAATGCAGTAGGTTTATTAGCGCGAACCGTGATTCCTTTGTGTGCCGGTTCATGCATTGACACATTCACTCAAAAAATGCTTTTTTTCATTATTTATTACATTCATAATACTTTGTATATAAACTATTATAAATCATACAGTGACTGCAATTGGCTGTATTTCAGCTTGATCAGCCATGTTGGACATAACCGATTTATTTTTATTTTTATGGCGTTACATTGTCAAAAGTCATCCTAGTCATCAAAGTCTCATACCCCCACCTTACACATGCTTACATCAGTCTCAAAACATCGTTTTAATCCCGAAACGCGCATTAGAAGCCATTTGTGCACACGTTAGGAGCTGTGGCATTTGAGATGGTAAAAATGTTGCAGTTTCTTTATAATCCTACAGGTGGTACACTGTAAACTATTCGTATATTTTCATCCCATGTGGTAGGAGTGAGTTATCTGCCATGTTTATTTAGAAATAATACTCATGGCGTGTGAGAGGGTTGTGTGCTGCTCAGTAAAAATGTGTTTGAAGTAATTTTGATATCGATTCGGGATATTCAACATTGTGGTAACGTGATGATAACGTATTGGCTGGTGACTGGTGATCCTTAATTTTATATTTAAATATTACATTTGTTTTTATTTGAAAAAAATCAGTTTGACATATTTTAATTAATAAAAAAAATATATATATATTTTTTACAAATATTTTAAATTATAAAAAAATAATTATAATACAAGAAATCCAAATCTGCAAAAACCTTCCAGTTATTTTGTAATAAATTAAATAATAAAAGCAGTATTACTTTAAACACTGCCTCAAAAAATGTATTTTTTAAGTAAAATACTACTAGTCCTGTGTAACGGGTTCGGCCCTAAGTGCACGGGCGACACCATGAAACACGGACACGAGGCGAGGACTTACAGGAAAAAGGGTCATTTATTTAGAAAAATGGGGAAGGAAAGGGTTAAAGGCTCTCTGCGGTCTTTTCCCCTTCTGCGGCAGGGATGCGAAGGCGGGCTCTACGCGGAAGTGAAGGTGCCGCGGGAGCTCGCGCAGCTCGTTCACGCGCTCCTCTCGCGGAGATCAAAGGCGCCCACCTTTTTAAAGTCTCTGGGGCGCATCACATCGCCCCGCTCTTGTGCCACTGTCTCTCATAAAATCTACCGCGTCGCAAAGTCCAGCTTCCCAACAGTCAGACCCCGAGCTACACTCCCCGCTGTGTTTTATAGCGCCGGGATCATTAGCGGCGATAGCTCATGGGCCGTTGCCTGATTCTGTGGCTCTGCTCCTTCACATACCTAAAGGGGGGGAGGCCGCCTAACCAGTGAGCGAGGAGCGATATCAATTTGGGCGCACGCCCATCACAGGCGCACGCCGTGACACTCTGTACGTAAGCTAAGCTAGCAACGCTAGCGGGCATAAATAGGTTATGTTTAGGAAAATGGTATCGGATCGGTACGTGGACTCAAATACTCGCCGATTCCGATGCCAGATTTTTTTGTGGTATCGGCAGCATTTCCGATACTAGTATCGGAATCGGAACAACCCTACATATCACCCTTCTGAATATAGTTTTACATTAAAGCGATTTATTTTAAAGGATACATAAAAGTGGTGGAAGTGTATTTCTGAGATTTTGCTTACAGCGTGCAGTTAGTGTCTCAAAATGAATAGGACTCATGAGCAACTCATCTCCTAAGCACGACCGTTTTACACAAGGTTTGGCTTTCATTCATCTAGTCCATCAGCCTTAATAAACTTCCCCTTCTGTGTTTTTTATTATTATTGAGTACTTCTACAGTAAGTTTAGTATTGTCATTACGCACGTTTTCCTCCTCTTTAAAATGGGGTTTTATCATTAATAACCACCGCACTGATAAGTCCTTAAGGTAAATGATGAGAACACTGTGATGGTGGACAAAGGGCTAGCAGAAGGATAGCAGGATATCGTTAATATTCTCTTTCCTTTAAAAGTGCGTTTCAGGGAAAAAGAAGGAAAGAAGCGAGACATCTATCGCTCTCAACCCCCCTGCTTTTATTTCCTTTTAGCTCATCTTAAATTTCCATTATTCACTGCAAAAAGCCAAGCCAAGTCTATTCACACCTCCCCTCGCTGACACTAAGGGGCCCCTCCTCCCGCTTGCTCGCTTACACACACACACACACACACACACACACACACACACGCTTGTGCATACACACATTCACATCAACCAAACCCCATTATTAATCATCCCTATCAGTTTCTCACATCTCCCTGTTATTTGCTATTTAATCACTAAAATAATATCAAGGAGGGGGGAGAGGGCCTGTTACCATGACGACCAAATGGAAAAGGTCAGGGTGAGTTTATCTTATCAGCAATACCGAATGGTTACTAATTACAGATAGGTACTACCAGCTCTAAGTCCACTGGGCCCTGCCTTAAAACACTATCAGCAATCCACACCGGCCCCGATATTAAAATTATCTCCAGTCATACACACACACATATACACATACACTCACTCACACACATACACACTCTTCACCCTGCCACACAGATCTTCAGACAAGATGGGCCTCAACACCATCACAGATCGTCCCAGAATTATAGTTACATTAAGAATTACAGGCTAAAGTAAATCCTTCATTTGGATCATGCTTATGTATAATAAAGTCGTTAATTTATTATTATTATTATTATTATTTTAACAGTTTAATGTATTAGTATATTTAAAATGGTAGAATAACTAGCGGAATAGTGTGGATATCTGAACAGGAGACTAGTTTTGTATACAGCAGTTGTAACACTGTGAAATCATGATGCGGGTGAACTCATTAAGCCCAACCATTGACCTTAGACAGAAGCGAATCTTTCCTCCAGTTCACTAACTGGTATTGTACAATGAGTTCTCATTAATGCTTCCTCACCTTTATTCATGGTAATGACAAACCGGTGGTAATTAGATTTACTGGGGCTATGTAGATAACGCCGCTAATTAATGGTAGGTGTTTGTGTACGTGCATTGGCACACAAAATGGAAAAAAAAAAAAAAACGTACAGAAATACTAAATTTCTTTTTTCAGTTTTTTTTTTTAGAATTAGAAATGGATTCTCAGTTTTGTGTGTGTGTGTAAATAGCCATGTGTTTGTGTGTGGATCTTAAGCGCGCTTGTGTTTCCTTGAGCTCCTCCATTTATCATCTTTGACATTTGGCTGTGCTCGTTCTATCTGCTCCACATCTGAAAAGAACACATTTTTCCCATCAGAAATCCCATAGTGACTTTTGCGTTCGAGTGCTGGTGATACTTCCTTCCGTAAGCGGCATCTCCACATGCATCTTTGCTTGGCCGTGTTCCTCCTTCTTCTTCTTCTTCCCTCTCTCGCCCGCTTTTTCTTCCCCTTCTCTTTCTCTTTCTGTCTCTGTCTATGAACATGCATGTTATCAGAGTATTAGGGGCTCTGCTGATGCCCTGCCTCTTGAAAATACCCCCTTTCTTTCCCGCAGCCAGCCACGTAGTGGGTTATATTTAACAAGCCCTCTCTATCTGCCCTACATCCCCTCTCTCCATGCTCGACACTTATCGCTGCCACACTCGCCCCATCTCTCTCTTTTTTTTTTTCTTTCTTTCTTTTTTTTCAAGCTCATGTGACATGTGTGATAGATAACATTTCAACTGCCGTTCGTATGTTTATTCCTCTCCGTAACCTCTTCTGTTTTTCCCTTTTCCCCTGCTGACTTTTTCTCTGTATTTTTTTCTTTTCTCTTGTTCATTTCATTCTTTGGGGAATTTTTTTCCCTATTTGTGGGTGGAAAAAAACTCCTTTTAAGTGTCCTATTATAAAACTAATACAAAAGAGAGAAAAAAAGGAAAAGTACAGAACAAAATCTAATAATATTGCTGAGCTTCCACTGATTTGATTTCAGGTGATGTAGCTGTAAAGTTTTTGTGTATTAAATGTTTATGGTGGTTATTATGATAATAAAACCTTTTATCAAAGTTTATAATATCATCATGACATTTAATTTTTTGTACAAGGATGTAGTATGATCCTGCCATATTAGCAGATGGATATCTGCTGATTATCTTTTTCTTCTAACACAAACTGTACATTTGCAATATCAAATTATCGTAACTCACTTAGTGTCCTTAAAACTGTTTATGGTTTCTGTTTAACTGCGAAAACACACAGTTTGAATATGTTTACAATCAAATTTTCTTATATCTGCACTTTACTGTGCAAAAGTCTCAAGCCCCCCTCATTTCAAATTTTCCTTCCAAAGAGCCAGACTTTCTTGTATTTTAATGTAGTCCGGAAGAATAGTTTTCCAAGCTTCCTGAAGAAATTTTTTGGCTCTCATTTTCAGTCCTGTCACTGATTTTTTATTTTGTTAAGTCACACAGTGACCCATGAATCTCACTCACTCACTCACTCATCGTCTATACCGCTTTATCCTGTATTCATGGTCGCGGGGACCTGGAGCCTATACCAGGAGGCTTAGGGCACGAGGCAGGGTACACCCTGGACACGGTGCCAATCCATCGCAGGGCACACACACATACTCACACTCACACACTCATTCACACACTATTGTCAATTTGGGAACGCCAATTAGCCTAACCTGCATATCTTTGGACTGTGGGAGGAAACCGGAGAACCCGGAGGAAACCAAGCACGAGGAGAACACTCCTCGCACACACTCCAGGCACACAGAGGCGGGAATCGAACCCGGACCCTGGAGGTGCAAGGCACCCATCAATCATTAAAGCATCATTCAATTTCTCCATGAAGTACTAAGGAGACTCTCCCTTTTCTTAAATATAAAGTGCCATTTCTTCAAATGGCAACTCAAGTTTCTGGGACACATCATTTCAGAGGACGGAGTACATATCGACCCTGAATAGACCCGAGCTGTGTGTCCAGACTGAATATCCACCTCCTCGAGATTTAAAAGCCATACCAGTATAGCTTGCTGGTACCATAAGGGAGTGAAATGGGAGTGGACCTTAACTTAATGCATGAACCAGAACCAGTGAAAAACAGGTGCAGATGCTGACAGTTGATCAGGCTAGTGATTAGTTATACTGGTGATGCTAAATGCTGATTGGTTGAAACAGACAAGAGGGGAAATGAGGTTGCTGCTTAGGTTGTTACATAACCATTTTTAAAGGGAATATTTAGACACTCTGTTCTCATTTCTTTAATATAATTTACATAATTTTGGCATATTTGGCATATTCACATAAAAAAATGCAGGTATATTTGTTAAGGAACTATTTATATTTTGTTCCTCAGTATTTTTTCCCCCTCAGGTGCACACATGCCGTTTTACCAACTCACTGTGGTTGAGAATAAGGATGTTTTTTAAAGCAGTGGAGACAGATTTTACAAGACGTGGGTCTACTGTTTACCTAAAATATTTAGTTTTTAATAAATAATTGTTACAAAAAATATATAAAATATTTAGTTTTTAATAAATAATTGTTACAAAAAATATATAAAATATTTAGTTTTTAATAAATAATTGTTAAAAAAAAAAAATATATATATATATATATATATACATCTATATCGGCATGTGTGGAATTTGGAAACGGGGCAGGGCTTCCCGGATCCTGGAACAGCAAGGGTCTCCACAAGATGTCTTTAAATAAAACAAGATGCAACGTTATTAAGCAAAATGTAAGCAGGTTCATTTTAATTGTGCAGATGCATTGTTGAGCCAACAAGGTTAATTCCGATCCTTTCTCATTTAATTAAACATAATTGACTACAGTATCTGTGACTGGCCTGCTGCAGTGCAAGCTGCTTGTTCCTGTAGTTACGTCACCTGATTATTGTGTACAGTGACATATTTAGCCTTGCATGATAGGACTATGAAGAGGTCTTTCATATTTAAAAAACTATACGTAAATATACGTATGATACGTAAATATGATAAATTCGTATTAAAAGCTTTAAAGATCAAATGATTTAGAGGATTTAATAGGCAGTGATATAAAACACAAACAAACCACAATCATAATTGATTTATTGTTGGATGTGTGTAAGAGAGAGAGAGGGTGCGTGCATGTACAGTATGTAGTTGTGTGTGTGTGTGTGTGTGTGAGACAGAGAGTGAGCGAGTGTGTGTGAGACAGAGTGAGCGAGTGTGTGTGAGACAGAGAGTGAGCGAGTGTGTGTGAGAGACAGAGAGTGAGCGAGTGTGGCTGAGTGAGCGTGTGTGTGTGTGTGTGTGTGTGTGTGTGTATAGTCTTTACATGGTGTGCTGCTGAGCAGTAGCTCTTTGTGTTGTCTCTATGTTTATGTGCTTTTATGGTGATTAAGTCATAACAATTATACAAGAGTCATAAAGGACCACATCCGTTTTCACAGGCCAGAGAGGTGACACACACACACACACACACACACACACACACACACACACACACACACACACACACACACACACACACACACAGAGTGGTTCAAGACTGTATGATTAAATATACACTTGCTCTCAGAAAATAGATGGCATCCACTTAATAAACTTGACTTTTTCTCCCATTAACTTTTGAAACATTAAAACTGAATTATTACATTTACAGCTTTATTGTAAAAAAAAAGACTGGGCTACAGGAATTGTTTAGTTTTTAATCAGCAGCATTTACTGTTGGAACTGTATTCACGTCACACAGTGTAAGTCATGTATCCTGAGAGTGTGTTAGGTGTGTGATGTCTTTTCTTGGTAAGATGCTAGTCTAAACACTGCTCTCAGTGTGCAGCGCCGTGGCCTCCAGCCTCTTGGTTGTGTGAATGTGACCTACTTGTGTGCTGGGTAACATGTTCTGCTTGCCGTAGTTGTTTAGTCTATGGTTCATGCTACAGCACCTGGGAAGTGTGTGTGTGTGTGTGTGTGTGTGTATGTGTGCAATTAGATGGTGTGAGAAGGAGAAGGATGGATTTTCCCCCTAAGTCAGGGGCTGATGATTGGAAAGTGGGGAATCCTGAAGCTGTGTGTAGATGGGTGTGGGAAGGGTTGGGGGGGGGGGGGGGGGGATGGTGTCGCTACGCATTGGGAAGCAGTGAGATGAGGAGAAAGGGGAAGCTCCTGGAATGAAGGAGGTACATGAATCTCCTTTTCACGGTTAGATCACAGAGACAGAAAAGGGATGAGAGTCTTGTCCTCTGCATACCAGCCCAATCTTTTTCTTTCCTCCCTTCCAGCATCCTCCCAGTATCACTCAGAGGGAAGAGGCGCGCGAGATCCTCCCGTAAGAGTTTCAGGCCTTGTTGCTTCGCTGACCCTGCTCATTCCACCTCACTCTAACTGAAACTTTGTCGCAAAAACGCACACGTGTATACAGTATCTATACCTCATGTCGGTCAACTTCCTTTAAAATGGAAATTATTCCACTGCATTTAAATGAACCAATTAAGGTTTACTGCTACAGAACAGGGACATGTAGCGCTATATTGTATGTTGATGTTTTATAAACAACGGCAGTTCAACGTAGCGACGGTTTTAAAGTGCAGGAAATCAGGCGGCAGGGTTTTATATACACACCTGTAATCGGACATCTTTACCTGGGAGTTTTTAATTAATTTATTAATGAATTTCTAGTTTCTACATGACTGTAGGCTGCAACAGTTAATATTAGAAATTATTAGTTTGCGTATAATATATATACTTCTATATATTTATTCATAAAACTGATTATGTACTGTATGTAATCCAATATTTTTTATTTTCATTAATCGAGTATAACGTGCACAAAACCCCACATTCAGTATAATTAAATGTCTTCTCATATATCAGAACTGATTTGACATTTGTTGGACGCGGGATATTAATTTCTCGATACTCGTTACTCGCTGCTCCTGTAATGTATGAAGTTAGCAATGCAGTATAAAAGAATGCGTGTGAACGTTGCCTCGGGCTTATCCAAGGACATTTCATATCTGTCAAGTCGGCGGTTTGATAACAGATGCAACAATGTCTCTGAGAGCTCCTTCAGCGGTACACTGTGATATGAGAGGTGGCATGAAGTCTTGCTGCATTTGATGGCATGAATATATTTTGGGGAAGGGGTGGGGGATTTTCTCATTTTATTTTCTATCTTTCCTAGTCTTTTCTTGAGGGCTTGTGAAAGAAAAAGAAATCAGTACAACAGAAATCCATGAATCTGAGTGGACTAATGAGGGAACGAAAAGGTTGTGACCTCTGAGTAACCCCACGCTGTTGGTTTAATGCGATGCTCATTAGAAGACAGTTGCAGCTGGTGGCAGCTTTTGTCCCACCTTCTCTGTAGACCAAATGCTAAATATGTCCAAAAAATAAATGATACTATTGGTCAATTGAACTATAACGACTCTGTGTGTGTTTAAAGTCCATAAATTAGCATGATCTACAAAATTCACAATTTTATAGCTTGTGCTAATTCCTCCTTGTCCTACTGGACTAGTGTCAGTTTGTTCTAACTGAATATGTAGTTGTGGGTAGTTGAATCAGGCAGCCTGAGCTGAGACCCTGCTGTAGAAGCTAGGCATGCAGACGAGAGCCAGGCGATAAGCAGTCTGATAAATGATAGAAAATAGCAGCAGATTTCAACTTTCCCACCATCCCGAGATACACAGGGAGGGCAGGGGGGCGGCTGAATCAAATACTCATTTCATCCTTTGCTATCTGTCCCCCAACAAACTGCAAGGCCATTCAGACGGTATGGACGCAGATGTGCAAAGCTTTAACTCCTTTATCCTCGCACAGCACACAATCTGCTCCCAAGCGAATGCACATCATGGCAATTCATATGTTAACGCATAAACACACACACACACACACACACACACACACACACGTCTTATTCAGCACTTATTCACAGCACTAACGACAGGTTTTCATCATCCAGGCTGTTTGTAATACAGAGTTCCAATGTAATACATACATAACACATATGTACCATAGCATTCATGCAATTATCTAAGAAATAAGAACTGTCCAGTTTGTGAACACCCTATCCTCAGATTCCAGTTCATGTTTGACAGGAGTGTAACCTGGTGTGGTCTACTGCTGCTGTTGTAGCACATCCGCCTCAAAGTATGAACTATTGTGCAATCTGGGATTCTTTTCTGTTTACCCCAGTTATAAAGAGTGATTGAGTTACTCTATCTTTTCTGGCAGCTCTGAACCAGCTTAGGCATGAAGTCATTTAGCTCTCATGTCAACAGAGCATTTCCGCCATTACTGAAACTCATCTGAAAGCAGTCATGCCACTGAGATCACATTTTTTTCATTCTGACATTTTTTTTCTCCAGTAGTGAATGGTGGCAAAAACATACAATTCAAAGACAATATTTAAGGATATTTCCATGAAGCATATTATATACACAATGCTGAGTGGCTGAAACAGACGAGAGGAAAAATGAGGTTGTCACGTAAAATATGTGTTTATGTGACAACCTCAGCAGCAGTGTTGGGGGGACATTAGTTTTTAAAGTAACTAATTATGGCGCTTTTCCACTGCACAGTACGGCACGACACGGTTCAGTTCAACTCACTTTTGGGGGGTTTTCCACTGGGAACAGCACATGGTACCTGGTCCTTTTTTTTGTACCAGCTCAGCCGAGGTTCCAAGTGCGCCGAACCGTTACCAAAACGTGACGTGTAAACTCTACTGGTCATTACTGCGTCACTGAACTTGCGACACGAGACACAACAGAACCGCTATATTTAGAAACAGCCAGAGAAGGATCGCACGCACCTTTTTGTATTAACCAAAAATTTTCTTTGCCATCAGCCTCTTTTGAAACAAACTCCTTCGTCTCGCTGTTAAAAACATCCACATGCCGAGAATGAAGAACACCATGCTGTCGATATGCTCCATTGTTGTGTGTTTGTTTGTGGCGCGTTTACGATGATGTCACGGCAGTAGAGGCGCCGCAACTATAACGACACGAGAATAATCCCGCCCACGCTAAAGCGTTACTAAACTGCAGTGGAAGCGCAAACCGAGCCGAACTGAGCCGAACCGAAGTGAGCTGTACTGAACCGTGTCGTGCCGTACTATGCAGTGGAGAAGAGGCATTAGTGTCATTAAAAAGTAATCAGTTACATTACAGCATTACTTTCTGATAAAAGTAACTAGTTAGAGTACTTTTCCATTGCAAAATATGAAAACTCCTTTGTGATTCCTCATGCATGTTGTTTTAGTCAAGACTTTAATAATTTTCTACCATCATCACTCAGCGAAGTTTGGTCCATAATCTGTTAGCTACTAATACCCCTATCTCACCTACGCGGTTTTGCCCGGTATGTAAGTACGGTTCATCATGATTCACCACGAGTTTTGATGCTGTGATTAGGTTTCCATCTTTCCGTGCGTTGGTCCTACCTTGTAGGTGAGATATAGGATTATAAGAAGGAATAACAGAGGGGGCTTGTCGTGGGTGGGGCTTGTAGGACGACTTTCACACACACACACACACACACACACACACACACACACACACACACAATAATGGATTGGGAATGACTGCTGTCTGGCTCATGGATTACATAAATTGTCTGAATAATGGATTACATTTTTAAATGTAACTAAATAACTGAATACTTAAATGGCGGACCTAACGCATTAGATTACTCGTTACATCAAAAAAAGTAATCCAAGTACTCGAACACCTTATATTGTAACACATTGCACCCAACACTGCACAGCAGCAACCTCATTTTCCCCTCTCGTCTGTTCCAGCCACTCAGCATTCAGCATCACCATATACTAATCACCAGCCTGATCATCTGTCATCAACTGCACCTGTTTCTCTGTAGTTCGTGCCTTAAGTTGGATATTTCTTTTATGCTTGGATAATTCATAGGTCACTGTGTGGCAAAACAAACAAAACGTTCCTCTAAAACAGGTACAGGAACTGGACTTAAAAATGAGAGCTGGAAATGATGTCGTTCAGGAAGTCTGGGGAACTATTCCTCAAGACAAGGTTAAAAAACAAGAAATGCTGGTTCTTTGGAAGCAAATTACAATATAAAGCAATGAGGGTCAAGTCAAATATTTTGTCTTGACATACAGTGGTGTGAAAAACTTTTTGCCCCTCTCCTGATTTCTTATTCTTTTGCATGTTTGTCACACAAAATGTTTCTGATCATCAAACACATTTAACTATTAGTCAAAGATAACACAAGTAAACACAAAATGCAGTTTTTAAATGAGGGGTTTTATTATTTAGGGAGAAAAAAAATCCAAACCTACATGGCCCTGTGTGAAAAAGTAATTGCCCCCTGAACCTAATAACTGATTGGGCCACCCTTAGCAGCAATAACTGCAATCAAGCGTTTGCGATAACTTGCAACGAGTCTTTTACAGCGCTCTGGAAGAATTTTGGCCCACTCATCTTTGCAGAATTGTTGTAATTCAGCTTTATTTGAGGGTTTTCTAGCATGAACCGCCTTTTTAAGGTCATGCCACAACATCTCAATAGGATTCAGGTCAGGACTTTGACTAGGCCACTCCAAAGTCTTCATTTTGTTTTTCTTCAGCCATTCAGAGGTGGATTTGCTGGTGTGTTTTGGGTCATTGTCCTGCTGCAGCACCCAAGATCGCTTCAGCTTGAGTTGACGAACAGATGGCCGGACATTCTCCTTCAGAATTTTTTGGTAGACAGTAGAATTCATGGTTCCATCTATCACAGCAAGCCTTCCAGGTCCTGAAGCAGCAAAACAACCCCAGACCATCACACTACCACCACCATATTTTACTGTTGGTATGATGTTCTTTTTCTGAAATGCTGTGTTACTTTTACGCCTGATGTAACGGGACACGAACCTTCCAAAAAGTTCAACTTTTGTCTCGTCGGTCCACAAGGTATTTTCCCAAAAAGTCTCGGCAAT
Organism: Channallabes apus; assembly: GCA_030522415.1. Classification (NCBI taxonomy): domain Eukaryota; kingdom Metazoa; phylum Chordata; class Actinopteri; order Siluriformes; family Clariidae; genus Channallabes; species Channallabes apus. Next base: position 28,843,850 of record CM060110.1, read on the forward strand.
CATTGAGATATTTTTTAGCAAAATTGAGACGAGCCTTAATGTTCTTTTTGCTTAAAAGTGGTTTGCGCCTTGGAAATCTGCCATGCAGGCCGTTTTTGCCCAGTCTCTTTCTTATGGTGGAGTCGTAAACACTGACCTTAATTGAGGCAAGTGAGGCCTGCAGTTCTTTAGATGTTGTCCTGGGGTCTTTTGTGGCCTCTCGGATGAGTCGTCTCTGCGCTCTTGGGGTAATTTTGGTCGGCCGGCCACTCCTGGGAAGGTTCACCACTGTTCCATGTTTTTGCCATTTGTGGATAATGGCTCTCACTGTGGTTCGCTGGAGTCCCAAAGCTTTAGAAATGGCTTTATAACCTTTACCAGACTGATAGATCTCAATTACTTTTGTTCTCATTTGTTCCTGAATTTCTTTGGATCTTGGCATGATGTCTAGCTTTTGAGGTGCTTTTGGTCTACTTCTCTGTGTCAGTTAGCTCCTATTTAAGTGATTTCTTGATTGAAACAGGTGTGGCAGTAATCAGGCCTGGGGGTGACTACAGAAATTGAACTCAGGTGTGATAAACCACAGTTAAGTTATTTTTTAACAAGGGGGGCAATCACTTTTTCACACAGGGCCATGTAGATTTGGAGTTTTTTTTCTCCCTTAATAACGTAAACCTTCATTTAAAAACTGCATTTTGTGTACAATTATGTTATCTTTGACTAATAGTTAACGGTTTTTGATGAGCAGAAACATTTAACTGTGACAAACATGCAAAAGAATAAGAAATCAGGAAGGGGGCAAATAGTTTTTCACACCACTGTACATGGGTTGATATGTGAAACATTTTATTAATAATAAAAGTGAAAACCTAGGAAAGATATGAAGAACTTATCCTTATATTAGAGATATGAAGAACTTATCTTTAGTAGTTGGGGGGGTCAGGTGAAATTTGATGTTTTGGCCCCCGAGGAGGTAAAAATCATGAGATGAGAGGACTTGTATACTTTCTCATGCTGGACAATAAGGAATAACCAACCCACCAGATGCAGTGGAGTTGGTAGCCTGACCATGACTTCTTGAGACTTTAGGTTGAATTGTGTACCATAATCTTTTGCCTGGGAAAATTTCTGGACTGTTCCAACAGGTCCCGTACTTTCTCCATTTAAAACATAGCAGTAAATAGCATTTATTTCTTTTAAGGAAAGGTATGTATACTAACAGATTAGATTAAGCAGATTTTGCTGTACCATGGCTTTTTTTTTTGCAAATCATCAAATCAACTCGGTTTTAATTAAAATTGCAATTTAAAGTTCATGATGAGCGTTCTCATCTGGAACATGTGCTAATTAATACCTGTGCATTAAATGTGAATACTAATTATATACTGATTATGTGCTTTACAGAATCAGTTACTGTTGATTTAAACTCTGGTTCTACAATCATCACACCACACAGCCAGATGAAGGAGCTCTGAAGCTTGAAATTAAACCTTGATCTGACTGATGGCCCCTCAGGACTTGACCATCGTTGGTCCAGGGTTGCATATACTGAACACAGTCTCTAAGATGTAAAGAAAAAAAATGAATTCTGGCCTCAACATCCTTGCATGCCCATGCTCTAGAGCAATTCAGTTAAACTCCATTTCATTTTTATAGCACTTTTGACAATGGTCATTGTTACAAAGCAGTTTTCACAGAATCAAAAAAAAAAGAAAATTATGGAAATGTGTATGAAATGTGAGAAAATGTGGATGAATCAAAAAGATCAGACCTTGATGAGCAAGCTGAGGGTGATGGTGGCAAGGAAAAACGTCCTGAGATGGCAATAGGTAAAAAACCATGAGAGGAACCAGACTCAGCAGGGAACCATCCTCATTTGGTTGATAATGGATAGCAGGAATTGTTTTGCATCGTACTGTGTGTTACTGTGCGTACCTGGGAGTTTAATATAACAGATGTGTTTAACTTAATATGGAGTCCAGTTCGTTATTGGAGACTCGGGTAGAAAACTGTACTGTAGGAATTTCCAGTTCTGAACTATTGAGCAACAGCAGTTACGTGTCCTGAAAGAGCCGCTATCTGCATGTGCCAGGACCGTCTTCATGGTAAAGTGGTACCATTCACAACGCCAACACACCAGGATGAGTCAGACAGGTCCAAAAATAGAGCAGGGGTCATCAACTGGAAAACTGCTACCCAGACTTCTCCCAGTAATGTATTGTAGCAGATCTGATAAAGCTTTGAAAACAAATATTGGTAGTTTAGAGAGTTTTAGAGCAATCACATGCAAAATGAGCGAAGGCTTGTATGCGTCTCCCAGTTTATTTACCACCCCTTGTCTGATTATCGATTGATGACGTTTAAAGTTTGACATTGAAAATAATGCTTAAAGATGACTGGGAAAAAAAACCCCGCAAGAGATTCTAATTCCAAATAGACATGGCTCATTTGTTTAGAGACTGAGGTGTTACTCAGAAGTAATTCCTGAAGAGCTACCTGTCTTTAGACTTGTTTCACCCAGGCTGAGCTCTCTGCTGGAGGAGGGGGATGTGATGGATTACTGTGAGGAGTTCTGCTGATCTGTGTTTGTAGGGCTAGTTTTTCTTTCTCATTGCTGTGAGCAATACCCCTGTAAAGGACAATACATCTCACCAACGGGCCTGGCCAGCTTGTATCCATGTGGTATCACTACCTGCAATCTCACCTGCCCTCTGTGCACACACAGAACAATTTCCAGATTTGGAGGCGGCATCAGATTTCTCCAATGCAAGTGAAAATATTATCTGTTTTTTCTTTTCTCAGTCTGTCTCCCATCCCATCATCTTTTCTGGCTGGGCTGTTATCAGAAAGATGGCTCCTGCTCATTAAGGAGTTAATTTTCTCCCCCCTATCTCTGATTAGTATAGTGAACCTAAAGCACTGTGAATTCTTTAAATTTTCTGTTATCAAAAAGAAAAAAGGAGAATAGGGGATATTTAATCGTTTAAGTAGTCTTCCTGGGGAACTGGCGCTTTTTTTTTTCTCCCCCCCCTCCCTTCCTCTTACATCCCTCCCCAGCAATGTAAAGAAATCCTGCCAAAGCTGCCCAGCTCAGTCATGTCGTTTTTTTTTTTTTTTTTTTTTTAAGCGTGGAAAAAAAACCCCAACTTGATGAAATTCCACTATCAGCTCCGAACCAATATGCAAAATATCTCGCTGGAAATCAAATAGCTATTATGTTTTCATTTCCACGTTGGCGTATTTGCTTAATGAAGAGGAGACAGATCAGACCGGCAGAGAGAGTCTGCAGCAGCCGATAACCGCGAACGGCTTGCAGCTATCCGCAAAGAATGACGCTCCGAGTCAGAGAGGGAGAGAGAGAGAGAGAGGGAGAGAGAGACAGTGAGTGAGGGAAGGAGTAAAAGACTTAGAGATTGGAGTAGAAGAGAAAGACCGGAGCGTTCGTAAGCAAAATCAGCTAAAATGCATAGAGTTGAGGGCAGAAAAGGTTGAATAGATAGAGGCCACGAGTGATGATGGAGTTGAAGGACGGATTTAAACTTGTCTTCCCTTTTTACCGTGTCCTGGACACAGGCTGCTGTTTGACATTCTGCTGTCCAATCACGTGCACCTTTTTAAAAAAATCTTATCTAATGCCTCAGGCATATAAATACGGTGACAACTTGTCATATATAATAACCATTATGTAATTATCATAAGTGATGTCATGCAACACTAATTTTCTTAAATGAAAAAGTAAGCAGACTATGATTTTTAATTGGGTTTATTTCTTTTTTCTAAAAGCTTTATACTCCTTTGATGTTTTAAAACTTTATGCTTTTATGTAAAACAAAACTAAACTTAGTGGTATCATAAAGTGACTTTTAAATATGCATTTATATAAGTGTATTTATATAATATTATA